>CM060306.1:70293393-70308393 GCA_030674185.1 Monoplex corrugatus | reverse complement strand
CTTACCAACTCTGTCACATACCAAGGAGACATGCTATTGAAAAGCCAAGCATCTACTTCGCTTCCTGACGAAAAAGAGAGGGCTGTTTCACGCAGCATCTCAGAAACCACGAAGACAGAAGAAAACAGTTCGAAACCAATGTCTGGCCAGGGAAGGAGAAGCGCAGACGTCACACCCGACGCAGACCACAAGACGAACTCCCGTACTGCCTCCACACCAGCAGATAATCAGAATACTAACATCCCGCCTACTACTGATATGACAAAAGCAGACAACTCGAAGAACATCGCTTCAGCAGATATCATGAAGAGTATCGTTGCATACAGAGACAACAGTGTTGTACACCTTGAAGGTGATGATGATAAGGAGGTGAACTTGTACTCTTTCAGTCAGCTTGAACCGTCTGTGGCTGCCAAGTACACGGTGCTGGATCTGTTCAGACATCGAGAGGTCCTGGTTCCATTGTTTGTCTGCACATTTGTCTGGTAAGCCTTAAAGAAAGAAAAGGTGAAGGTTATCCCACGACATGATCGATCACAGAGGATCATCATCATCATCATGTGCCTTGCTGCTTGGCGTTGGCGATCATGACACTCCATATGATTCTATCCCTTGTCGCTGCAAGTACATCTTCCACCCACTCTGTCCTCAGCCATCCTGCAAGTTCGTCCAATATTTTCTCCCTGGGTCTGCCTGGTGTTCTCTTTCCCTCCAGCTTTCTGGTGTGACCAGGTGCTCTAATTCCCTTTTCCTCATAACACATCCTATAAATATCTCTTGTCTTTTCCTAATGTCTTTATCACTGATCTTCTTGTGTCTGCCTCCATCAAGACTGTCTCGTAGAGGATCAAAGTGGTAAATACATCAACTTTTCACAGAGGCAGCATCTCGAGGAACATGCCCATCTACTTTTACTCGCTTCATTAGTTTCTCAAAACCCCTTACATGGTCATAGATGGGTGGACTGGAGGCCGCATGCAAGATTCATTTTTCTTTTAAAACCCAGATTTGAACATGTGCAGACAGGTTGGAAAATGGGAGTTTTCCCTCTACCCCATCCAGATTATTTTGCCTGTAGACATCCTACAAACATCCAGTTCTTTTCCTGGTAGATAAACCTATAAGCACCATGTGAATTCTACCTTTACCTCATCCAGACTTCTTTTTTTCTTTTTTTTTTTGGCAGATACTCTACAAAAACCACGTGGGTTCTACCTCTACCCCATCCATGCTCTTTGTTGGGTCGATACCCCATAAACACCACGTGAGTTCTACCTCCATCCCATCCAGGTTTCTTTGTCAGGTAGATACCCCGTAAACACCACGGAGTTCTGCCTCTACTCCATCCATGCTTCTTTGTTGGGTAGATACCCCATAAACACCAGGTGAGCTCTATCACTACCCCATCCAGGTTTCTTTGTTGGGTAGATACCCCATGAACACCATTGAGTTCTGCCTCTATCCCATCCAGGTTTCTTTGCCTTGTAGACACCCCATAAACACTAGGTGAGTTCTGCCTCTACCCCATCCAGGTTTCTTTGTCAGGTAGACACCCCATAAACACTAGGTGAGTTCTGCCTCTATCCCATCCAGGTTTCTTTGCCAGGTAGATACCCCATAAACACTAGGTGAATTCTGCCTCTACCCCATCCAGGTTTCTTTGTCAGGTAGATAACCCATAAACACCACTGAGTTCTGCCTCTACCCCATCCAGGTTTCTTTGTCAGGTAAATAACCCATAAACACCACTGAGTTCTGCCTCTACCCATTCCAGGTTTCTTTGTCAGGTAGATAACCCATAAACACCACTGAGTTCTGCCTCTACCTCATCCAGGTTTCTTTGTCAGGTAGATAACCCATAAACACCACTGAGTTCTCCCTATACCCCTTCCAGGTTTCTTTGTTATTATTATTAGTATTAACATTGTTTATCATCATTATCATTAATACCATTATCATTAATATCATTATCATTATTATTACTACTGTCATTGATGTTGTCTTTGATGCTGTTTTTGTTTGTTTTGTTATTGCTATTGATAATAATATTATTGTTTTATCGTAATTATCTTTACTCCTCCTCCTCCTCCTATTACTATACTATTGTTGTTGTTGTTTTCATTATTATTATTATTATCATTATTATTATTATTACTATTATATTATTATTATTATCATTATTATCATTATCATTATTATCATTATTATCAATAATAATGATCATTATTGTTATTATATTGTTATTTTGACTATTGCCATTATCATTATATTGTCGTTGGTCTTATCTTCGTTTTTGTTGTTGTTTCATTACTGTTGTCGTTTTTTTTGTCATTGTTGTTGTTGTTATTGTTGTTGTTGTCGTTGATATTGTCTCTTAACTCCATGAAAATTCATTTGGGTGCCGAACTAAATAGCTGATTATCAGATTCCTCCAGCTCTGTCAATTGTGTGGCAAAGTCTGGGTCTCAGCAAATGATTTCTCTGTCCATTCTGCACTGTCATCAGCCCATTATTTGTTTTGCTGTCTTTCACTCCGTCTCCCTCCCTCAACAGTTTCATGGAGGACTGATTTATCAACGTCATTTGTACCTCGTTACATGGGCATATACGCACGTACTTTTCCATTTTAACTGATGTCAGCAGATGCTCGTATGTTTCAAGATGCCTCTTGCTGGCTTGGCTCACCTGTTCTTTGGTGATATGATCAGTATATCTGATGTTCAGTATCTTGTGATAACACTTCATTTCCTTGGCTGGGATTCGTCTTTCCAAAACCTCTTTTAAGGTCCATGTCTCGCATGCATACAGGTAGATGGTATACATCAGTGGACGTAAGACCCTCAAGTTATGTTCCATTGAGATGTGCTTGTCCTTCCAAGAGTTTTCAGCCTGGACAGATGGTATCGTCTTTGATAACCTTGAGAGAATTTCAGATTTTGATCCCTCATTAATTTTTGTAATGATGGATTCCAGGCAAGTTAAGTGTCGAACAATTTCTGGTTTAAGTCTGTGGACAGTTTTCTCAGAAGTTATGATGGTGTTATGGCTGGTCATCAACTTGGTCTTCTACTCGTTGATTTCCATGCTATATCTGGTCGATGTTTCATCTAGTCTTTTAACAAGCTTAACGAATCTTGATCACTGCCTGCCAGACTGTAAATGGCATCTGCAACGCGAAGGTTTGTGATGGACTTCCCCCAGTGTTGACTGCGCTTGCATACTCTTCAAACGCATAAGTCAGGATGCGTTCCAGGAATATGTTGAAAAGCGTGGGAGACAGAAGGCAGCCTTGATGAACTCCAACTGAAATATACAACCCCTCTTCAGTAGCATCCCATGAAATTACTGCACTGTTTGCTCTGGAGTATATGCTTGATGGTGTTGATTATTTTTGCCCGATGTTGATGTTCTTCATCGTGGCCTACGGTACTTCTTGCCAGACTGTAAAACGCCTTCTTGAAGTCTATAACACGTGGTAGAATTGTTTGGAGATATTTTTTTGCAAAGAGTACGCAGGTTAAATACCTGTTCGATGGTATTTTTGCCCTTGCGGAATCCGATTTTTGTTCAACAATAACGGTATCTGCTTGTGGATGTAATCTATTCAGAATAATTTTTGAGATCAGTATCTCCGTAAATATTGACAGTACAGAAATAACAAGGGCATTATTATAAAGAGTAAGAGTTTTTCGGGTTTTGTTTGTTTGTTTGTTGTTGTTTTTTTTTTGGTATGTGTACTAAACTAAAAATTGTGCAAAATACATCCTGTCGTGATGTTGCGAGAAAGAATCACTTACTATTGTAGTCGTGTTATGTGTGTTGTGTGTGCTTTGCAGGACATCCAACAGCCTGTATTATTACGGGGTGATGTTGGGCTCAGCCACCTGGTCAGGCAATCGTTTCCTTAACTTCGCTATCCTCAGTCTAATGGACATTCCGGCCGCCATTCTTGCTTACTTCCTTCTGCCCAGGTATCTATCTATCTATCTATCTATCTATCTATCTATCTATATCTATCTATCTATCTATCTATCTATCTATCTATCTATCTATCTGTCTGTCTGTCTGTCTATTTATCTATTTATCTATCGATCTGTATACATATATATGTATATGCATATATACATATATATGTATACATACATACACACATACATACATGCATACATACATACATACACAGATACACACACACACACACACACACACACACACACACACACGCACACACACACACACACACAAAAAAATATGTATATATATATAGAATAATATATATATATATATATTATTATATATATATATATATACGCTTGTCATATTGGCAGATGTGATGCGTCTAGTGTGTCGGCTTCGGCCTGCACCGCTGACTAGCACTGCTGTGCGAAAAGAAGAGCAATGCGTAAGTCTCTTCCTGTCAGTACATAGCCCCTCCATCAGCAAGCCCTACGCTGTGGCTCCTCGTGGCGACAGGCGGTAACTGAGCACCTCACGGACTCAGGCTGAATCTCGTAGGACTCGGAGGAGGTTTGGCCCCCAGACGTGAGGCATGCAGGCCCACCGGCGTGTGGACACGCCCTGGTGCCCACGAACCAGATCCCCAAGCTATGGGTAAATAGCTCCACTGCCTTGTGGACATCTCGGGAGAGAGTAAGGCTAAGGGAGTCAACCCTAAAAGAAAAAAACCGATGGAAGGCAAGGGGAAACCACCACCGTACTTTTCCCCAGGAAATCCATGGACAGAGGAAGAATAAAGAATAAAGTTAACGACGTCAATAGGTGCTCCTGTGGAGCAACTTTGTCCGGTGGGACTGTCGTGTGGCGCAGGTGACACCAGACCGTCAGCCAGCTACTGCGACCAAAACCAAAATTGAAATTCAACACCAAGGTGGCAACATGGAATATAAGAACAATGTTGCAGAAAGGTAAATTGGACAACATCAAAATTGAGATGGAAAGGCTTAACATCAGTATTTTAGGACTAGGGGAAATGAGATGGAAGGGGGCAGGCATGATAACATCAGGAGAATATACAGTGATATACTCTGGTGGTAATTCACATGAAAGAGGAGTAGGCATCATAATGGACAAAGACAAATCAAAAGCAGTTAAAGGATACTGGGCAGTGTCCGACAGAGTTTTATTTGTCAAATTCAGAGGAAACCTTTTGATATCAACACCATACAGGTGTATGCACCAACATCCGCAAGTACTCAGGAAGACATCGATACTTCTACGAAGTTTTAGAGATGGCCAAGGTCCAATGTAAATCACAGGAAGTTACAGTCATAATGGGAGATTTTAATGCTAAAGTGGGACAGGATAGGGTGGAGGATATAGTTGGACATCATGGCCTTGGTACACAAAACGAAAGAGGGGGGAAGCTTGTAGAATGGGCACAGATGAATGAGTTCATAGTAGGAAACACCTGGTTTGAGCAGCCTAACAGAAGAAAATGGACTTGGATGAGTCCAGGAGATAATACCAAAAATCAAATTGACTACAACCTGATTAACAAAAGATTTAGAAATTCTTTACTGTCAGCAAAAACACTACCAGGCGCAGACTGCAACAGTGACCACAATCCGGTAGTGGGAAGGTTTAGGCTGAAATTGAGGAAAAGGAAACAGACCAAAAGCAAGATCGAACTAAACCTTGGACTCTTGAAGACAGATGAAATTTAATGACACGTCAAAAATGTAATGTACATGTTCAAAACAAATTCAGTGCTCTGGAAGACAATGGTGACAGTGAGGAACAATGGACAAAGTTGAGAAGTTCTATAAATGAAGCTTGTGAGGAAATCCCTAAGGCAAATAGAAAAGCAAAAAAGAGCTGGATGACTAATGAAATTTTGGAGAAAAGGAGGAAGGCAAAGAGAAACGAGAAGATATACAGGAAGATAAACAAAGAAATCAGGTATAGGTGCAATGAAGCTAAGGAAGCTTGGCTGAACACAAAATGCAAAGAGAGAACAACGACACAAAATGGATCCTCAGGGTATGTACAGACGAATTGAAGAAATTGTTCACAGGAAAAAAATACATGCGCATCAACTGGTTGCTTAAAATCAAAAGATGGCACGCTTATCATGGAAAAAGACAAGGTATTAGACAGATGGGGAGAGTACATTAAAGACCTTTTTGAGGATGACAGAAACGAAGACCACATCATAAAAAAGAACTTTGAAGGACCACCCATAATGAAAGATGAAGTCAGAGCAGCACTGAAAAAGATGAAACCAGGAAAAGCCCGAGGACCAGACAACATTACTACTGAGATGATTGAAGCCCTGGAGGAATTTGGCATAGAAAAAATAACAGTCCTCCTAAATGAAATTTATGACACTGGAAAAATCCTCAAAGATATGACAAAATCTATTTTCATTGCACTTCCAAAGAAGACAGGGGCTATAGAATGCGAACTCCATCGCACAATCAGTTTGATGAGTCATGTAACAAAAATCCTGTTAAGAATAATCATGATGAGGACAAAGAATAGAATCAAAAGAGAAATAGCAGAAGAACAGTGTGGATTTGTGGAGGGGAAAGGAACTATTAATGCCATATACATCCTAAGAACTATCATAGAGAGGTCAGTTGAGATGAATAAGGATTTGTATTTATGCTTTGTTGATTATACCAAGGCTTTCGATCGGGTACGACATGAAGAATTGATCAACCAACTGGAGAGACTCAATGTCGATGGAAAAGATCTACGAATAGTCGGGAATATGTACTGGGAACAAACAGCTGCAATGAGAATAGAAAACCATATAGGCTCTTTTCAGGACATCAAAAGAGAAGTCAGACAGGGTTGTGTTTTGTCACCAGATCTGTTTTCACTATATAGCGAAAACATCATGAGAAACCTAGAGGGGGACCCTGGATTAAAGGTTGGAGGGAAAATGATAGGCAACATTCGGTACGCAGATGACACCGTGCTAATTGCAGAAAATGAAAGGGACCTACGGAGCCTTGTGAATATACTGGAAACAGAGGGCAAAGGTGAGGGGTTGGAGCTGGACAGCGGGAGGACTGAAGTCATGGTGGTCAGTAAAAGACATGAAATCCCCTCATGCAGGATGACAGCAAATGACACAACCTTGACACAGGTTAATAAGTTCAAATACCTGGGAACGGTCATTTCATCAGACGGCAGATGCACATTGGAAATAGCTGGATCTGCCAAGCCAAAACAGCATTCAAGAAGATGACAAGCATTCTTACCAACAAATGTCTATCAATTAACATCAGAAAGAGAGTCCTTGAGTGTTGTATAGAACCAATACTGTTGTACGGATGCGAGACGTGGACAGTCAGCAAGCAAAGCCAGAACAGGATTGAGGCAGCCGAGATGTGGTTTCTCAGAAGAATGTTGAGAGTACCATGGACAGCAAAGAAAACAAACGAGACAGTCTTGATGGAGGCAGACACAAGTAGATCACTCATAAGGAAGATTAGGAAAAGACAAGCAACATTTATAGGCCATTTTATGAGGAAGGGGGATTTGGAGCACCTGGTCACAACGGGAAAGCTGGAGGGAAAGAGAGCACCGGGTAGACCCAGGGAGAGAATGCTGGACGGACTTGCAGAGTGGCTGGGGATGAAGAGGGTGGGGGAGATGCTGGGTGCAACGAGAGATAGAGATGGTTGGAAGTCCATGGTCGCCAACGCCATGCGGCAGGGCACCTGATGATGATGATATATATATATATATGTGTGTGTGTGCGTGTGTGTGTGTGTGTATGTGTGTGTGTGTGTGTGTGTGTGTGTGTGAGTGCGTGTGTGTGTGTGTGTGTGCACACACACGCACGAACACGCGTACCTGCACACACAGGAGCGCGCGCGCACACACACACACACACACACACACACACACACACGCACGCACGCACGCACGCACGCACGCACGCACGCACGCACGCACGCACATATCACATATGGATAACATGTGATAATTTCCCTCTTTTAAAGGATAACTGCTGCAACAAAAGAAAGAGCTGAAGTGCAGAAAGAAAACAAATAAACAGTAAAAAGCACACCCCTTTTAAATGAGACGGTATTTGTTGCAGAGTAAACAGAAAACCACTGAGTATGACATTTGGAACTCTGGCTGGTTCCAGTCTTCTCCTTTCAGTTGTTCTTATTCATCTGGGTATGTACAACAAATTCTTATCTATTACCTCGTAATGTAGAGTGCTAACGTTTGTTTTTGATATTATATTGTCTGAAATTGATGCCTGTCTCTTACCTCATGTTATGTGTACCGCAAACATCTGTCTCTAACATGATCATATGTGGTCCAGAAAAAAAAAGCACAAAAAATAGAATCAGAACGTGTATTTAATACAACCAGACAAGACAGACGCAAATTTTCGGCCAACTGGTTTTTGTCAAGCGTAGACGTAAGAGCACCAACAAACAAACACCAAATACAACAAGTTGGAGAAAAAGACTGAAATGTCCCTGCTGCTTCGCAAATGTTCGGTCAAATGTGGTAAACATAAGATCACAAAGGAACGAACACCAAATACAAAAATTACGAGAAAAAGGGTTAAACTTCCCTGCTGCTTCGTCCAGTGGGAGAAAAGGACTAAACATTATGTGTACAAGCACCTCTTACCTCATTATATATGTACAAAACATTCCTCTCTTTTACCTCATTATATATGCACAACAAACTCCTACCTCTTACCTCATTATATATGAACAAAACATTCCTCTCTCTTTCCTCATTATATTTTTACAACAAACCCCTCTTACCTCATTATACGTGTACAAGCACCTCCTGTCTCTTACCTCATTATGTGTGTACAACAATCTTCTGTCTCTTACATCATTATATGTGTACAACCTACTCCCGTCTGTTACCTCATTATATGTATACAAGCACCTTCTGTCTCTTACATCATTATATGTGTACAACAGACTCCTGTATCGTACCTCATTATATGTGTACAACCTACTCCTGTCTGTTACCTCATTATATGTGTACAACCTACTCCTGTCTGTTACCTCATTACATGTGTACAACCTACTCCTGTCTATTAACTCATTACATGTGTACAACCAACTCCTGTCTATTAACTCATTACATGTGTACAACCAACTCCTGTCTATTAACTCATTACATGTGTACAACCAACTCCTGTCTATTAACTCATTATATGTGTACAACCAACTCCTGTCTGTTACTTCATTATATGTACACAACCAACTCCTGTCTGTTACTTCATTATATGTACACAACCAACTCCTGTCTGCTACTTCATTATATGTACACAACCACCACTTGTCTCTTTCCTCATTATATGTATACAGCTAACTCCTGTCTCCTACCTCACTATATGTGTACAATAAACACCTAAGCTCTTGTCTCTTACCTTATCACATGTGTACAGCAAAAAATCTTGTCTCCTTCCTTAGTGTACGTGTACAGCAAAATCCTGTCTCTTTCTTCAGTAAATGTGTACAGCTGAATCCTGTCTCTTTCTTCAGTATATATGTACAGCTAAATCCTGTCTCTTTCTTCAGTGTATGCGTACAGCTGAATCATATCTCTTTCTTCAGTATATGTGTACAGCAAAATCCTGTCTCTTTCTTCAGTAAATGTGTACAGCTGAATCCTGTCTCTTTCTTCAGTATATGTGTACAACTAAGCCCTGTCTCTTTCCTCAGTGTATGCGTACAGCTGAATCATATCTCTTTCTTCAGTATATGTGTACAGCTAAATCCTGTCTCTTTCCTCAGTGTATGTGTACAGGTAAATCGTATCTCTTTGCTCAGTATATGTGCACAGACAAATCCTCTCTTTTTTTCGGTTTACCTGTACAACAACCTCTTTGTCTATTACCTCATAACGTGTGTACAAGAAACTCCCTTTTTTCTTAGTTAATAATGTGTATACAATTAATGTTTATTGTCTGATTACAAAAGAATAAGTTCGGCACCACACACACACACACAAATCAGTCAGAACCAGTCACATGTAAACATGGGATTAACTTTCACACCACCCATCCTCGCGCATTGATCCCTCTCCATACCTCCATCACCACTTCCCTCCATCCACTGAAGACCCTCCGCCCCCACCGCAACCCCCGGATCACATACCAGTTTTGCATAAATCTCAAGACTACAGTTACACAGATTTTTAACAAATTGAAGTTCAGATCTTTTACTGCAATAACGGAAAGAAGTTGTCCCTCTAATGTCTTTGGAATAGGTGTTCTGCTGAAAAGGGGTGACACATGGTAAGTGTGGTGTCCGTACCAATGTGACCGGCGTTTTCTAAACCCAGGAGCATCAAGCAGAAAATCTAGAGAACGATAAGCAAATTTTAATACCTTTTTTGTGAGACAAAAGGTACCTGTGTGTGTTTGTGTTTGTATATGTATATATATATATATATATATATATATATATAGATAGATAGATATTGTGTGTGGGTGTGTGTGTGTGTGTTTGAGACAGTGTGTGTGTGTTTGTGTGTGTGTGTGTGTGTCAGTGATTTTGTGTGTTGTGTGTGTGTGTACGTGTGTGTGTGTGTGTGTGTGTGTGTGTGTGTGTGTGTGTGTGTGTGTATGTGTGTGTGTGTGTGTGTGTGTGCGTGCGTGTGTGTGTGTGTGTGTGTGTGTGTGTCACTGTTTATTCGTTGTTTCTTTTAACGTCTAATCACATACGTGCTATTAGACGAATGTGTCACTGCGTGAGTGTCACTGTATATATATATATATATATATATATTATATATATATAATATATATATATATGTGTGTGTGTGTGTGTGTGTGTGAGTGTGTGTGTGCGTGTGTGTGTGTGTGTGTGTGTGTGTGTGTGGGTGGGTGGGTGGGTGTGTGGGTGTGTGTGCGTGTACTCATTTGTCTCTATCTTTATTGCCATCTTTGTGTGTGTATGTGTGTGTGTGTGTGTGTGTGTGTGTGTGTGTGTGTGTGTGTGTGTGTGTGTTGTGTGTGTGTGTGTGTGTGTGTGTGTGTGTGTGTGTGTGTGTGTGTGTGTGTGTGTTTGTTTCCTTCAATAACATTTCGAAGCTGTTGTCACAAGCTTTAGACTGAATTAGGCAGACACAAAGGAATGGACAGACAAAGCAATAGATGTAAGTTTTCTGATGACAATGTCTTAGACGATGCGTTTCACTATATTTTCGAATGTTTAAATCCCCTTTCTTTGACACCACCACCTCCCCCCAAGCCGCTCGGGCGTGGAGAACTTCTTGTATATTTAGGCCACTGGTGTTGGTTATATTCTGGATGTATGAGATTAGAGGTCTGCCTTTCTTCCTTTTGTCTCTGTTTTTGCTTGAAAATTGTTGCCATGAAAATATAAGCTTGTCAAACCAATGTCCTCATTGTGTAACTTCATTTTTGGATGGAGGAAAAAGCTGAAATAATTGGAAACATTTATCAGATATTGTAAAAGTATATGATTACATTCTGAATATTTGAGTTGTCTGTCGTAAGGCACTTTCTGTTGGGTGGATGTCCATTCTATCTGTTTGATGTTATCTGTTGATTCCGTTGTGTTTTCCTTTGTTTGTTTTTTGTTTGTTTGTTTGTTTTCTGTCGTAAGACACTTTTTGTTGCACGGATATCAGTTTTATCTGTTTTTGATTCCGTTGAGTTTTCCTTTGTTTGCTTGTTATTCTCATGTTCTGATTGCGGTAAACGGTTCTTTCAAATATTAAAACAGTGTGTGTGTGTGTGTGTGTGTGTGTGTGTGTGTGTGTGTGTGTGTGTGTGTGTGTGTGTGTGTGTGTGTCTGCGTGTATGTGTTGAGTGTGTATGTGTGTATTTGCATGTATGCATTTGTTGTGTGTGTGTTGTTTGTGTGTTGTGTGTGTGTGTGTGGTGTGTGTGTGTGTGTGTGTGTGTGTTGTGTGTGTGTGTGTGTGTGTGTGTGTGTGTTGTCTTGTGTTGTCTTGTTTTTCTGTGTGTGTCTGCGTGTGTGTGTGTTTTGTATGTGTGTGTGTGTGTGTTTTATGTATGTATGTATGTATGTATGTATGTGTGCATTTATGTGTGTATGTATGTATGTATTTATGTTATGTATGTATGTATGTATGTATGTTTGTATGTGTGTATGTATGTATGTTTTTGTGTGCGCACGCGCATGCATGCGGGCGCGTGTATGTGTGTGCGTGCGTGCGTGTGTTCGTGCAAGTGTTTGTGTATGTATGTATGTGTGTGTGTATGTGGTGCGTGCGTGCAAGCGTGCGTGCGTGCATGCTTGAGCGTGTGCGTGCGTGTGTGTGCATGTGTGTGCAGTCGGGACCGGGGCAGCATTAACCGCAGCACAAGTGGTCGGCTTTGCGGGCAAGTTCTGTCTGAGCGGCTCCTACAGCGTTCTGTTCCTGTTCTGCCTTGAAGTCTTCCCAACAAGCATGAGGTCAGTCCGCTTTGTATCATCATCACATCATCATCATCATCATCATCATCATCATCATCATCATCATCATCATCATCATCCCCATCATCGTCGTCGTCGTCGTCGTCGTCATCGTCGTCATCGTCATCGTCATCACCGTCGTCATCGTCGTGGCCGTTGTCGTTATCATCGTCATCTCCTCGTCGTCGTCGTCGTCGTCGTCGTCGTCGTCGTCTCGTCGCATCTCTCATCATCATCGTCGACGTCGTCGTGTCGTCACCGTCGTCATCGTCGTATTCGTCGTCATCATCACCGTTATCATCATCATTAACATCACAATCGCCGTCGTCGTCATACATCACCGTCGTCATCATCATTATGATTATGTCGTCCTCATCACCGCCACCTTTTTCCCCACCGTCATCATCACTATCATCATAACCATCATCATCATCATCACCCGTATCGTCGTCGTCTTTATCATCATCATCATCATCATCATCATCATCATCATCATCATCATCATCATCATCATCATCATCATCATCATCAGTCAACGTCATGTTTCGTTGAGAAAGAAAGGAGAGTTGATGTTTCAGTGAGGTAGAGAAGTATCTTATCTTCAACCAAACGTCAGAGAGTAAGCCGACTATTGTTTTTGTCCTTAATCTGGTGATTTTTTTTCCCTTTTCTTTGTTGTCTTTTATTGTACTCTAGACAAAGGCCGGTTGACCTAAAACATGTTTCTATTTTGGACCATTAAATGAACCATAGTATAAAAAAGCAATTACTTCTGGCATGAGGTACAGGGTACAAATATGCAAATAGTTTCAAATTTTTCTATGGGCATTTAATTAAACATAATTTGTAAAAAAAAATCCCAAGATATGTGAAGATCATTTTTGCATTATTATGAATTATTCTGTCTCATCATCATCATCATCAGGTGCCTTGCCGCATGGCGTTCGCGATTATGGACTTCGATCTGTCTCTATCTCTTGTTGCCTCAAGCATCTCTTCCACCCTCCCCGTCCCCAGCCACTCTGCAAGTCCGTCCAGCATCCTCTCCCTGGGTCCACCCGGTGCTCTCTTTCCCTCCAGCCTTCCCGCCATGACTAGGTGCTCCAGTTCCCCTTTCCTGACAAAATGGCCTACAAATGTTGCCTGTCTTTTCCTAATCTTCCTTATGAATGATCTACTTGTGTATGCCTCCATCAAGACTGTCTCGTTTGTTTTCTTTGCTGTCCATGGAACTCTCAACATCCTTCTTAGAAACACATCTCGGGTGCCTCAATCCTGCTCCGGCCCTGTTTGTTGACCGTCCAAGCCCCGCAACCGCACAACAGCACTGGCTGCATATAAGAACTCTCTTCCTGATGTTAACCGATAGACAGTTGTTGGCAAGAATGCTATTCATCTTCTTGAATGTTGTTTTGGCTTGGCCGATTCTGCTCGCTATTTCTGATGTGCATCTGCCGTCTGGTGAAATGATCGCTCCCAGGTATTTAAACTTATCAACCTGTCTCAAGGTTGTGCCGTTTGCTGATATTTTGCATGAGGGGATTTCATGTTTGTTACTGATCACCATGACTTCTGTCTTCCTGCTGTTTAGTTCCAACCCCTTACCTTTGCTTTCTATTTCTAGTATATTCACAAGGTTTTGTAGGTCCCTTTTACTTTCTGCAATTAGCACGGTGTCATCTGCGTATCGAATATTGTTTATCATTTTTCCTCCGACCTTTAATCCAGGATCTTCCTCTTGGTTTCTCATGATGTTTTTGCTGTAAAGTGAAAACAGATCTGGTGACAAAACACAACCCTGTCTGACTCCTCTTTTGATGTTTTGGAAAGAGCTTATATCGTTTTTTTTTCTCATTGCAGCTATTTGTATCCAATACATATTTCTGATTATTCATAGATCTTTTCCATCAGTATTGAGTCTTTCTATTTGGTTGATCAATTCTTCATGTTTTACCCTATCAAAAGCCTTGGTATAATCAACAAAGCATAAATATAAATCCTCGTTCATCTCGATTGACCTCTCTATGATAGTTCTTAGGATGTACATGGCATTAATAATTCCTTTCCCTTCCACAAATCCACACTGTTCATCTGCTATTTCTCTTTTGATTCTATTCCTTGTCCTCATCATGATAATTCTTAATAGGATCTTGGTTACATGACTCATCAAACTGATTGTGCGATGGAATTTGCATTCTATAACCCATGTCTTCTTTGGAAGTGCAATGAAAATTGATTTTGACATATCTTTGGGGATTTTTCCAGTGTCGTAAATTTCATTTAGGAGGACTGTTATTTTTTCTATACGGAATTCCTCCAGGGCTTCAATCATCTCAGTAGTAATGTTGTCTGGTCCTCGGGCTTTTCCTGATTTCATCTTTTTCAATGCTGCTCTAACTTCATCTTTCATTATGGGTGGTCCTTCAAAGTTCTTTCATACAATGTGTTCTACATTTCAAAAAGGTCTTTAATGTACATGTACTCTCCCCATCTGTCTAACAGTTTGTCTTTTTCCATGAGAAGCGCACCATCTTTCGATTTTAAGAACTAGTTGATGTGCATGTATTTTTCCTGTGGACAATTTCTTCAATTC
>CM060306.1:70286849-70288293 GCA_030674185.1 Monoplex corrugatus | reverse complement strand
ACGGCCGTCTTCCGTGTGTCGTCTAACAGCTGTAGGTCGCTGCCCAAACCAGGACACATTGTCCTTACATTCCAGCTTGATATCAGAAGAACTGGCGTGTTCTTTTTCTTCTTTGTGTTGCCTGGTGCCTGGTATTTACAACCTGCTGTCGAGTTTCCTCTAAGCTCCAAGCACCCATTGGAGCAAACAGGTTGTAGCGGGGTAACACCTTACTGACTGGGGGCTGCCCAGCTTGAGGCGGGCGGTAGCTACCCAATGGAATGCGAAGATTCCTCCCACCGTCGAGAGTAACCCCTGGCGCCCGGCTCTACGCCAAAAAAGCCTAGGCTTAAAACCGGTATCTGCTACTCTCCGTGTTGTGTCGATGCTGTGTTACCAGCGAAGCTGGAGTGACCTCTCCACGTGCAGGCCTGGGCAAGTGAATATGGAGGACGGGCTGTTGCCCATGCAGCAGATCCCCCCTCTCCTCGCCACTAGTAGAGTCCAGGGGAAAGACGGAGGCCTGTACGCCTGGTACCAGGGGCGACGCAGGAGTTGCCAGAACGAGGTTGTAGACAACAACGAACTGCCTTAGGGACTCCAACTCCGGATTTTTCCTCGAGATTTACTTCTGAAGCCTTTCCCTTGAATGGGTGTAGCGCGAGGCAGCAGAGGTTTGAAGTCGGAGTTTTTCTTCTCCTAGACAGGCTGCCTTCCCGGGCTGACGAGTCCCATCTACCCGATGCAGTGATAATATCATATCACCCCCTCACGTGGTTTGGCACGCCTGCTGAGGCGAGGTCCGGGATGTGGCGCTTGGAGCCAGCAACGTGAGAGATTTAGAGGATGGATGAGGACCAGTGATGCCCGTCCACCCTCCCCTACCGGGTAGAGTGCAACAGCCAGACACCAAAGGTACTACCTCTATCCAGAGTCCCCTACACCCCATAAACACCACTGAGTTCTAGATACCCTATAAACACCACTGAGTTCTGCCTCTACCCCATTCAGATTTCTTTGTTATTATTATTAGTATTAATATTATTTATCGTCATTATCATTAATATCTTTTGTTCAACAATAACGGTATCTGCTTGTGATGTGATCTATTCAGAGTAATTATTGAGACACAGTATCTCCGTAAATATTGACAGTAGAGAAATAGCAAGGGTATTATCATAAAGGGTAAGAGTTTTTCGTTTTTCTGGTACGTGTGGAAAACTCAAAATTGTGGAAAATACATCATATCGGTGATTTTGTGAGAAAGAATCACTTCCTATTGTTGTCATTGCGTTGCGTGTGTTGTGTGTGTCTCAGGACGTCAAACAGTCTGTATTATTACGGGGTGATGTTGGGCTCAGCCACATGGTCAGGCAATCGTTTCCTTAACTTCGCTATCCTCAGTCTAATGGACATTCCAGCCGCCATTCTTGCTTACTTCCTTCTGCCCAGGTATCTATTTATC
>CM060306.1:70279349-70281849 GCA_030674185.1 Monoplex corrugatus | reverse complement strand
CTTTCCTCAATATAAGTGTACAGCTAAATCTTGTCTCTTTTCTCAGTATATCTATATAGTTAAATCCTATCTCTTTCTTCAGTATATGTGTACAGCTAAATCATGTCTCTTTTTTCAGTATACGTATACAGCTGAATCATGTCTCTTTCCTCAGTATATGTGTACAGTTAAACCCTGTCTCTTTCTTCAGTATAGTGTACAGCTAAATCCTTTTTCTTTCTTCAGTATAGTGTACAGCTAAATCTTGTCTCTTTCTTCAGGATATGTGTACAACTAAATCCTGTCTCTTTCTTCAGTATAGAGTACAGCTAAATCCTGTCTCTTTCGTCAGTGTATTTGTACGACTAAATCCTGTCTCTTTCCTCGGTATACGTGTACAGCTGAAACCTGTTTCTTTCTTCAGTATATGTGTACAGCTGAAACCTGTTTCTTTCTTCAGTATATGTGTACAGCTAAATCTTATCTCTTTCCTCAGTATCTGTGTACACCTAAAATCCTGTCTCTTTCTTCAGTATAATGTACTGCTAAATCCTGTCTCTTTTTTCGGTATACGTGTACAACAATTTCCTTGTCTATTACCTCAGAATGTGTGTAGAGCTAACTCCTGTCTCTTACCTCTTCATATGCGTACAAGAAACTCATTTTTTTCTTAGCTAGTGATGTGTATATAACAGAAGTTTATTGTATGATTATAAAAGAATAAATTTTATACTACACACACACACACATCAGTCAGAACGAGTCACATGTAAACATGGATTAACTTTCACACCATCCATCTTCGCGCATTGATCCCTCTCCATACCTCCATCACCACTTCCCTCCACCCACTGAAGACACCCCCACACACACATTCCCCGGATCACACACAGTCACATAACAGGTGTGCATCAAGCTCAAGACTACAGTTACACAGGCTTTTAACAAACTGAAGTTCAAATCTTTTGCTGCAAGAATGGAAAGAAGTTGTCCCTCTAATGTCTTTGGGTTAGCGTTCTGCTGAAAAGGGGTGACACATGGTAAGTGTGGTGTCCGTACCAATTTGACCAACATTTTCTAAACCCAGGAAGCGCAAGGAGAAATTCTAGAGAACGATGAGAAAATTTTAATACCTTTTTTGTTTGAGACAAGAGGCACGTGTGTGTGTGTGTGTGTGTGTGTGTGTGTGTGTGCGTGCGTGGTGTGTGTGTGTGTGTGTGTGTGTGTGTGTGTGTGTGTGTGTGTGTTGGTGGTCATTGGTTTAATGTCTATTCACTAAAGTGATTTTAGACAAATAAACAAAAAATGATGAATAAATGAATAAATAAATAAACTATGATAAATAATAACAAAAATAATAATGAAAAATAAATAAATAATAAATAATAAATAAATAAACAAATAAATAGATAGATAAATAAATAAATAAATAAGTAAATAAATAGATAATAAATAAATAAATAAATAAATAATAAAACAAAATGACCAAATAGATAATTGAATAAATGAAAAACAAAAACGTTAAAAGAAAAAAATAGCAAGTGGGGAAAGGGAGTAAAACAGGAAGGGCAAATGTAGATGTTTCTGTGTAGTCAATCTTGGTCTTAAAAAAAGTTCAATTTAAATTCATATTACTTATAGCCCACTCGAGCATCAAAAACACAAGTAAAAAACAAGTAAGAAGCAAGGACAAGGCAAATGTCGGAGGGGAGCGTAAACATAACAAATGTATTAGCATACTACAACAAATATTTACAATAAACTCGCTAACTGTAACTATGAACAGGAAGATGGACGAATTATAAATACTGAACTATTGGACTTTTAGACAGGCTAACAAAAAGTTTGTATGTTAATAATGATGATTCAAATATGTCGGAAATTGTGTGAGTAGAAAGTACCGGAATGTGTCGCTTTATACTAATGCAAGAAAGTAAATGACTGGTCGTTATTTTCTGTCCACAAAGACAGGCAATATTTCTGGTGTACTTTGTTTTGAATGCATCGAGTGTCCACCTATACACAAGGGACTGTATACTGTAGATCTGTTTACAGTAGACTGTTTACTTATTTTGCTGATTTTAAAGTCCATGCTATTAGTATTGTACTTTTTTCTGATTATCTTGAAACAGTTTCCAAACATAGGCGTCCACTAAATTACAAGATTCATTCAAGGAGAGAGAAAGCTTTATGTTGTTTGATTCTGGTGAACCCTTAGCTCCTCGTTTGGCAGCACTGTCAACCACATCGTTATGATGAAACGAACAATGAGACGGTATCCAACAGAAAGTAAAATAAGTGCCTCTTAAGGATAAAAAATGAATTGAATGGCTAATTTCTATTACCATTTCAGATCTAGTGTCTAATTTCATTAATTCAAGAGCCTGAAGTACTGACTTTGAATCAACGCAGAAAAGGATTTGTGATATATTTCGAGAATAATTTACTAAGTAATTCAAAGCCGTCAGTACTGCAAAGAGTTCAGCGGTAAATATTGATTTGTTAAGTTTTATATGGAAAA
>CM060306.1:70244349-70264349 GCA_030674185.1 Monoplex corrugatus | reverse complement strand
TTGTACCTGCATTTTTGTGAATCAAACGTCAGGCCCTCATTTTATTTGTGTGTGTGTGTGTGTGCGTGCGTGCGTGCGTGTGTGTGTGTGTGTGTGTGTGTGTGTGTGTGTGTGTGGTGCGTGTGTGTGTGTGTGTGTGTGTGTGTGAGTGTGTGTGTGTTTGTGTGTGTGTGTGTTTTGTGTGTTTGTGTGTGTGTGTGTTTGTGCGTGTTTGTGTGTGTGTGTGTGTGTGTTGTTTGTGTGTGTGGTGTTGTGTGTGTGTGTTGTGTATGTATGGTGTGGTGTGTGTGTGTGTGTGTGTGTGTTGTGTACATGCGCGTGTGCGTGTGTATGTGTTTTTGTGAGTGTTTGTGTGTCTGTGTGTCTGTGTCTGTGTCTGTCTGTCTGTCTGTTGTGCGTGTGTCTGTTTGTGTGTCTATGTACGTATGTGTGTGTGTCTGGGTGTCTCTCTGAGTGTCTATCTGTCCGTCTGTCTATCTGTCTGTCTGTCACTCCCTCTCTGTCAGTCTGAATGTCTCTGTCTCTGTTTGTTTGTCTGTCTGTCTGTCTGTCTGTCTGTCTCTTCTCTCTCTCTCTCTCCTCTCTCTCTCTCTCTCTCTTCTCTTCTCTCTGTGTTTGTGCATGTGTGTGTACATGTGAGTGCGCGTGTGTGTGTGTATGTGTTTTTGTGAGTGCACGTGTGTATGCGTGCGTGTGTGTATGTGTGTGTATGTGTCTTTTTATATGTGTGTATTTTGTGTATGTGTGTGAGTATGTGTATGTATGTGTGTTTTACTTGTTAATAAAAAACAAGAAACGATATTTGAATTGTCTCAACCTCGTTTTGATGCATGCATTCATCATCCTGAGAAAATCAGCGGGACTGGATGCTTAGGCATGCATGATCTACAAGTTTTGCTAAGAGGTAGTCTATCCCATTAAGCAAATGTACGTTCAGTAAAACTGACCTTTATCAAGCTGATTGTGTCTCATAACAAGGCTATAGACGTTGTGACTTCAACTCTAAAAAAGACAACAACAGCAACAAAACAAACAAAAACAAAAAAATCCTGGCCTATTCACTGCCCAACTTGACTCTTAGTTATTCTGATGGTATTACAATATCTAAAGAGGGGTCAGGCAGGATTGTGGTCTGTCACCAGATCTGTTCTTATTTTTACAGCGAAACCGTCATGAGAAACATAGAAGAATGCCCTGAGGAAAATGTTGTTGGAGGAAAATTGATAAACAACATTCGTTTCGCAGATGTCACCGTGGTAATTGCAGGAAATGCAAAGACTTGCAAAACCTTGTGAATATGCTAGAAATTGAAAGCAATAATAAAGGGTTGGAGTTAAATAACAAAAGACTGAAGTCATAGTACTGTAATCAGTAAAATAACAGCAAACGGCACAACCTTGAGACACGTTGATAAGTTTAAATATCTGGGAACGGTCATCTCACCAAACGGCAGATGCATATGAGAAATACCCAACAGAATCGGCCAAGCCCAAACGGCATTCAAGAAGATGAAAAGCATTCTTACCAACAAATGCCTATCAATTAACATCAGGAAGAGAGTTCTTGAATGTTATACAGGGGGGTGCAAAAGTAGGTATACAGTAAGTATCACATCATTATTGTAATGTTTAATTCCGCTCTCGGTTAGAGGAGTGTGTGAATACCAACGGCAAACAGTTTGAGTATCTGAGGGATTAAGGCTGTGCTTGTTATTACATGTATATGCAATATTCATTTGTTTGTATAATAAATACAATGAGTATTGTACGTGTTTTCTTTTTTCATAACTGTATACCTACTTTTGCACCCCCCTGTATAGAACCGATACAGTTATACGACTGTGAGACGGCACGTTTAATTCTTGTAGTATAAAAAGTATCCCCACCTTCTGGAAAATCTGTGCTAGAAATTGCCTCTTTTCTGTCGCTCTCTTTGTTTCTGCCTTGTTTCTTTGCTTTCTGTCATTTCTTCCTATCATTTTCTGCCTTGTTGGTCCATTCGCCTATATGTGTTCGATAAAGTTTTACCGACTTTCTCTTGGGATTAATAATTGGGTACATGAATTAGATGCATTTTTGGCTCTAACGAAATGAGATATGCGGAAATAATTTTAGGTAGTTTAGGCCCGTTTTTATATATATTAGTGTCCTTAAAGTTATGTTTAGATTTTTATTCGGGCGTTTGTGTGTGTGTGTGTGTGTTTATTGTTGTTGTTTGTTTTGTTTTGTTTTTTCAAAATCAATGCGCGATAAATTGGACGGGGTGGCCAATGCCAGGAGCATGTCCTTAGATTATGTGTACGAATGCATTGACATGTGTATTAAAAATTTCTTTCCTTTATTTTTTCTGTTAATGTATTATGTATGATCTGAAGCGGATATAGCCCTGGTATGGCTCTACGCAGTCAGCTGAGCTTTAAACAAAAGCAACACTAAATAAAAAAATGTAAAAAAGGTGTTTGGTAGCTGACATTTTAAATGTTTTCCTTTTTGTCACAGCGTAAGCGTAAACACACGATTTCATAAAAGTGCCAAAAGTTGTGCAGAGAATAAGTGGATGACAGTGTACGTCTATGTAGAGCAGGGCCGGGGGTGGGTGGGTGGCTGGGGAGGGATGATAGTTCATGCCTATAAGGATCCTGTCCCTGTTACTGCTCCGTCACACCTTTACCTGAACTGAGAGCAGTTGTGGCACCAGCGGCCAAGATGGAGTCGGGCTCGGAGGCGGTTCTACAGGCCGTAGGTGACCTGGGTCCCTATCAGGTGTTGCAAATGGTGCTTCAGATGTTCAGCTCTGTCGTCAGCGCTTTTCCTACTTTAATCGTCGTGTTTATCGGTGAGTTGGGTTGGTTTCTGGTTCGTTTGTGTTCTGTTTATAGTTGTCGCTTTTTGTGTTTATAGTTGTCGTTGTGCGCTATTTTTCTTGTTTCTTTTATTTATTTATTCATTATTCATTTATTTACTAATTTTTATTGTTATTGTTATTAGTAGTAGTAGTAGTAGTAGTAGTAGTAGTAGTAATATAGTAGTAGTAGTAGTGGTGGTAGTGGTAGTAGTAGTAGTAGTAGTAGTAATTTGACCCAAAAATCGAACTGAACGTCTAATCCTTCGGAAGGGGACGAAAAACGAGCCGGACTCATGTGCCATTTGGCTGCGCACACTAAAGATCCCACGGCAGTTGAAAATCGTGAAGAGCAGGGCATTGTGCGCCTGCCTTGGTATAAAACATTGGAGAGATAGTTTGATTTCCCAGGCCCCACCCCTTTCAGACCAATTAGTCTTCTTGCCTTTCTGAAGTCTTGCTTTAAAAGAATGAATATGAATTTCAAGCGAGAGAGAGGGGTTAGGCGCCACCCTCCTGGTGCTGGCCCCAAGAAAAGTTAAGGTTTCTGCAACCTCACTCCCCTACGACCCCAGGACTATGGAATTATCTAGGTAGGACCTAAGGACCTAGCCAGCTCATGGGTTTATGTACAGGCTGAAGGCTTGTGCATGATCATTATAAAACTTCTCCATCACATGGCACCTGTGAAGTAAGTGCCTATGGAATTAATTCCGAGCGTGGAGACGTCATCTTGAGAAACTGAAACTGAAACTGAAATTGTTCATTGAATAAGCAAGCTGACTGCTCAGATGTGACTGAGCTGGCTGGTTGGTTAGTATTGTTATTATTATTGTTATTGTTGTTTAAAGCCCAGCCGACTGCATAAGCCATATCAGGGCTATAACCGCTTCAAAACATACAAAACTTCAATTGGAAAAGAAAAACAAAGAACAAAAGAAAAGTAAGTACACATATCAATGCATTCGCGCATATAATCTAAGGACATGCCCCTGGTGTTGACCACTCCATCCAATTTATTGCACAGGGATTTAAAAACACACTGAATACATAAGCATAACTTAAGGACACCAAAACATATATAAACAGACATAAATACTTAAAATTGCTTTCGCATATCTCCACTCACTAGAGCCAAAAATGCACTTAATACATGTACCCAATTATCAATCCTAAGAAAAATACGTAAGACTATGTCGTACACATACAGGTGAATGGACCATTAGGGCAGAAAAAGATAGGTAGAAATGACAGAAAGCAAAGGAAGAAGGCAGAACCAAAGAGAGTGACAGAAAAGAGGTAATTTCTAACACAGAATTTCCAGAAGGTGTGGATACGATTTGTACTGAAAGAGCCCCCAGCATCCCCACCGGGGTGGGGGGGTTAGTAAGCCAGCTAGCTGGACAGTCTGCTTTTGGGGGCTTGTTGATTAGGTAACTGGCTGGTTGGTCAGATGGCTGGCTGTTTATTATGTAAGTGAGTTCGTTGGTGGTTGTTGTGGTTGGTTGGTTGGTTGGTTGGTTGGTGCTTTGTTGGAAAATCAGCCAGTTGGTTGGTTAGCTAGTTGGCTGATTAATTAATTGGATGTTTGGTAAGATGGCTGGCTGGTTAGTTAGTGAGTGAGTTGGTTGGTTGCTTGGTTGCTTGGATGCTTCGTTGCAAAATCAGCTGGTTAGCTAGTTAGTTAATTTGTTTGGTAAGATGGCTGGCTGGTTAGTGTTTAAGTGAATTGGTTGGTTGGTTGGTTGGTTGGTTGGTTGGTTGGAAAATCAGCTGGTTGGTTGTTTAGCAAGTTGGCTGGTTGTATGGCTGGTTAATTCAATTAGTAATAATAATAACAACAATTTTATTTAACTACGTTGTAGAGAAATATGTGGTTGTCAAAGCATTCTCGTTGCACCTCACATAGCAATAGATAACTAAATAACTAAGTAGCTAACTAACTAAATGCAAAAATAGATATAACTAAAATAAACAAATTCATGAATAGATAAAAAATGAACAATAAATAAATGAATAAATAACAAATAAATAAATGAATAAGCAATGAGGGGAGGGGGTTGCCAAGTTCATACATTAATGCGATGTAAACACGGTCGGACAAAAAAAAAAAAAAAAGAGTTTTCAGGAATGTATACAAAATCTAACCCCGTACCCTCATTTTGAAAAGTGATATGAATAAACAGTGACAGAACTCATGAAAGTTATTATCGTTTTTTGTCACCCTTCATCCCCATCCCTAAGTTCTTCCATTTCTCCTCTGTCTCTCTCTGTCTCTGTCTCTGTCTCTGTCTCTCTCTCTCTCTCTCTCTCTCTCTCGTCTCTCTCTCTCTCTCTCTCTCTCTCTCTCTCTCTCTGTCTCTCTCTCTGTCTCTCTCTGTCTCTCTCTCTCTCTCTCTCTCCTCTCTCTCTCTCTCTCTCTGCCTCTGTTTCTCTCTCTCTCCTCTCTCTCTCTCTCTCTGTCTGTCTGTCTGTCTCTGCCTCTGTCTGTCTGTCTTTCTCTCTGTCTTTGCAGGTTTCAGGGTGTGTTGGGGAGCCGAAATGAAAGGAGTAGGTGTAGTGAGTGACACAACAGCGGTGCAATAAAAAAGGGAAAAAATAAAGACTGCACATTAAGTGAATGATATATTACACTGTTAACGAGACAAAAGCAAGTCATGAAATACTGGCAACATACGAAGAAGAGTATAAAATGGCACTACTATGAACGCACGCTCACATCCAAATGTACTTACCAAAAAAAATTGACAACGAAGAACGTTATCAACACATATGCACACACACGCACAGAGAGAGAGAAAGAGAGAGAGAGAAAAAAAAGAAAGAGAGAGGGACGGAGGGAGAGAGAGAGAGGGAGACATACAGAAAGAGACAGAGAGAGACAGACAGACAGAGAGAAAGAGAGACAGAGAAAGAAAGAAACAAACAGACATACAGAGGGAGGGAGGAGAGAGAGAGAGAGAGAGACAGACAGACAGATAGAAAGAGAGAAAGAAAGAAAGAAAGAAAGAGAGAGAGAGAAAGAGAGAGAGATGAGAGAGAGACAGAAGGAGGGGGAGAGAGAGTGAGATACATGTAGACAGAGAGAGACAGACAGAGAAGAGACAGAGACACAGAAAGAGAAAGAGAGAGAGAGAAAGAACAGAGAGAGAGAGAGAGAAAGAAAGAAAGAGAGAAAGAAAGAGAGACAGAGTGAAGGACAGAAAGAGAAAGAGACGAAAAAGAAGAGGAAAGGTAGGAAAGGTAAGGAAATGGAGAAAGACTAGGACGTGGAAAAGAAGAAACATGTATTCCTTGACAAACCACACACAAAGAGAGAGAGGGGGTGGCGAGAAAAAGGGGATGGAGAGGAAGAAGAGAAAAAGAAATAAACAGGGAGCGAGAAAGAGAGAGGGAGAGAGAAAGAGAGAGAGAGCGAAGTGAGACAGACAGACAGACAGACAAACAGACAGATAAACAGACAGGCAGACTCAACTCTAGGTAGGGGCCAGGCAGGAAAACAAATTAAAAAACAAAGAAAGATTTGAATAATGTGCTTCTCAGTCCTTTGATTAGTACGCAAACCACTGTATCTAACACGGGATTTTGTAAAGAGGAACATCAACACAATACATAATGTAGGTTATGATTTAGTGATCTTTAACAAAAATATCTTGTTTTTTGTTTTTGTTTAGCTTTTGTATTTTCTGCTTTTCTTTGCTTGTACTTTTTTTTTTTTTTACCAAATCACATGTCCGACTGAAATTGTAGTCAACGTTTATCCATGTTCGATTAAAGTATCATACCTGTTTTGTACTTTCTGATTCTCTTGTGAATTGTGAATGTGCGTATGTGTGTGTGTGTGTGGCAGAGGGGGATGTGTGGTGTGTGTGTGTGTGTGTGTGTGTGTGTGTGTGTGTGTGTGTGTGTGTGTGTGTGTTTGTATGTGCGTGAATGTATGTTTGTTTGTGTGTGTTGTGTGTGTGTGTGTGTGTGTGTGTGCGCGCAGGAAGCTGGTGGATAGGTTAAGGGAATCAAAGGGTTAAATGTATCCTTTGCTACAGTGATTGACAATGCAGGATAGTGATGGGTTAGCTAAACATGTCTAATGAAAAGAAAATAGTATCTTTCATGAACAGATGTTCAACTGTTTTCTTGTATTTTTTCCCCTAGGCTATGAGCCGGGCTATGTGTGTAATAGTGTTAACGAGACCACTGACGTCAGACCCCGGCTGGAAGATCCTGACGAAGAAATAGTTTCCCTGGACTACGGAAAATGTTCCATTGACGTCATCGTCAGCCAAAACGGCACAAACACGTCGCATTCTCTTCCCTGCTTGGCTGGTGTCAACTTTTCTATGCCTTCTGACACGTCTTTTCTGACAGAGGTGGGTCTCCTGTTTCCAATCTGTTGCTGTTATTGAAGTTTAAAGCCCAGCCGACTGCGTAAGCCATATCAGGGCATTCATAACACACACCGCGCGCGACACACACAACCACACACCAGATACCCCACTACACAAACCCACACCACACATAACAACACAACACACACACACACACACGCACACTCGCCGCCTTCGCAGGACACGTACACAAAAATCGCACTGTGTGACACACACACACACCACACACACACACACACACACACACAAAACACACACACACACACACACACACACACACACACACACACCACACACACCACGCCCACACACACACACATACTTACTTTCTCTCTCTCTCTCTCTCTCTCTCTCTCACACACACACACACTGCCACACACACACACACACACACACACACACACACACACACCACACACTGCACGCGTGCGTGCAAACTGTTCACACTTATTTTGGTCAAGAAAGTAACTGGAAGAGAGGGTTGTGCTTTTGCGAATAAAAAGGGACATTGTTTGAATGGCTCAACTGTTTTTTCACTTTTTTAAAATGTTAATTAATGGAGCACATAAAATATTCACTCAGTCGTTTGCCCTTAATCTGGTGAATCTGTGTCCTTATATTAACCTTTGTGTTTTATTTTCCATTGGCAAAGGCGAGTAATCTAAAATTTGCGGGTTTTTTTTTTCTTTTTCTTTAAGAATGTACAGATTCTCAATCTTTTTCGATGCACTTTTAATATCCGTTTCTTATGTTGTTATACATGGATAATGAATTGGTTCTGTACTGCATAAAAGTCTTGGTATCTTTTACATCATTACAAAAATATTCTATATGTGTGGTTTGTCAAAGAGTGCGTGTTCCTTCTTATCAACATCCTATCCCTTTCCTTCTCCTTACCTTTCCTCTTCTTCTTTGGTTCTCTCTCTCTCTCTCTCTCTCTCTCTCTCTCTCTCTCTCTCTCTCTCTCTTTCACACACACACACACACACACACACACACACACACACACACACACACACACACACACACACACACACACACTCTTCATTTCTCACTCTCGCTCACGCTCTGCCTGTCTGTCTTTATGTCTGTCTGTCTGTCTGTCTGTCTCTCTCTCTCTCTCTCTCTCTCTACTATATATATATATATATATATATATAATAATATACATGTATACACTATATATATATATATTATATATGTATATACATATATACATATGTGTACATATATATGCAAAAATGTGTATATATGTACATATACATATATGTATGTACAATGTGTCTGCCTGTCTCTGTCTGTCTCTGACCCCCTCTCTCTCCCCTCCTCTCTCTCTCATTCTTTCTGCTGTCTGTCTTTTTCTCTCCCCCTCTCTCTCTCCCCCTCTATCTCTTTGCCTTCTCTTTTTATGTTTGTTTATTTATCCCATTTTGTAAAGGGAAAATACTTTTATGTCAACCATAGAAATACGGCCATGAGATAGAATGGTTGTAAGCAGTTAACATGATTTCAATAATTACGATTTCATGACGTCACCGTCGTCGTCATCATCTTCATCATCGTCGTCATATCATCATCTCGTCGTCGGAGTCTCGTCGTCGTCATCTATCATCAGCAGCAGCAGCAGCATCAGCAGCAGCAACAGCAGCAGCAGAGTCACTGTAATCGTCGGAGTAGTCGTCGTCGTCGTCGTCATCATCATCATCATCATAATCATCATCATCATATTCCTCTTTCATCAATTTCAGTCTCGTCATTTTGTATCCACTTCAGTTCCTGGAAATGAAGTTCTTCAGTTACCTTAGATACGCGTTGAAATTCTCTGTTCGTGTGCCTTGGTTTCTCTCTCACTCTCTCTGTCTGTCATTTGTCTCTGTCTCCATCTGTCTCTGTCTCTCGTTCTCTCTCGCTCGTGTGGTGTGTGTGTGTGTGTATGTGTGTGTGTGTGTGTGTGTGTATGTGTGGTGTGTGTGTGGTGTGGTGCGTGTGTGGTGTGTGTGTGTGTGTGTAGGGATGTAGGCTATATGTATTCATAGCAAAAGCCAGGTCCGAGAGATACAGACACCTGTTGCTGAAGAGATTTGCGTAACAACCTTCAAGACATTCACTCAACTCTGAGTAACTGACTAAAAGCCAGTTGGAGTGGGGAGGGCAGAAGAATCCCACAATGATTTTGACAGAACTAGCGATTGGATTAGAACCAACTGCAATGTTCCATTGGGAAATCTGTTGCACTAATACCAGGCTATACAGGTGACTGGTCATAACGATAATGTTTCTGCATCTAATTTACAGTGGGAAATCTGTTGCACTAACACCAAGCTATACAGGTGACTGGTCATAACGATAATGTTTCTGTATATAATTTACAGTGGGTAATCTGTTGCACTAACACCAGGCTATACAGGTGACTGGTCATAACGATAATGTTTCTGTATCTAATTTACAGTGGGTAGTCTGTTGCATTAACACCAGGCTACAGGTGACTGGTCATAACGATAATGTTTCTGTGTCTAATTTACAGTGGGTAATCTGTTGCACTAACACCAGGCTATACAGGTGACTGGTCATAACGATAATGTTTCTGTATCTAATTTACAGTGGGTGATCTGTTGCACTAACACAAGGCTATACAGGTGACTGGTCATAACGATAATGTTTCTGTATGTAATTTACAGTGGGTAGTCTGTTGCACTAACACCAGGCTATACAGGTGACTGGTCATAACGATAATGTTTCTGTATCTAATTTACAGTGGGTAATCTGTTGCACTAACACAAGGCTATACAGGTGACTGGTCATAACGATAATGTTTCTGTATATAATTTACAGTGGGTAATCTGTTGCACTAACACCAGGCTATACAGGTGACTGGTCATAACGATAATGTTTCTGTATCTAATTTACAGTGGGTAGTCTGTTGCACTAACACCAGGCTACAGGTGACTGGTCATAACGATAATGTTTCTGTACCTAATTTACAGTGGGTAGCCTGTTGCACTAACACCAGGCTACAGGTGACTGGTCATAACGATAATGTTTCTGTATCTAATTTACAGTGGAGCTTGGTGTGCCAGAAACAGGGGTTGGTGGAACTGAGTCAGACACTGATCATGGCGGGGATGGCACTAGGGGCTCTGGTCTTTTCCTCCCTGTCCGACAGGTTCGGCAGAAAGACTGTCTACGTGGGTAGTGCCATGGGCCTTCTGCTGACCACCTGTCTCACCTCTGTCGTTCCCAATTACATCCTCTTCTTAGTTCTGAGAGTCCTGACTGGCGCTCTTCAACAGGTGAGAACGAAAATTCTGATTCTGACGGTTTATTGTACATGTTCATTGGTTGTTAGGTCAACGAGCAGCATAGGTTTTTGACAGAATACACATCAGCTTATATGAGAATGCTGAAAATAATAATAATGATAATAATGATAAAAATAATAATAATAATGATAATAACGATAATGATAACAATGATAATAATAACAAATCGCGATTTAGAGAAACCTTCAGCACAAATTCTTCTTAGGGCCATATAAGGTTAACGTAAAAACTGAAAAAGAAGTTATGTGTTGGCATTGATATCGTGTCACACACACGCGCGCGCGCACGCGCGCGCGCACACGCACACACACACATACACACACAGAATTTCCACCACCACTACAATAATAACAACAGCAGCAACGACAACAACAGCAAAAACAGCACATAATACATCCTAAGCAACACACTTCCAAATTTTTTGAACATGATCACAGTTCTTTCTCAGTGTCTGGTTTTTGTTTGTTTGTTTGCTTTTGTATTTGTTTGTTTGTTTGTTTGTTTGTTTGTTTGCCCATTTTTATTTTTTATTTGTTGAGTTGGTATTTTTTCCAGCTGCAACCGGCTTAGCCTACTACAGTCTAGTTGAGAAAACTGGAACTCACCTCTGGGTAGGAGCTAGTTTGTGCTAAAAAGTCCAACCGTGATTTTCAAAAAAATTTTTTTATGAGATTTAAACCCACAACCTTCAAGTTTTTAACTCCTTGCTGTATGCACGACAATACGGAAACTGGAGTGGACAGGTTTTTGCTTTAGTTGCGTTTTGTTGTTGTTGTTGTTTCTTGTTTTTTTTAGTTTGTTCGTGTGCTTCTTAACTTTTTTTTTATTTCTTTCATTTCACTCATTTCATTCCATTTCATTTCATTTCTCTCTTTCTTTATTAGATATTGTTGTGCTTCTTTTTATTTTATTATGTTTCTTTTGTTTACTTATTTATTCATTATTTTTTATGTTTATTATTCATATTGATGTGCTTCTTGATTTTTGATATTATATCTATTTATTTATCTATTCATGTTTTCATTTGTATTGTTGTGTTCTTGATTTATATTTTATTACATTTATTTATTTATTTATTTATTTATTTTCTATTTATTTATTTATTCATTTATTCAGTAATTTATGTATTATTTGTTTATATTTTTGTGTATCCTGACCTTTATTTTGTAATATTTATCTATTCATTTATTTATTTATTTACATTTTTCTACTTTCCAGGGTATCGGGTTGTCCGTGTACACAATGTTCATGGAGCTGTTGCCCCAGCGATGGCGGAGTATATCCAGCGTGGTGGACGCGGCGCTGTGGACACTGGGTTGTGTGCTCCTGCCTACAGTGGCCTACTTCATGCAGGGTCTGGACTGGAGATACCTCAACCTGGCTCTGTCTGCCTGTTTCTTGTACAGCCTCCTTCTGCCCTGGTGGGTCTTTTTTATTTGTTTATTTATTTATTTATTTATGTTTATTTATTTATTTATTGGCTTTTTTATTTATTAGCTTATTTATTGTCTCCCACCAGAGATTTGTTTCTGTGATTTTTAAAGGGAAAATGCTCAGAAGAACGGAGAGCGCGGAGGGAAGGGGGAGTGTGCATGTGTACATGTATGTGTGTGTGTGTGTGAGGTTGGGTGGATGGGAGGATGCGTGCGTGTGTGTGAATGTGTGAGTGTGAATGTGTGTGTGTGTGTGTGTGAGAGAGAGGTTGGGTGGGTGCGTGTGTGTGTATGTGTGCCTGTGTGTGTGTGTGTGTGTGTGTGTGTGTGTGTGTGTGTGTGTTTGTGTGTGTGTGTGTGTGTGTGTGTGTGTGTGTGTGTGTGTGTGTGTGTCTATGTCTGTGTCTCTGTCTCTGTATTTGTGTGCGTGTGTGTGTGTGTGCGTGTGTGTGTGTATGTGTGTGTGTGTGTGTGCGTGCGTGCTTGAGTACGCGGGTGCGTATGTATGTGTGTGCATGTGCGTGTGTGTGTGTGTGTGCGCGCGTGCACGTGTATGCGTGTGTGCGTGTGTGTGTGTATGTGTACATGTGTATGTGTGGTCTGTGATTAAAATTTGTTTGCAGAATTTTTTTTAGCCTATTATGCTTTTATATTTACCAACTTTCGACCAAACATGTCCACCGTTAAGGAGTCACGAGTGCATAAGTTCGAAAGCCTTAATCTCATGTTCACGTCACTCAAGCCACACCCCTGCCCCTCCCAATAGTCCCTAACATATGGAACTATTTTGAGGACAGTGTGTGAACAGAGCTTTCTCGAGAACATCTGATAGTATGGAATGGAATGGAATCTGTCTGTTCACAATAGTGATTTTAGACACACATACACACACACACACACACACACACACACACACACACACACACACACACACACACACACACACACACACACACACAATAGGGAGAAAAAAAAGGGGGTGGGGGACGGGGATGGGAAGGGGTAGTGATAGTTTGAATGTAAGAAGGGGAACAATAACAATTAAGAATTCAGAACATTAAGTTAACAGTATCAATTAATAACAGACAACAATTAATTAACTCTTCATAACAATCTGCGAACAGGGGATCTGAGAATCAGCTGGACTACCGAAATAATATCATTATTTTTGTTGTAAAGGATATCTCTAGAGTCAGTACATGAAAAATCGAGATTGTTATTTCTATATGTCGTAAGTAAAATAGGACATTCAAAGAGCAGATGGTGGACAGATAATTCTTTTGAACAAATACATACATTCTGTGTATATTTTGTTTTCCAAGAGTTAAGCCTTAGTTTGTATATCAAGGACGCTAGCTGTCTGGGGCAGTTAGGTATCAGGCTTTGGGTATTGGAAAAATTTGTATACAGTGAACATTCTAACACAGAACCAAGTTCATGAACTGACAGTCGTATGTTATGGAAAGTTACGGTATTTGCTTTATTGGATGCACCGTCTTTTGCTAATTTGTCCGAAATTTCATTCCAATAAAGTCCACAATGTGACGGAACCCAGCAAAAATGTTACCAACACCACTGGATGAAATACAATGTATCAAATGTTTGATCTCACATATAATGTCATTTCGTATTACATTTTCTGTTTGTTTCAAGCTACGTAACACTGATTTAGAATCAACACACAATAGTATATTGCAGATATCGTATGAGAAGCTAATAATATAGTTAAGAGCCATCAATATTGCGTATAATTCTGATGTAAAAATAGAGAAGCCTTTACCTATGTAAAAAGATTTTTGTACCTTTAAGGCAGGAATGACGAATCCAGCTCCGCTATCAGCTGTATCTAAAACAGACCCGGCTGTGAAAATTTTTAGGTGATTAGGATAATATGTGGTTAAATGAGATTTGACTTCTGATACTAGAATATTTATTTCTTCTGTTTTATTGATATTTATGTAGTCTATGTCAAAGTTAGCTTTTTCAAGTTCCCAGGAAGGTATGGATGGAATAAGAGACATATCTGGAATGTTATTTACATCAATATTGTTTTCGCTCAGGAGGACTTCTGCAAAATTTCGTATAGGTTGAAGAGTATGCACCTTTCGAGCTTTCTGAGGATAGTCAGTTTCCGAGGTGTATAGTAATTCATCCTTAACTGAGTTCTTTACGGCCAGAGCTCTAATAACATACTTTGTCACCGCTAATTCACGTTGATCTGTAAGCGGTAATATGTTACTTTCTTTATAAGACTTCATTGTGTTTGTATGAACGGGCACACCAAGAGCCATTTTAATAGCTTTGCTGTCTACACTCTGTAATTTTTTTAAGAGTGTATTCGAGGCAGTAAAATAATTTTTCTTGTCCATAGAGCAGTTTCGGTCGAACCAAAGAAATCGCTAGGTATAACATAGTTTGAGTGTCTTGGCTCCAGGATTGTCTGTTGACTACTTTTAAGAAGTTAAGTCTTTTGTTTGCTTTTGTAATTAAATATTCGATATGATGTCTCCAATTCAACTTTCGTGTTATGTACACTCCTAGAAATTTAACGGTGGGCTTATAAGCAAGTGAATTATTGTCCAGCGATAACGTAGGGAGAGTTTTAGGGTTTTCACCATTGTTAAAAAGCATATGATAAGTCTTTTCACTCGATAACTCCAGACCGTTGTCTTTCATGTAATTACTCAGGTTATCAAGATCATATTTGTAGAGCTTTTGTACATGGGTGATTGTTCTTTTGTGTGTATTTTTTCGAAGAGTGGTATTCATCCATATGGCAATATCATCTGCATACTGTACAACATTAGTGTTCTTCGACAAATTTTGTGGTAAATCATAAAGAAGTATACTGAACAGGATGGGGGCTATGATTGACCCCTGAGGGATCCCCATGTCTATGTCTTTAAATGAAGAGTATACAGTCCCTAATCTTACACACATTGATCTACAGGATAAAAAGTCTTTAACGTAATAATACATTTTACCTGTTACACCAATGCTCTTCAATTTGTAAAGCAGTCTTGAATTCCACACAGTGTCGTAAGTCTTCTTCACGTCAAAAAAACGTAGCCAAAGTGCTTTTTCTACGAGAAAATTGTTTTTTGATTTGACTTGTTTCACTAAATGATCTGTTGTACATCGCCCTTTCCTAAATCCTGCCTGTTGAGGTGGAATAATATCATTTCGCTCACAATAATGGAACAAACGCTTCTGAATAATCTTTTCCATCAGTTTCCGAACATGAGAAGTTAAAGCTATTGGTCTGTAACTGTCAATGAGTGACCTTGATTTGCCTTCCTTAATGATGGGAATTATCACATCTGATACTAATTACCTGAATGTACCCAGTTCGCCATTCACTCCCTGTGTGTGCTCGCGCGCGCACGCGTGAGTGTATGTGTACGTGTGTGTTTGTGAGTGCGTGTGTGTGTGTGTGTGTGTGTGTGTGTGTGTGTGTGTGTGTGTGTGTGTGTGTGTGTGTTTTGTGTGTGAGTGTCTGTGTGCGTGTGTGTGTGTGTGTGGAAGGAGGGCGTGTGTGTATGTATGAGTGTCTATGCCTGTGAGTGACTGGGTGGGTGAATGTGTGCGTATGTATGTGCGTTTTCGTGCGCTCGCGCGCACATGTATATGTGTGTCGTACATGTTGGTGTATGTGTGTGTGGTGTATGTGTGTGTGTGTGTGTGTGTGTGTGTGTGTGTGTGTTGTGTGTGTGTGTGTGTGTGTGTGTGTGTGTGTGTGTGTGTGGTGTGTGTGTAAATTTTATATTTGGTAAATAGATTTCTTCTTTACTGTTCATGTGTTTTAGCAAATTTTAATCAATACAAGTAAAGTTGCCATGAGGAAGGTGGGTGTACTGCCGAAAATTTGGGTAAAATTTATGTAAATTTGTTCTCTCTCTCTCTCTCTCCTCTCTCTCTCTCTCTCTCTCTCTCTCTCTCTCTCTCTCTCTCTCTCTCTCTCTCTCTCTCTCTCTCTCTCTCTCTCTCTCTGTCACTCTCTCTCTCTTCTCTCTCTTTCTCTCTCTCTCTCTCTCTGTCACTCTCTCTCTCTCTCTCTCTCTCTCTGTTTTTCTCTCTGTCTGTCTGTCTGTCTCTCTCTCTCTCTATCTCTCTATCTCTCTCCCTCTCTCTCTCTCTCTCACATAATTATGTATATATGTGTTGTGTGTTTGTGTGCCCGTGCGCGCGCGTGCGTGTGCGTGCGTGTGTGCGCGTGTGCGTGTGTGTGTGTGTGAGTTCGTGCGGGCGTGTGTGCGCACGCGTGCGTGAGTGCGTGTGCGTGTGTGTGCGTGCGTGCGTGTGTCTGTCTGTGTCTGCGTATCTGTGTGACTGTGTGTTATCTGTTACAGCTTTCTGGACGAGTCTGTCCGCTGGCTGATGGCGACAGGTCAGACGGCCAAAGTGGAACGTATCCTGGTGAAAGCGTGTCGCATGAACGGCACCAACGTTGACCACGCTCGCAAAGTGCTGGCCAAGCTGTCTGCACAACACGACTCTGGCACCGACAAAGACACTAAATCAGATGCAAAGCTTGCTGAGAGAGGTAGAAACAGGTCTTTGGTTATAACACAGGGGGATGAGTCATTTGTCTGCCCTTCGGTTTTTGGCTCAGAGGTCGTGAAAGAAGATGGTGCTGCCTCAGTGAATGGGGAGGTAGGGGCAGTTAATTTTCCTGGCCAGAAAAGTGAAACTTCCTATCTTTCAGAGCAGGAAATGGTGACGCTCATCAAGTACAACCATATAGCTAGCAAAGAAGACGAGACGGTGGATGTTATCGAGAACGAAGAGGGTCACACCAAAGATACGTCCATACTAACCATCACCAAACCTCACGAATTCAAATCACTAATGGCGGACCATGAAAAGACGTTTGTCAGCAATGGCAGAGAAGAGGTCGAGACGAGTGTGAACATGGCTTGCCGCCAGGAAGGCAAAAGTGGGTCAGCAACATGTTCAAGCATGACGGTGACTGCCAGCCCAGCACCACTCACCATCTCTGTCACATGCCAAGGAGACATGCTACTGAAAAGTCAAGCGTCCAGCTCGCTTCCAGACGAAAAGGACAGAGATGTCTCACGCAGTATCTCAGACCCTGAAACCACAAAGACTGAAGACAACAATTCCGAATCAACCTCTAGCCAGGGAAGGAGAAGTGCTGACGTTCTACGCGAAACACACCAAAGGACAAACTCCCGTACCGTCTCCACAACGGTGGATAATCAGAACATTAACATCTCGCCTACCACTGATACGACAACAGCAGATAATACGAAGAGCATCGCTGCCGCAGATAACACGACGAGCATCGTTGAATACAGAGACAACAGTGTTGTACACCTTGAAGATGATGATGATAATGAGGTGGGCAATATGTACTCTTTGAGTCAGATTGAGCCGTCTGTGACTGCCAAATACACGGTGCTGGATCTCTTCAGACATCGAGAGGTCCTGGTTCCGTTGCTTGTCTGCTCCTTTGTCTGGTAAGGTTTAAACAAAGAACAAGCAAATGTTGTCCCATAACACGATTGGTCGTAGAGGATCATCATCATCATCATGTGCCTTGTTGCATGTCGTTGGCGGTCATGACCATCCATATGAATCTATCCCTTGTCGCTGCAAGTACATCTTCCACCCACACTGTCCTCTGACACCCTGCATGTCCGTCAAATATTTTCTCCTTGGGTCTACCTGATGCTTTCTTTCCCTCCAGCTTTCCCATTGTGACCAGGTGCTCTAATTCCCCTTTCCTCATAAAACGTCCTATAAATATCGCTTGTCTTTTCCCAATCTTTTTATCAATGATCTTTTTGTGTCTGTCTCCCACAAGACTGTCTCGTAGAGGATCAAAGTGGTAAAATCATCAACTTTTCTTGAAGCCAGCATCTTAAGGAACGTGCTCATCTTCTTTTCCTCGCTGCTTTACTTTCCTCAACCCCTTATTCATGGTCATAGATGGGTAGATAAACTTATAAACACCATGTGAATTCTATCTTTACCTCATCCAGACTTCATTTTTTTGGCAGATACTCTATAAACAAGATGCAAATTCTGTCTCATCAGGGTTTCTTTGTTGGATATATATTTCCCTTAAACACCACGTGAGTTTTACCTCTACCCCATCCAGGCTTTTTTTGTTTGGTAGATATCCAATTAACGCCATGTGAATTCTACTTCATCCCGTCTAGGTTTCTTTGTTTGGTAGATACCCCATAAAAACCATATGAGCTCTGCCTCAACCCTATCCAGATTTCTTTGTTTATTAGACACCCCATGAACACCACGAGAGTTCTACCTCTACCCCATCCAGGTTTCTTTGTTTACTAGATACACCATAAACACTATGTGAGTTCTGTCTCTATCCCATCCAGGCTTCCTTGTTGGGTAGATACCCCATTATCACTAATACCCCATTATCACTAATATCCCATTATCACTACTAAGTTCTGCCCCTACCATCCAGGCTTCCTTTTTGGGTAGATACCCCATCAACACCACCAGAGTTCTACCTTTGCACCATCCAGGTTTCTTTATTGGGTAGATACCCATAATCACCACTAAGTTCTGCCCCTACCGTCCAGGTGAACACCACGAGGTTTCCACCTCTACCCCATCCACGTTTCTTTGTTGAATAGATACCCCATAAACACCACTGACTCTGCCTCTACCCCATCCAGGTTTCTTTGTTTGGTAGATACCCCATAAACACCACTGAGTTCTGCCACTACCCCATCTAGGTTCCTTTGTTGGGTAGATATACCATAAATACCATGTGAATTCTACTTCTACACCATCCGGGCTTCTTTGTAGGGTAGATATCCCATAAACACCATGCGAACTCTGCCTCTTATTATTATTATTATTATCATTTTTGTTATTATTATCATTATTATTATCATTATCATTATTATTATCATTGTTATTACTTATATTACTATAATTATCATTGTTATTGTCGTCGTTGTTGTTGTCGTTGTTGCTGTTGTCTCCTAACTCCATGAAAAGTCATTTTGGTGCCGAAGTAAAGAATTGATTATCAGATTCCTCAAGCTCTGCCGGTTGTGTAACAAAGCCTGGGTCTCAGCAAATGGTTTCTCTGTCAGTTCTGCACTGTCATCAGCCCATTATTTGTTTTGCTGTCTTTCACTAACTCAACAGTTTCCCGGATGACCGATTTAGCAGCGTCATTTGTACCCTGTTACATGGGCTTATATACGCACATACTTTTCTATTTTAACTGATGTCAGCAGATGCTCGTATGTTTCAAAGTGTCGCTTGATGGCTTAGCTCACCTGTTCGTTAGTCATATGATCAGTATATCTGATCTTTAGTATCTTGCTATAACACCTCACTTCCATGGCTGGGATTCGTCTGTTCAAAACCTCTGTCAATGACCATGTCTTGCATGCATGCAAGTAGATGGAATACACCGGTGGACGTAAGACCCTAGTGTTCTGTTTCATTGAGATGTGGTTGTCCTTCCAAGAGATTTCAGCCTGGACAGATGTTATTGTCTTTGATAGCCTCGAGAGAATTTCGATTTAGATCACTCATTTTAAATTATGGATTCCAGGCACGTGAATTATTGAACAGTTGCTGGTTTAAGCCTGTGGACAGTTTTCTCAGAAGTGATGATGGTGTTATGGCCCGTCATCAGCTCGGTCTTCTACTCGTTGATTTCCATGCTGTACCTAGTCGATGTTTCATCTAGTCTTTTAACAAGCTTAACGAATCTTCATCACTGACTGCCAGACAGTCAATGTTATCTGCAAAGAGGAGATTTGTGATCGACTTCCCCCAATGATGACTGCGCTGGCATAACCTTCAAACGTGTTAGTCAGGATGCGTTCCAGGAATGTGTTGAAAACCCGTGGAAGACAGAAAGCAGCCCTGATGAACTCCAATTGAAATATAGAACCCCTCTCCAGTAGCACCCCATGAAAGTACTGCACTGTTTGCTCTGGAGTATACTGCTTGATGGTGTTAATTAATTTTTGCCCGATGTTAATCTTCTTCATTATGGC
>CM060306.1:70229349-70231849 GCA_030674185.1 Monoplex corrugatus | reverse complement strand
TAATGATGATGATGATGATGATGATGATGATGATGATGATGATGATAACGACGACAATAACAACAATAATGATAATAATAATAATAATAATAATATAATAATAATAATAATAATAATAATAATAATAATAATAATAATAAATAATAATAAAATAATGATAATAATAATGATAACAATAACAATAATAAATAATGATAAAAATATAATTAAATGAATAATAGCATTATCATTAGTAGTAGTAGTAGTATCATTGTTATCATTACATTATTATTATTGTTGTTATTATTATTATTATTATTATTATTATTATTATTATTATTATTATTATTATATATATTATTATTATTATTATTATTATTATTATTATTATTATTATTATTATTATTATTATTGTTATTATCCTTATCATCATTATATTATTATTATTATTATTATTATTATTATTATTATTATTATTATTATCATTATTATTATTGTCATTATTATTATTATTACTAGTATAGTAATAATATTTGGTATAGTAATAGTAATATGAATAATAACAATAATAACAATAAAAAGAAGAAGAAGAAGAGCAAGAAAGAAAGAAGAAGAAGAAGAATTGATACTACTACTACTACTACTACAACTACTACTACTGCTGCTGCTACTACTACTACTACTACTACTACTACTACTACTACTACTACTAATAATAATAATAATAATAATAATAATAATAATATAATAATAATAATAATAATGATGATGATAATATAATGTAATAATAATAATGATAATAATAATAATAATAATAATAATAATAATAATATATAATAATAATAATAATAATAATAATAATAGTAATAATAATAATAATAATAATAATAATAATGATAATAATAATATAATGATAATAATAATAACATAATAACAATAAGGATAATAATGATACTACTAATAATAATGATACTACTAATAATAATGATAATAGTAATACTACTACTACTACTATACTACTAATAGTAATAATAATAATAATGATGATAATAATAATAATGATAATGATAATAAAAATATTATTAATAATAATAATAACAATAGTAATATAATAATAATAACAATAGTAATATAATAATAATAACAATAATAATAATAATAATAATAATAATAATAATAATAATAATAATAATAAAAATAATAATATAATAATGAGAAGAAGAAGAAGAAAGAGAAGAAGAAGAAGAAGAAGAAGAAAGATAATGCATCATCATCATAATCATAATGATGATTATATTGATAATTACGATAATAATGATATAATGTAATATAATAATAATAATAATAATAATAATGATAATAATGGTAATAATGATAATGATAATTATAATAATGATGATAATAATAATGATGATGATTTATTTCTGTTTTGTGTATTTTTAGTTCTTGGCAGATAAGTTAACAATGGCAAATTTTCACAATGATCGCTAGCTACTAACTTTTACCTTTGGAAAATAAAGAATCATTGTAACTGTCATTTCCGATTTCTGTCTGCCTCTTTGTTCCCATCTTTGTGTTTAGGTCTCTCTCAAGATTGTAATATAAACAAAGAAGTGAAATTGTCCAAGCCAGTTAATGGAAGCCAGCAGCATTCTTTCTTCCTATGTACTTCCCATTAATTCACCCATATAAAGTGATGTTAAAGGTGTTAACCTAATCACGACTGGAAATCCACAACGTACTACGAATACGGAACATATGAAATAGTTATGTGTCTGTGGCAGCAGTCTTTCTACCCAGCTTGGCACGAAGATCCACTGGATGAAGAGAAGCTATATGAAGGCTCTTCTGAGAAATGAGTAGCATCTCACTGCGCCAGTAAATAAGATGTTGGAAAACCGAGATCAGGAGTCAAACAGCAGTGCCAGGAACACCTACGCCCACATTTTAGATGTGACATTTCTACAGCTCTTGATGCCAAGCTCCCGGAAGTCGAAAGGTCGTTCACGAATGCGAAAGAAGAGTGGGAGAAAGTGGGTAAAGACACAAAATCGCTGATAGGAAAAAGAACCCTAGAACACAAACAAGCCACATTCAGTGATACTGTATAACTATGCAATATGTAGGGATGCCTATTGGAAAAAAAAGCCAAAGGTGAAAACATAACTTCAGAAATCCAGAAGAAAAAAGATATCTCCCAAAAGGAATTTGAAAGCAGGGAATATAGAAATTATGGAACGACTTAAAAGCGAAAGACTGTGTCCTCAATGAATTTTTTAAAACTTTTTTATATTCATATATCTCGTTTCACAATAAACGGACACCTAACATACAATGTGGCAAGAAAAAACATTTTACACGTACGAAAAGACAATGCTGACACATAAACTCCACATAGTATACAGAGTCCCCAGTGAAGTAGTATAAGCGAGGACCTCTTGAGCAGTATCGTGGGAAAACATACTCGTATTAAGGTGCCTGAGAACCAGGCGCCACTTGAAATTCGGGGTCGTGTGCGGCC
>CM060306.1:70219349-70224349 GCA_030674185.1 Monoplex corrugatus | reverse complement strand
TGAGGGCTGAACATTCCAGGTATTTCACAGCGTCTATTTCCTTGGCCAGAGCTTGACCCTGAAGACAGACGAAAATCCAGTGGTTTATCAAAAGTTGGTCTAAGCCAGTCTAGTCTTTTACATGAGGCGATAAACCGAAGTGGTGTGTTCGACACGCATTTAGCGCACGTTAACGATCTTATGACAACAAATTCTTAAGCAAAATCCTCTTTTATATGGGTAAACAGAAAAAAAAACGCCTACAAACAAAAATATTTAAAAAAATAGTGGTGCTCTACTGCGGCAACATACTCTCTCCAGGGAATGTAGCTTGAATTTATATGATGGATTCCTTCTTCCTTCTCTCTCTCTCTCTCTCTCTCTCTCTCTCTCTCTCTCTCTCTCTCTCTCTCTCTCTCTCTCTCTCTTCTCTTCTTCTGTCTGTCTTCTCTCTCTCTCTCTCTCTCTCTCTCCTCTGTCTTTCTGTCTCTGTTCTCTCTCTCTCTCCTCTGTCTGTCTGTCTGTCTGTCTGTCTGTCTCTCTCTCTCTCTCTCTCTCTGACGATGAATCAGAAAAGTATGCAAGGTGTATATTAACAATGTAATCCCCTCTCCACAATCCCTGGTTTGGGTATGGGTCGTGGCCTTCACAATAAAACATGTATCAGCGTCATTGTCAGTGTCTCTCTCTCACTCACTGACCACACACACACACACACACACACACACACACACACACACACACAACACACACACACACACACAAACACACACACACATACACACACACAAACACACACACACACACACACACACAACACACACAAACACACGCGCACACACACACACACGCCACACACACACAAACACACACACACACACACACACACACACACACACACACACACACACAGTCCCTTCCCCATTTCTATTCTTATCGGCCTCTACCCCCTATGCCTGGTTCATTCGCTGGCCACCGCGTTCGAAAGGATACAATTCAACATTTTATTGGACCCAGTGAAGAATGAGTGATGTCCCTTCGACCGACAGTTGCCAGCAGAATAGTTGCGTCTGTCAGTGCAACGATTAAGGGTTTCTTTTCCACAAAACTGCTCTCAAAAACGAATAAATAAATACACAAACAAATAAAGAAAGAAAGAAGTAAATGAAGGAAGAATGAATGAATGAATGAATGAATGAATGAATGAATGAATGAATGAATGAATGAATGAATGAATGAATAAATAAATAAATAAATACACAAATCTGCTGGCTAACTTACAGAATAAATATACGATTCCGTCAACTCAACATTTCAAGGAATTACTTGCGAAACGATTAACCACTACTACGATCACATCACCACAACAACAGCAACAACGACAATATGTACAGTGACAACAATTATGATGCGTACCTGAGCAACTGATGAAAGAAGTCTGCATGTAGGTTGTTGTGGTTGGTGTGTGTGTGTGTGTGTGTGTGTGTCTGAGAGAGAGAGAGAGAGAGAGAGAGAGAGAATGAACCATACACACATCACATACAAAAAGCATGCATACCACACACACACACACACACACACACACACACACACACACACACACACACACACACACCACACACACACACACAAAACATATGTTCACACAAAACACACACACGAGCAAACACATACACATACATAAATACACATTCATGCATAAACACACACACACACACACACACACACACACACACACACACATACACGCACGCACGCACACACACACACACACACACACACTCTTTTGATACATGGACATTTGTAAAATATAAATAGCCACCTTCACGGAGGAGACAGGCTCTAGCTGCTTGGTTTTAAGAGAATCCACAATATCAGGACTTTCTCGCAGATCCAGCTTGGTACCCACGAGCACGATAGGGGTACCCGGGCAATGGTGACTGACTTCAGGGTACCACTGAAAGGACAAATAAACCAGTATCAGCATCAATCTATATAATTATCATCAGTTTACCTGAGCAATGGTGACTGACTTCAGGATACCACTGAAAGCCACACGAACCAGCATCAGCCTCAATCTATTATAGTTATCACTATTTTATCATGGCAATGTTGACTGAGTTCATGGTACCACTGAAATGGCAAATAATCTAGCATCAGCATCAGTCTATATAATTATCATCATTTTACCCGAGCAATGGTGACTGACTTCAGGGCACCACTGAAAGCCACACAAACCAGTATCAGCATCAGTTTATACAGTTATCATCATTTCACCCGGGTAACGGTGACTGACTTCAGAGTACCACTGAACGGACAAATAAACCAGCATCAGTCTGTATAGTTATCATCATTTTACCACACAAACCAGTATCAGCATCAGTCTATATAATTATTATCATCATTTTACCACACAAACCAGTATCAGCATCAGTCTATATAATTATCATCATTTTACCACACAAACCAGCATCAACATCAGTCTATATAATTTTCATCATTTTTACCACACAAACCAGTATCAGCATCATTCTATATAATTATGATCATTTTACCACACAAACCTGTATCAGCATCAGTCTGTATAGTTATCACCATTTTACCACACAAACCAGTATCAGCATCAGTCTATATAGTTATCACCATTTTACCACACAAACCAGTATCAGCATCAGTCTATATAATTTTCATCATTTTTCACGGGCAATGATGATTGACTTCAGGGTACCCCTGAAAAAGGCACGCAAACCAGCATCAGCATCAATATATATAGTTCTCATCATTTTACCACACAAACCAGTTTCAGCATCAGTCTATATAATTATCATCATTTTCCCCGGGCAATGGAATCTGAGTTCAGCGTACCTCTGAAAGTCACACAAACCATTATCAGCATCAATGTATATAATCATCATCATTTTACCCGGGCAATGGTGACTGGAGAGACTCAATGTTGATGGAAAAGATCTACGAATAATCAGGAATATGTACTGGGAACAAACAGCTGAAATGAGAATAGAAAACAATATAAGCTCTTTCCAAAACATCAAAAGAGGAGTCAGACCTGGTTGTATTTTGTCACCAGATCTGTTTTCACTATACAGCAAAAACATCATGAGAAACCTGGAAGAAGACCCTGGATTAAAGGTTGGAAGGAAAGTGATAAACAACATTCGGTACGCAGATGACGCCGTGCTAATTGCAGAAAATGAAAGGGACCTACAAAACCTTGTGAATATACTAGAAATAGAAAGCAAAGGTAAGGGGTTGGAACTAAACTGCAGGAAGACTGAAGTCATGGTGATCAGTAAAAAACATGAAATCCTCTCATGCAAAATAACAGCAAATGGCACAACCTTGACACAGATTAATAAGTTCAAATACCTGGGAACGGTCATTTCATCAGACGGCAGATGCACATCGGAAATAGCTGGCAGAATCGGCCAAGCCAAAACAGCATTCAAGAAGATGGCAAGCATTCTTACCAACAAATACCTATCAATTAACATCAGAAAGAGAGTCCTTGAATGTTATATAGAACCAATACTGTTGTACGGATGTGAGGCGTGGACAGTCAGCAAGCAAAGCCAGAGAAAGATTGAGGCAGCCGAGATGTGGTTTCTTAGAAGAATGTTGAGAGTTTCATGGACGGCAAAGAAAACAAACGAGACAGTCCTGATGGAGGCAGACACAAGTAGATCACTCATAAGGAAGATTAGGAAAAGACAGGCAACATTTATAGGCCATTTTATGAGGAAGGAGGATTGGAGCACCTGGTCACAACAGGAAAGCTGGAGGGAAAGAGAGCACCGGGTAGACCCAGGGAGAGAATGCTGGATGGACTTGCAGAGTGGCTGGGGATGAGGGGGGTGGGGGAGATGCTGGGAGCAACGAGAGATAGAGATGGTTGAAAGTCCATGGTCGCCGACGCCATGCGGCAGGGCACCTGATGATGATGATGATGAATGGTGACTGACTTCAGGTACCACTGAAAGGCACACAAACCAGCATCAGCATCAATTTATATAATTAACACCATTTTACCCGGGCAATGGTCACTGACTTCAGGGTAAGACTAAAAGGCACACAAACCAGTATCAGCATCAATCTATACAGTTATTACCATTTTACCCGCTCAAGAGTTACTTACTTCATGGTAAAACTGAAAGGGCACGGAAGAAACCAGCATCAACACCACTCTATATAGCTATCATCATTTTCCCCGGGCAAAGGAATTTGAGTTCAGGGTACCTCTGAAAGTTACACAAACTAGTATCAGCATTAATATATATATATAATTATCGTCATTTCACCCGGGCAATAGTGACTGACTTCAGGGTAAGACTGAAAGGACAAATAAACCAGCATCAGCATCAATTTATACAATCATCATACTTTTTCCAGGACAAGAGTGACTGAGTTCAGGGTACCACTGAAAGGGCACACAAACCAGCATCAGCATCAATCTGTCATAATTATCATCATGTCACCCGGCAACGGTGACGGCATCAGTCTATATAGTTATCACCAATGTTACATTTCAGTCTTCCCTCCCCCTTCTGATAACCCGACTTCCGCACCGCCCCTGTATTACTGTACACTACGCCACACATTTCGGCTCTCCAACTCGCCTCCAAACTCACCGAAACCGAAGTCACTATAAGCGCAGGCTATTAAACTGAAACAATTTTCACTTTTTGGGGGGGATCAGTATCATTATTGTTTAGAGCCTTACCGACTACGCAGAGTCACATCACAGCTATAACCATGTTAATTCCTTTCTGAACCTGACATTAAATATGAAGATCTGGAAAAGAAAATAAGGTGCATAAATTACGTCCATACATTTCCGCAAATGATCTGAGGATATTTCCCTGGTGTTGACCACTCCGTTCAATTTATCACCAGGAGGAAAAAAACAACAACAAACAAACAAACGAACAAAAAACTGCTGAATACATATACCAACGTAACTGAACTATCTAAAACTGCATTTGTGTGTGTGTGTGTGTGTGTGTGTG
>CM060306.1:70214349-70216849 GCA_030674185.1 Monoplex corrugatus | reverse complement strand
CATATACACGCACACACACATGCACACGCACGCACGCACGCACGCACACACACACACACTCACACGTACATACACATTTACACATATGCACACACATATAAAACCGCGTGTTAAGCGCGCATACACACACGCATTCACACACACACACACACACACACACACACACACACACACACACACAACATACACACACAAAACAGACAGAGAGAGAGAGAGAGAGAGAGTGATAGAGAGACAGACAGACAGACAGAGACAGACAGAGACTGTCAGACAGACATCACACAGACAGACACTCAGACAGACAGACAGACAGACAGACAGACAGACAGATAGACAGAGACATGTATTAGCACATATACATACAAACATACAGTCTCGGGCACACACTTAGTCTCGCTCTCTCTCTCTCTCTCGCTCGCTCTCTCTCTCTCACTCTCTCTCTCTCTCCCACACACACACACACACACTCACACACCATACACACACACAAGCACGCATACACACACAAACACACACACAACACGCATACACACACAAACACGCACAAACAAACAAATACACACACGCATACACACGCAAACATCACAAACAACACATACATAAACACATACACACACGACAGAAATATACATGCTCACCTGCACGCACCACACACACACACACACACACACACACACACACACCACACACACACACACACAACACACACACATACATACACATCACACACACACACAACCGAGACATACCCCATTTCATCTCCTCCCCCACCACCACCACCACCCGCACCGAGACCCACACAACTGAACCACACAGACATACATGGAAAAGGAAGGGTGCCAGACAGTGCAGACTATGGAATGAATGAATAGTTACCTTGGCACGGATGTTTTCAAAACTTGCCGGACTTGCCACAGAAAAGCAGAGAAGGAACACATCCTGTTAACAGACACAAGCCAGGAATAACTTTGGTCTACAACAGCAAGAACAACAGCAACAAAAGCAATAACAACAACAGCAATGATGTCACCACCATCACCAGCACAACAACAACAATAAAACAAATACTAATAGTAATTATACTGCTACTACTACTACTACTACTACTACTACTACTACTACTACTACTACTACTACTACTACTACTACTACTACTACTTCTACTATTACTACTAATATTGATAATAATATTATGATAATATTAATAATGATAATGATATGAATAGTAATAATTGTCATTGTTGTTGTTTTTATCATTATCATCATTATTTAAAAAAAGATGAAGAGTGATGATAACGACAATGATAATAATAAGAATTATTTTTGCATAGCTCCAAAACACTGAAACTGCACTAAAAAAGAAAGAAGGAAAAGAAAAAGAAAACGGGAAACAAACAAACAAACAAACAAACACACGTACGCGCGCGCGCACACACACACACACACACACACACACACACACACACACACAACCACACACACACACACACACACACAAACAACAACACTTGCACATGCACATACACATACGCACGCACACAGACACACACACACAGACACACACACACACTCTCTCTCTCACACACACACACACACACACACACACACACACACACACACACACACACACATATATATATATATATATATATATATATATATATATATATGTATATATATATATATACACACACAAACACACACTCACGAACGTCACATGCAGCTGATTACACCCCGGTATTTTGCCGTTGCGGCAGTTTGTGTTCGTGCGTGCACGTGTGTATGCGTAAAAAAGTTGTGTGTGTGTGTATGTGTGTGTGTGTGTGTGTGTGTGTGTGTGTGTGTGTGTGTGTGTGTGTGTGTGTGTGTGTGTGTGTGTGTGTGTGTGTGTGTGTGTGTGTGTGTGTGTGTGTGTGTGTGTGTGTGTATTCGTCTGTCCGCCTACATATGTATGTTAGCATAGTATAATAATATGCACACGAGTACATTTAAGTCCGTGTGAATATTTTGCACGACTGTGTGATTGCATGCAAGGCTCGTATCTACCGCAATGACTGGTCTTTTTTGTGGCATGGGTTTAGTTCAAGGATACAACAACCTTTTGTTGGTTTCTGGGCTGTAACAAACAGCACAAACTGGCTTGCTTTCTGAGGCATGCATGTGACAGATATAGATATCACCATCATCATGTGCCCTGCCGCATGGCGCCAGCGATCATAGCCCTACTTAAGAATCTATTGTTTGTCGCTGCAAGTACTTCTCCCACTCTCACTTGTGGATATGTCACAGCAAAACCATCAATGCTGTAGAATCACCGTTTTTTGTTTGTTTGTTTGTTTGTTTGTGTTTGTTGTTTCTTTGCTAGGGGAAGCTACTCTCAACTTCTTTTTGTTGCTTGAGTTTATCGAGCCGTGGGCTCAAGATCTGATGCCCGGTGTTCAAGCCTGGCCCACTATACAAAAAAAGAAAAAAAAAATTAAAATGGCTTGTTCGTTGTCCA
>CM060306.1:70194349-70199349 GCA_030674185.1 Monoplex corrugatus | reverse complement strand
GACACCAGTACAATATATCCTTGTTTGACTTTATACTTAACCAACAACCACGCACATTGACACTCAAGTCTGATACGATGAGAGTAACCTGACCGGGCAAAGTGTCAGTAAGGCGTCTTGTACTTCGCTTACTGCTGAATGTCTCCTTACTGCTGCTACTACACCACTGCCGTTGCTTTAAACGCTATCGTGTACTCGTATGTACACAGGGTTATATAGGGAAGAAAATCCGCTTGTCTAAAAATAGGTACAGGTTCGAATTTTATTTTTAGAAGTTAACGCTTGGTCGCTTGAAAAGCCATTGTGTCAATTCGTTAAAGAAAGATTGGTCAGGTTCTAATCATATCAGACTCTAATTTTAGACTTTTTTTCTCTTTTCTGTTACTTCCTATTTGTGTCTTGTCTCCTGTCTCCCTCCCCCCCCCCCCCCCCCCCCCCCACTGTTTGCGTGCTATATATCTGTCCTTTTCTTTACTTTCTTTCTTCCTCTTTCATTCATTCATCATCATTCATTCATTCATTCCATCATTCCATTATTATAATTTATTCATTTGTGTTTCCTTTGTTCCTTCGTTTGTTTTTCTGTTCTGTTGTATTTGTTGTTCATACCATCGCATTTTTTTGTGTTACTCTGTTTTTTTCCCAGTCTCGTGTGCGTGTGCGTGTGCGTGTGCGTGTGCGTGTGTGTGTGCGCGCGCGCGCACGTGCGTGCGGGCGTGCGTGTTGTACACATATGTGTTTATTTGTGTGAGTGTATGAGTGTGTGTGTGTGTGTGTGTTGTATGTGTGTTGTGTGTGTGGTGTGTGGTGTGTGTGTGTGTGTGTGTGTGTTTGTGTGTGTGTGTGTGTAACGCTTGTACTTGACATTGACATACAGACGTATGTTTGCCTTTTGTGTGCGTGTGTATGGTGCATGTATGTGTATCTGTACGTGCATGTGTGTGTATGTGTGCGTGTGTGTGTGTATGCGTGTCTGTGTGTTGTGTGAGAGCACTTACGCGAGTGCGTGCTGCGTTCGTGCGTGTGTTTGTGTGTGTGTGTGTGTGTGTGTGTGTGTGTGTGTGTGTGTGTGTGTGTGTGTGTGTGTGTGTGTGTGTGTGTGTGTGTGTGTGTGTGTGTGAAGAAAATGCGTCGGTGAAGATCTACCAACTGTCAGTGATTGGACATTTTCCAAAGCCGTTTCAAATCGTCTGTCTGGATGGGAGCAAAACAACACTTATGAAACACTAAGCAGCCATTACTAGAATGATAGGAGAAATATGATGGATAGCAAACAGACCAGTATTTTAGGTTGCGGGCTGGAACTGAACCTGAGGCATCGACCTTGTTGTTTAAATTGATATAAGCCTGATTAGACATTGTGGACTGTCCTGAGAAATCGAACCTCGACTATCTGCATTATCAGTATGGCGTTTGTTAATGCCAGGAGTGTTTTCCTGCAAAACGAGTCCAAAGGTTGAGTTTCTGCTTCATCACACGCTGAGCTGATGATGATCAGGCGGCATGGATAAGGGGGATTAATCTTGTTCACATTGTTTCTCGGTCATCCCCCCCCCCCCCTTCGCCCTTAGTTTGTAGGATCAGGATAATTTTGTTTGTCTGTCCTACAAACCCACCTTTTTGCCTGACAGTATGTTTAGATTGGGGAGACACGTACACACAAACACACACACGTGCGCGCGCGCACTTACACACACATGCTCTCTCTCTCTCTCTCTGGCTCTCTCTCTCTCTCTCTGGCTCTCTCTCTCTCTGTCTCTGTCTCTCTCTCTCTCTGGCTCTGTCTCTCTCTCTGTCTCTCTGTCTGTCTGTCTTTCTCTCATTCTCTATTTCTTTCTTTCTCTCTCTCTCTCTCTCTCTCTCTCTCTCTCTCTCTCTGTGTGTCCTGACTGTTTGTCTGTCTGTCTGTCTGTCTGTCTGTGTCTCTGCCTGTCTGTCTGTGTCTGTCTGTCTCTCTCTCTCTCTCTCTCTCGTTGTCTCTCTCTCTCTCTCTCTCTCTCTCTCTCTCTCTCTCTGTCTGACTGTTTGTCTGTCTGTCTGTCTGTGTCTCTGCCTGTCTGTCTGTGTCTCTGTCTCTCTCTCTCTCCTCTCTCTTCTCTCTCTCTCTCTCTCTCTCGTTGTCTCTCTCTCTCTCTTCTCTCTAGACACCTTTGGTAAAAATTCTTTCTCTGTCTTGGCCAAATGTATGGAACTCTCTACCATTGTCTCTCAGAAAACTAAGTGTTCTCAACCTTCAAACAGACCTAAAACCCACCTCTTTCAAACTCATCTGACCTGAAGAGCCTTTGTTTGCAAGTCTGTCATCAGACTAATTTCTGCTGCCTGTATAATAGTATTTTGTATAAGGGCATATAGAGCGAGTGTGTGTGTGCGTGCATGTGTGTGTATGTGAGTGAGTGTGTTTGTGTGTGTGTGTGTGTGTGTGTGTGTGTGTGTGTGTGTGTGTGTGGTGCATGAGTGAGCATGTGTGTTTATCACTGTATGTGTACAGCTGAGGAGGGATAGGGGAGAAATTGAGTAAGAAAGAGACTCAAATACTTTAAGAAATTTCTTAATTTCTTTTTTTTGTATGTGAATTGTGATATATGACATGAATTGATTATAATTTGTGAGTTCATTTTGATTGTCAAGGTGTTAATGCTGTAATACTGAAGTTATAATGTTTTCCCTGTATTTGAATTAGAATTTGTCTGTGTTTTCATCGTCATTCAAAACATTGATTATAATTGTATGTACAACTATCGCATGCACACACACACACACACACACACACACACACACACACACACACACACACACACACACACACACACACACACACACACACACACACGCATGCAAACATAGCACACACACACGCGCGCGCACGCACACACACACACACACACACACACACACACACACAACACACACACACACGCACACACACACACACATAAACACACATACACACATACACAACACATTTTGCACCGAACAATCATCCGATGAAATTTATCTTGACGTGAAGAGAGAGGAGAATGGAGAAGACTATCATAACAGAGAAAACAGAAATAAAAACAGCGGCTCGCTAAGAAAGTGCCGTTTACACATCTTTCTAAACAATTGTTGATTTAGATGTGTGCTCTGTCAGGAGGCGGGGGAAGTGTTTTTTGTTTGGGTGGTTGGGTGGTTGGTTGGTTGGTTGGTTGGTTGGTTGGTTGGTTGGTTGGTTGGTTGGTCGGTTGTTGGTTGGTTGTTTGGGTTTGGTTGGTTGGTTGGTTGGTTGTTGGTTGGTTGTTGGTTGGTTGTTGGTTGGTTGGTTGGTGGTTGGTTGTTGGTTGGTTGGTTGGTTGGTTGTTGGTTGTGTTGGTTGGTTCGTTGATTGGTTGTTGGGGTTTTGGGGTTTTGTTTGTTTGTTTGTTTGTTTTGTTTTGTTTTGTTTTGTGTTTTTTTTGGGGAGGGGCAGTGCGTGTGATTTTCACCATGGTGTTATGACTTCTAGACTTGTACATATGGGACTTCTCAATGACCCACACATTTGATCTAAGTTTAGGAAAGATCCACACTCTTTTTATTTTATCTTATATTTATTTTCTTTTAATTATTATTATGTTTTTTTGTTTTGGTTTGGGTTTTTTTGTCACTGACATACAGAACACTCACATAGATAAACACAGGCTCATACCTCTGTCTGGTGGATATAAAACAATCTCCCCCAAAATAAAAAAAAATATAAAAAAAAAGTTAGGGGGATCCCTTAAAAAAATAAAATAAAACAAAAAAGAAGGGTTGAAGGGCAGAGACTGAGAAAGTCACTGTCTGTTTTGTTTCTCTCATTCTGAAATTTGTTTTCTTCCTTGTTGTCTCGTTTTGAATGTCAAGTCTGTCTGTCTGTCTGTCTGTCTGTCTGTCTGTCTGTCTGTCTGTCTGTCTGTATGTATGTATGTATGTATGTATGCATGTATTTATGTATGTATGTATAGCTGCTCTGTCTCTGTCTCTGTCTGTCTGCCTGTCTGCCTGTCTGCCTGTCTGCCTGTCTGTCTGTCTCTGTGCATATATATATATATATATATATATATATATATGTATATATATATTATATTATATATATAATATATATATATACATGTATATATATACATACAGGAAGCTGGTGGGTAGGGTGAGGGAGTCAAAGGGTTAAGGTTTTTGCAGTTGGTGGATAGGGTGCAGTAGTCAAAGGGTTAGTTAAGCTTAAAGTAGTCAGACAGTCTGGGCATGTAAGTGAACGGGTTACGCTAAGCGAACTTCCTGGTCGAAAGGTTGTGACGTGGGCTGTTTTAAGTATGAGGAAAAGCGAGAACATGTAGCCTACGTGTAGTGTAGTACAGTTAGAGTAGTGAGACTGTGTGCAAACGACAAGGAGAGATGAAGAAGACACAGTGTGTGTGTGTGTGTGTGTGTGTGTGTGTGTGTGTGTGTGTGTGTGTGTGTGTGTGTGTGTTGTGTGTGTGTGTGTGTGTGTGTGTGTTGTGTGTGTGTGTGTGTGTGTGTGTGTGTGTGTGTGTGTGTGTGTGTGTGTATGTGTTGTGTGTGTGTGTGTGTGTGTGTGTGAGTATGTGTGTGCGTGTGTGTGTGTGTGTGTGTGTGTGAATGTGACTGTGTCTGGGTCTGTGTGTCTGTGTGTGTGAGCGTGTGTGTGTCTGTGTGTGTGTGTGTGTGTGTGTGTGTGTGTGTGCGTGCGTGCGTGTCATGATTAAGGTCGAGAAAAACGCATGAGGGGAAGTTGGCGTAATAAACGCTGTCGGTTATATACCGTTTATCATTTATTTTACTTCTTTCTTTCTTTTATACGTCTGCATGTTTCAATGTTTCTGTCGTCCTGTTTTTCTGATTGTATATCTTTCTTTTTATATTGATATGAATGGGAGACTTATATAGAGGGATCCCTCAAAATTTTTCGGCCTCGATATGAAGCAGATGTGATAAAAAATTTTGCATCTGTTATTTTTCAGCATAGCTCTCTCTGTCTCGGT
>CM060306.1:70186849-70189349 GCA_030674185.1 Monoplex corrugatus | reverse complement strand
GATGACTCCCTGAAAGACACACAAAGGGGATGTGAAACCAAGCAAACAGCAGAAGAAGGCCTGAAGAAAATAGATAACTGCGGACTGCCAGGCAAATACAAAGTCTGGTGTCTACAGTTCATGCTGATACCAAAGCTGCTGTGGCCACTGCTAATCTATGACATTTGCACCAGCACAGTCGAAGCAATGGAAGCCAAAATCAACAAATACACAAGAAAATGGCTCGGTGTCCCACCTGGTCTCACTGATGTTGCATTCTACTGTCGTCAAGCAATGCTGAAGCTACCTCTGAAATCCATAGTGGAGGAATACAAAGTTGGAAAAGCAAGACTGTTGAGCATGCTGGAGGAATCGGAGGACAATATCGTGAGAGCAGTTCATCCAAAGCTGAGAACTGGCAGAAAGTGGAAAGTCCAAGAGGCTGTAAACAATGCCAAGAGAAACCTCAGCATCAAAGAAATAATTGGACACACGCAAACCAACAGACAGGGACTGGGAGCAACAAAAATGCAGTGGTGGTCTAAAGCCAAAGGGAAGGAAAAAAGAGACATGATCATACAGGAGTTGAAGGAAGAAGAAGATGTCAAAAGAGTGCAGAAGGCAGTCCAGCAAGGTCAACAGGGGCAATGGACAACATGGGACAGTGCACTCCAAAGAAGTCTCAGCTGGAACGATATGTGGCACATGGCTCCTCTAAGGATAAGCTTCCTCCTCAGATCTGTATATGACCTGCTCCCCTCGAATGCAAACTTAGTGAAATGGGGGAAAGCAGACGATTCAGCATGTCCGCTCTGTCAGAAGAAACAAACAGTGGAACATGTCCTAAGCTCTTGCAAAGTAGCGCTAGCCCAAGGAAGGTATACATGGAGGCACAACCAAGTTCTGAAAGTGATCACAGATGTGGTTAGCGAAAAAACCATGACCCCAAACGCACCAATTGCTATGACAACGTTCTACAAAGCAGGAGGGAAACAGGTCTGGCCCGAAAGGGCTATGACAACCAGCACATTGCCAAAGGGTCTTCTGGATGGAGCAGTCGACTGGGAGTGTACAGCAGACCTCCCAGAGTGGAGAAATTACCCAGATGTCATCAGCAAGACAGGCATGAGACCAGACATCGCTCTCCACTCTGACTCCTCGAAACAAGTGATTCTGATAGAACTCACTGTGCCATACGAAAGCAGAATGGAAGAAGCACATATCTACAAGACCGAAAAATACGCCGGTCTTGCCAACACCCTGAAGAAAGCAGGTCTGCGGGTCAAAATCTTCGCCATAGAGGTCGGGGCAAGAGGGTTTGTGGGCACCTCCGCTTATGATCTCATGAAACAACTCGCCATTTCTGGGAAGAAGAGGACTAGAGCCCTTAAAGCGATGGCAGAGGCAGCAGAAAGGAGCTCAAGCTGGATCTGGGCAAGGAGGAACCAAAAAAGTGAACTTCATAAGGATTAAATTCCCTACAGATGATGTGTGCCCCGTTAGCACATTGGTAAAACCGCGTACCGCAGTTCTGAAGCGCAGAATCGCCCAGGTTCGATCCCCGGCGTGGGAAAAAAAAAAAATAGACAACAGCAGAAGGGCATCCAGGAGTCATGACCTGGATGTGGCCCGGCCCCCCGAGAGTGTAAGGAATTCAGGGCCGAAACACTTGTCTAAAGGGGGTTACTTCTCTGAAGACCTTCTGTTGTCTAGCTCTCCCTAGAGTTTCTTTCTACCTATATTGATGTTATTCACATTCTCATGATCATAGCAATGCAGAAAAACAATGTCCAAATTTCTTTTTTGAGCGATTTTGTCACTGGCCATGTCCAGCACTGGTGTATGAGAACTGGGATGAAGATGGCATTGTTTAGTTTTCTTTTGGGTGTTAATTCAAGGGGATGCTTGGATGTCGCAAAAGAGGTACCGGCTGTCTCTTGATACCACATAACAAAGCATATAACAGTAACTATGTCTGGATTATAACTGTCCCTTGATGTCACATGACAAAGCATATATCAGAAACTATTTCTAGATTATAACTGTCCCTTGATGTCACATAACAAAGCATATATCAGAAACTCCAGAATTATAACTGTCCCTTGATGTCACATAACAAAGCATATAACAGAAACTATTGCTGGATTAAAACTGTCCCTTGATGTCACATAACAAAGCATACAACACAAGCTGTCTGCATTAAAAGCGACAAGCTTCTGTGGCCGTTAAAGATGGCGCGGAAAATGGGACGAAAAAAGAAAGGTGAGCACAAAAGGTAACCTCCCCGAGTGCGATGATCCTTAAAAAAAAAATATAAAAAAAAAAAGCAAAACCTGGATCGATGGGGGTTGGAGGTGGGGGTGGGGGTGGCGTGGGGGTGCCATCAAAGAAACCTCGACGTCACATAGCATTTCTCTACTTCAAGTTTTCTAGCTTGTTGCTGACCATCAGCTCCTTCGCCCTGCAATATCCATTAACCCTTTGACTCCTGCACCCTAACCAACAACTGCAAAAACTTAAC
>CM060306.1:70164349-70181849 GCA_030674185.1 Monoplex corrugatus | reverse complement strand
CTCCACTGTCCTGGACAAGTGTGTTCTGCTGCCTGATCAGCTTCTCCAAAACGCACCGGGATAATGGTACAAATCGGGAGTGTTTGTCCATGTGGTGGTTCAATCTGTTGCGCCCAGTCTGCAGGTGGAGGGTACCGACTTGGTGTTGCTGGGACGGGGTACGGACAAAATCCCCCCCGGAGAAAATCCCCCCCGGAGATAATCCCCCCGGAGATAATCCCCCCCGGAGATAATCCCCCCTGTGTAATACAGATGTGGAGAAAATCCCCCCCCCCCTCACTGCTCTGTCTCTCTTCCTCCCACCCCCTACTCTCTCTCTCTCTGTGCTAAACTTTGTCTAGAAGCGGATGCAATGGCCGAGAGCCCTGAGAGCTTCCTCCAGAGTCTTGACCCCGTCGCGATGCTGGGTACAGATCGCCTTCAGTCCTTGGTAGGATATCTTTGCTCCCCCCTTGTTGCTTGTCACAATCTCCATTGTGCTTCCCAAAGACACACAGTGACAAGTGTCCAACAAGTGTGGCCGAAACTGAATTGGTTAAAACAACTGTGAAGTCAGTGAGTTGCCTTCAGATCTTGTTTTGTAAAGTTTGTGCTCAGGTGGGGGACTTGGTTTCAACAAGTTTAAAGTGAGTGAGTGGGGTGGGGGGGGGGATTTTCTCCGCATCTCTATTACAGAGGGGGGGGGGATTTTCTCCTGGGGGATTTTCTCCGGGGGGATTATCCCCTGGGGGGATTCTCTCCGGGGGGATTTTCTCCTACACCCTGCTGGGACACCTGGTGGTAATTATCATGTAGCTGAGATGCTCTGAACACTCACAGCAAGGGGTCACCACTCATCCAGCGAAGACTAGGCCCAGCCATAAAGCCAACAAAAGTCAAAATGTATAACCCCCAAATGCATAAAACCCACTATCACAAGACATAAACATGAAACAAATAAACAAAACCAAGGTAAGAAAAAGATCAACCACAATAGCATTTTGAAATTCTTGAAGGGATGAGTTGTTGTTTTTTTCGAATATTGTTTAGCTGCTACAGAACACTGTCTGCAAAACAACAAAACCAGGAACAACAGCAGCATGTAATGTCTGTTATGATAATCATCATCAGCAATAGCAGCAACAATAACAAGAACAATAAAACTTAAAATAACAGAAAACATAAGTATAGTATTATAGTAATGGAGAAACAATATCACAGAAAATAAAACTGGACAAAAAAGTCAAAGAGCCAAACAAATAATCAAACAAATGTCAAAACCTCACCAATAGCAATAACATCATTTTTAACGACAACGACAATAACAACCACATTTAAAATAAAATTACACATAAAATCTGAGTCAAAACAACAACAACATCATCATCAACAACAACAACAACAACAACAACAACAACAACATAGACATAGACATAGACATAGACAAAAAGACATAGACATAGACACAAAAAGTCCAATCCTTCAAATATACCGTCAAATGCACAATTCAGAACAACAAAAACAGCTTCATAGAATATAGAAATGACAACATCAACTCCATTACCCATCTTCATCTCAACAACAATATTAACAATGACATCAACAGCAACAACAACAACAACAACAAAATAGAAAATAATCACAATTTACTATAAAACCATAACATAGAGACGAGTTCCAAACATTGTCAGTACCCTCTCATTACACACTAGCTTAAAAAAAAGTAACCCGTTCCTTTTTTTCCTACCCCACTGATCATTTTCCTGTATTATAAATCATGAAGGCATTTCAGAAATGTTACCCTTTCATTTTGTCCACCCCATCTACAAGGTTCTTGCATTATCATCATTCCCTTCTCACATACCTCTGCTTTTTTTTTCAATGTAGAATAGTGTTCATCCATACAACTGTATAAGCATTTTATAGAACTCCTCTGTTGAAAAGCGTGCTTTTCTGCCTGCAACCGGAAGTAGGGTTATGTCCGATATCCTATCCCATGGTGTATTTAGACTTGAGGGTATGACGTCACATCCATTGTTTTATGGGTAATTTTCCACCAAAATTCAATCAGTAGTCTGTTTTCTCTTTAAATAATATATCAACTCATACTACATGTTAACCTAACAATTGCTAGTATCTATCTGTCATAGCTTTGCCAGAACCCAACACGCACACCCTTAAAAAAAATTAATAATGAATAACAAACATAGCAAAGACTAGGCTGCAATTGTCCAGTAATGTGGGTGTCCTCCTAGTCGTTATATCACCGCTCGAGCCTAGTCTATGAAATCAAAGAAAGGAAAGATTTATTACAATTAAAAAAAAATCAGCTTACAAAACTAAGTTTCAAACCAGCGCCGAGAAAAAGAAACTGAAAACAACAACAACAATCTACAAAACACATTCTTAATCCCAGAAAGGGAACAAAACATAACAGAACAAAACAAAACAAAAAAATATCCCTGACATTCACAGAATCACACACTTATGTTTCGAGCCACTTTTAGCACTATGTACGTTCAACGCTACTCTCACGGATTCCTCGAAAGCCTCTCGCAAGTTTTCCTGGGTAAGGGCCGAGCACTCTATGTAGCGCCTGGCTTTAATGGCGCGCGCCGTTTCGTTGCCAAGGCTATGAGAGACGGGGGACTGCTTCTTGTCGCGCAGTTTGCGTACTGCTTCTTTGTCCTGGCGCAGGTCCAGTTTGGTGCCGACCAGTACAATAGGCGCGTGGGCATTGTGGTTTCGAATTTCTGGGCACCACTGAGAATTTGAAATGTACAAAAAAAACAAAAAAAAAAGAGAAGTTATAATTCCTGTATCTGTGTTTATGTCTATACGTCTGTTTGTTTGTCTCTTTCTTTCTTTCTTTCTTTCTTTCTTTCTTTGTTTTCAGTCTTTCAGCCCGACATCCATCCGTTCTCCATTCATTAGTCCATCCCAACCCACCTCTGTTTGATTGTATGTATGCCTGTCTGTCTTCTTCTTTCTCTGTCAGCCTGTCTCTCTGTCTCTTTCTCTGTGTCTGTCTCTGTGTCTGTCTGTCTGTCTGTCTGTCTCTCTCTCTCTCTCTCTCTGTCAATGTCTGTCTGTCTGTTTCTCTGTCGCTGTCTCTGTCTGTCTGTCTCTGTCTCTGTCTCTCTCCCTCCCTCTCTCCCTCCCTCTCTCTCTCTCTACCCCTTCCCTCCCCCTTTTCTCTCTCTCGCTCGTGTGTGTGTGCATGGATGAGGGGTGGGGTCGGAATGCAAGTTATGGTTCATTTAAAACAAACTGTGAATATAGATATCTGCAAACATGTATGCACACGCGCACACACGCATACATCTACCCACATCACCAAAATAAAAATAATATCAGGGACAACGAGACGTTTACCTTCTCTTTGATATTCCGCAAACTTGTTTCACTCATCAAGGAGAAACACAACATGAACACGTCCTGAAACATACAGTACATAGTATAGTATTGTATAATATTGCAAAACACGAACACTTCTTGAAACATACATTGTATGACATTGCACAACATAAATACGTCCTGAAACATACAGTATAGTACTCCATAATATTGCTTAACATAAATACGTCCTGAAACATACCGTATAGTACTCCATAACATTGCTTAACATAAATACGTCCTGAAACATACCGTATAGTACTCTATGACATTGCTTAACATAAATACGTCCTGAAACATACAGTACAGTACTCTATGACATTGCTTAACATAAATACGTCCTGAAACATACAGTACAGTACTCTATGACATTGCTTTACATAAATACGTCCTGAAACATACCGTATAGTACCCTGTGCCATTGTTTAACATAAATACGTCCTGAAACATACAGTACAGTACTCTATGACATTGCTTAACATAAATACGTCCTGAAACATGCAGTACAGTACTCTATGACATTGCTTTACATAAATACGTCCTGAAACATACCGTATAGTACCCTGTGCCATTGTTTAACATAAATACGTCCTGAAACATACAGTATATACTCTGTGCCATTGTTTAACACAAATACGTCCTGAAACATACAGTATAGTACTCTGTGCCATTGCACAACATAAATACATCCTGAAACATACAGTATAGTACTCTGTGCCATTGCACAACATAAATACGTCCTGAAACATACAGTGTAGTACTCTGTGCCATTGCACAGAATAAATACATCCTGAAACATACAGTATAGTACTCTGTGCCATTGCACAAAATAAATACATCCTGAAACATACAGTATAGTACTCTGTGCCATTGCACAACATAAATACGTCCTGAAACATACAGTGTAGTACTGTATGACATTGCACAACATAAATACGTCCTGAAACATACAGTGCAACATTGCATAATATGACATGACATAAAACATCATGAAACATACAGTACAACAATATATTACTGTATGACATTGCACAACATAAATACGTCCTGAAACATACAGTGTACTACTGTATGACATTGCACAACATGAATACGTCCTGAAACATACAGTGTACTACTGTATGACATTGCACAACATGAATACGTCCTGAAACATACAGTGTACTACTGTATGACATTGCACAACATAAATACGTCCTGAAACATACAGTGTACTACTGTATGACATTGCACAACATAAATACGTCCTGAAACATACAGTATAATACTGTATGACATTGCACAACATAAATACGTCCTGAAACATACAGTGCAACATTGCATAATATGACATGACATAAAAACATCATGAAACATACAGTACAGCATTGTATAACACTACAGTACATAGCAGAAGAACATTCTCAAACAAACAGTTTACAGTTAATATTGTATAACATTACACAACACGAACAGGTCGTGAAACATACAATATATCATTGTCTAAATTACATAACATAAAAAACATCCTGAAACATATAGTACAGGATTGTATAACATTACACAATATGAAATCAGCCTGAAACATACAGTTTAGTGTTGTATAACATTACATGACAAAAAATAACACAAAACATACAGTACAACATTGTATGACATTATAGTATGTAACACAAAAACATCCTGAAACATACAATATAGCATTGTATAACATTACATAACACGAAACTATCCTGAACAGACATTGCAACATTGTATAACATTACATAACACGAACCTCTTCTGAAACATAAAGTATAGCATTGTATAACATTCATCATCATCATCAGCAGGTGCCTTGCCGCATGGCGTTGGCGATTATGGACTTCCATCTGTCTCTATCACTTGTTGCCCCAAGTATCTCTTCCACCCTCTTTGTCCCCAGCCACTCTGCAAGTCCGTCTAGTATCTTCTCCCTGGGTCTACCAAGTGCTCTCTTTCCCTCCACTTTTCCCGTTGTGACCAAGTGCTCCAATTCCCCTTTCTTCATAAAATGGCCTGTAAATGTTGCCTGTCTTTTCCTAATCTTCCTTATAAATGATCTATTTGTGTCTGCCTCCATCAAGACTGTCTCGTTTGTTTTCTTTGCTGTCCATGGAACTCTCAACATTCTTCTTAGGAACCACATCTTAGCTGCCTCAACCTTGTTCTGGCTTTGTTTGTTGACTGTCCACACCTCGCAGCCGTACAACAGTATTGGTTCTATATAGCATTCAAGAACTCTCTTCCTGATGTTAATTGATAGGCATTTGTTGGTAAGACTGCTTTTCATTTTCTTGAATGGTGTTTTAGCTTGACCGATTCTGCTGGCTATTTCTGATGTGCATCTGCCATCTGGTGAAATGATCGTTCCCAGGTATTTAAAATTTATCAACCTGTCTCAAGGTTGCGCCGTTTGCTGTTATTTTGCATGAGGGGATTTCATGTTTTTTTTACTGATCACCATGACTTCAGTCATCCTGCTGTTTAGTTCCAACCCCTTACCTTTGCTTTCTATTTATAGTATATTCACAATGTTCTGTAGGTCTCTTTCACTTTCTGCAATTAGCACGGTGTCATCTGCGTATCGAATGTTGTTTATTATTTTTCCTCCAACCTTTAATCCAGGGTCTTCCGCTATAACATTACATAACACGAAACCTGCCTGAATTATACACTGCAACATTGCACAACATTACACAATAAGAAAACAACCTGAAATATACAGTATAGTATTGTATAGCATCACATGACACGAAACAATCCTGAAGCTTGCAGTACAACATTGTATAACATTACACAATACGAAAACAACCTGAAACATACGGTATTGTTTTGTACAACAGTACACAACATAAAAACGTCCTGAAACATACAGTATAGTAATGTATGATACTGAACAACATAAACACGTCCTGAAACATGTTGTACTGTGTAACATTACACAACATAAACACATCCTGAAACAAACTACACATATTGTATAACATTACACAACATAAATATGTGCTAAAACAGACAGAATTGTATTGTACAATATCATACAACATAACAAGTCCTCAAACATATGGCATAGTACTGCATAACATTATACAATATGAATGAATCGTGAAACATACAGTGCCTCACTGTCTAACATTACAGAGCATATGCACGTTTTGAGTCATGCATTATAGCATTGTTTAACATCACGCTCCTCAACATGACAATGCAAAGTACGCATTTAAAATTGAAGTAGGGAAGGAAAGGAGAGTTAATGGTAGACTTCCAGGTCCAGATGATTAATTTATCAAAGCCTTGATCTGAATAAAGGGAGGGTAGCGTACACACACGCAGACGAGCACAGAGAGAGTGAGTGAGAGAGAAAGAGACAGACAGACAGACAGAGACAGACAGAGAGAGAGACAGAGAGAGAGACAGAGAGACAGAGAGAGAAACAGATCCCAAAAGGATTTGTGTGTGTGTGTGTGTGGAGAGAGAGAGAGAGAGAGAGAGAGAGAGAGAGTGCATGTGTACGTGTACCCGTGTGTGTGTGTGTGCACACGCAGGCGCGCGTGTGTGTAAGTGCGAGTGTATGTGTAAGTGTGTGTTTGTGTATGTGTTCCGTGCGTGCGTGTTGTTGTTGTTGTTGTTTTTGTTGTTGTTGTTGTTGATGTTGTCATTGTTGTTGTTGGTAGTGTTGTTGTTGTTTTTTGTGTGTGTGTGTGAGAGAGAGAGAGAGAGAGAGAGTGTGTGCATGTGTCTGTGTCTGTGCATGGACGTACGTATTTGTACGTGTGTATAAGCGTATGTGTGTGAGTGTATATCTCTGTATGTGTCTCTCTGTCTGTCTGTGTAGGTATGTATGTATGTGTATGTCTGTGCGTGGATATGTGTGCATATGTGTGTGTGTTCGTGTGTCTCTGCATGCGTGCCTGTAAATGTGTGTTCATGTGCGTATCTATGTACGTGTAAGCGTGTGTACGTGCGTGCGTATGCGAGAGAGAGAGAGAGAGAGAGTGTGTGTGTGTGTGTGTGTGTGTATGTGTGTGTGTGTGTGTTTGTGTGAGTGTTTGTTTGTGATGAGTGTATGTGCACATGTCCATATCCATGTGTGTGTGTGTGTGTGTGTGTGTGTGTGTGTGTGTGTGTGTGTGTGTGTGTGTGTGTGTGTGTGTGTGTGTGTGTTCATGTGAGTGTTTGTTTGTGATGAGTGTATGTGTATATGTCCATATCCATGCGTTCGTTGAGCGTGTGTGTGTGTGTGTGTGTGTGTGTGTGTGTGTGTGTGTGTGTGTGTGTGTGTGTGTGTGTGTGTGTGTGTGTGTGTGTGTGTGTGTGTGTGTGTTTGAGTGTGTGTGTGTGTGTGTTTCTGTGTGTGTCTGTGTGTGTCTGTGTGTGTATGTGTGTGTATGTGTGAGTGTGTATATGTGTGTGTTTGCGTGTGTGTGTGCATTTGTGTGTATGTGTGTGTGTGTGCGCGCGCACGCGCGCGTGTGTGTGTATGTTTGTGTTCGTGTGTGTATCTGCAAGTGAATGCGTGCGTATGAGTAGTTTACATCCGTCTGCTTGTTTGTTTGTGTTTTTTAGCTTATTTCTGCTGATATGAAGGTGTTTGCATGTTTTTGTACCTGATAATTTCCTTATCACAGCACACAACATGCTTAAATTAGGAGATGTTTCCTGTTTCTAAGTTCTCAGGCAACGGAAGGAAAATATTCGTTTCGAAGATCAATATAGATTTCGTACTATGCTTTTGTGCCACACACACACACACTCTCTCTCTCTCTCTCTCTCTTTTTTTTTTCCTTTCTCTCTATCTCTCCCCTCTCTCTCTCTCTCTCTCTCTCTCTCTCTCTCTCTCTCTCTCTCTCTCTCTCTCTCGTTCTCTCTCTCTCACACACACACACACGTATGTGTGTTTCGGTGGTAGAAGGTGTAGAAGATGGACTGTAGAAATTTGGATGATGGAGAGGAGAACGTAATCGTGTTGGTGGACAGATGGAAACTATGCACCGTATTGTTTGAGAGTTGATCTCTGTGATATAATTGTATGGGACATTGTTTGTGTCAATTCATACAACGGAACTGCTTGTGTTTTCATCCGTTTCCATTGTTCGTTTTCATCGTTTTTAACATTACGGACTGAGATAAGCATTTCACTAGATTCTTGCCTGCATTGTTCGGTTGACAGACTGGTAAAAAGATGACATCATCATCATCATCATCAGGTGCCCTGCCGCATGGCGTTGGCGATCATAGACTTCCATCTGTCTCTATCTCTTGTTGCCCCTAGCATCTCCCCCACCCTCCTCGTCCCCAGTCACTCTGCAAGTCCGTCCAGCATTTTCTCCCTGGGTCTACCCAGTGCACTCTTTCCCTCCAGCCCTCCCGCTGTGACCAGGTGCTCCAAATCACCCTTCCTCACAAAATGGCCTACAAATATTGCCTGTCTTTTCCTAATCCTCCTTATGAGTGATCTACTTGTGTCTGCCTCCATCAAGACTGTCTCGTTTGTTTTCTTTGCTGTCCATGGAACTCTCAACATTCTTCTTAGAAACCACATCTCGGCTGCCTCAATCCCGCTCCGGCTTTGCTTGTTGACTTTCCACGCCTCGCATCCGTACAACAGTATTGGTTCTATATAACATTCAAGAACTCACTTCCTGATGTTAATTGACAGGCATTTGTTGGTAAGAATGCTTGTCATCTTCTTGAATGCTGTTTTGGCTTGGCCGATTCTGCCGGCTATTTCTGATGTGCATCTGCCGTCTGATGAAATTATCGTTCCCAGGTATTTGAATTTATCAACCTGTCTCAGGGTTGTGCCATTTGCTGTTATTTTGCATGAGGGGATTTCATGTTTTTTACTGATCACCATGACTTCCGTCTTCCTGCTGTTTAGTTTCAGCCCCTTTCCTTTGCTTTCTATTTCTAGTATATTCACATGGTTTTGTAGGTCTCTTTCACTTTCTGCAATTAGCACGGTGTCATCTGCGTATCGAATGTTGTTTATCATTTTCCCTCCAACCTTTAATCTAGGGTCTTCTTCTAGGTTTCTCATGATGTTTTCGCTGTAAAGTGAAAACAGATCTGGTGACAAAACACAACCCTGTCTGACTTCTCTTTTGATATTTTGGAAAGAGCTTACATTGTGGCTACCTGGCTGAACCAGTCTCTCAGTGCAAAAAAGGCTACTTACTGCGTAGCTTTCATCGGCGATCCGGCCGACTTCTTCAGCGCAACTGCTGGGTTGAGAACTGACTTCAGTGCGCACCGCCGTGAGCGAACTCACGACAGTGCGACTGAATAAGTGAGGAGTACACTGATAGCAGGTTGTGTCGGCCCCGGTCACGGTTGAGGGTGGGGTTCCTTGCGGCGATGTAAACTGCCTCCTTTACTCCCCTCTGGAATCATTTTGCTTCTTTGTCGAGAACTTGCACATTGTCCTTTTCAAAGTGGTGTTGGGTGTGGGTCAGATGTTCTCCCACTGGAGAAGACTCACGTTTGTGTTCTTTTAATCTTTTGTGCAAGTTGCGCTCAGTTTCGCCAATATAACTATGGTCACAGTCCTGGCAGTCTATCTTGTATATCACCCCTGATGTGTCCAATTTGTCTGTTTTGTCTTTGGGGTGGACTAACTGGCTTCTGATGGTGTTGGTGGGCTTGGCGTGGACACTGACTCCCAACTTCCTGATCTTCCTGCTGAGAGCCTCAGTGACGCCGCTGACGTATGACATGGAGACGTGCCCTCTCGAAGGGGTTGGCCATTCAGTGGAGGGGTGGGGTATGGTTTTCTTGCCCCCCAGAATATCCCAGGCCCACCTCTGGTATCCCGACACATTGAGTACTTTCTTATGTCCTGCAGCTCTTCTTCTCTAGTGGTGTTGATAGAGCAGATGGTCTTCGCTCGGTGGGTGAGGGTGCGGATTACTCCAAGCTTGTGTTCCAGTGGCTGGTGACTGTCGAATTGTAAGTACATGTACTGGTCCGTGTGGGTCGGCTTTCTATAGACGGAGAAGGCGAGGCCTGTCTCTATCCGGGTGATGCGGTATCCAACATCGCGATGCTGCTATTCTCTTCTACCTCATAGGTGAGCTTGATGGCAGGGTGTTGGTTGTTGAGATGGTTTGTGAAGTCTTCTACACCGATCTTTTCAGTACAGTCATAGTGTCGGCCATGTAGAGGCCCCAGTAGCGTGGAGAAGTGTGGAACGACGCCAAAGCTTTCTCCTCGAAAATTTCCATAAAGAGGTTGGTGATAATGGGACTCACGGGGGACCCCATGGCTGCACCCTCGGTCTGTTGGTAGAAGTGTCCTTCAAAGGTGAAGTAGGTGGTGTTGAGGCAGCAGGATAGCAGTTCACAGATGTGTTCCACTGGCAGGTTGGTGCGTTGCCGAAGGCTGTTGTCGACCTGTAACCTCCCCTGATGATGTCAATGCTGTCCTTCACAGGGACACTGTTTTCTATTCTCATTGCAGCTGTTTGTTCCCAGTACATATTTCTGATTATTCGTAGATCTTTTCCATCAATATTGAGTCTCTGCAGTTAGTTGATCAATTCATCATGTCTTACCCGATCGAAAGCATTAGTATAGTCAACAAAGCATAAATACAAATCCTTATTCATCTCATTTGACCTCTCTATGATAGTTCTTAGGATGTATATGGCATTAATATTTCCTTTCCCTTCCACAAATCCACACTGTTCTTCTGCTATTTCTCTTTGATTCTATTCCTTGTCCTCATCATGATTATTCTTAACAGGATTTTTGTTACATGGCTCATCAAACTGATTGTGCGATGGAGTTCGCATTCTATAGCCCCTGTCTTGTTTGGAAGTGCAATGAAAATTGATTTTGACATATCTTTGGGGATTTTTCCAGTGTCGTAAATTTCATTTAGGAGGACTGTTATTTTTTCTATGCCAAATTCCTCCAGGGCTTCAATCATCTCTGGTTTTGTTTTGTTTTTTTGTTTTTTGTATCATGGACAGAAACAAAAAAAGATGACAGACTGATATAAACAGTTCAGTAGATTGTTGTCTGCATTGTTCGGTTGACAGACTGGTAAAAACATGACAGACTGTAATAAACATTTCACTAGATTGTTGCCTACAATGTTCTATTCTCAGACTGGTTAAAAGATAATAACAAAGCCCACACACTTAGTAGGACCTCAAGACCATGCTGGCGTATGGATCTCGTGTGCAGGTTTTAAGGCTTATGCCTTGATCATTTTGGATCTTCTCCAGCACATTGCATCGGTGATCAATGGCGTCAGTGCATATGCTGTAAATTCCAAGCGCTGGGATATTACCTTGAGAAACTGAAACTGAAACTGAAATTGTACATTTTATTCAGCTGAAGTAACTGAAATTGAAACTGAAATTGAAATGTTTATGCAGCGCAAGTACACCATAACAAAGTGTTCTAGTCCATTTCCTTGGTTATATTTCTGACCAGTTATTTGATTTTCCTTGTTTATTAACTGTTTTGTTTTAGTGTAAATGTGTCTATCATTTGCTTGGTAATATTCGTTGTTTCTGTATAGTTTAGGAAAACAAAATGCTGTGTGTTATATGCTTGTGAAACTGCAAATTCCAGTGAAAAATTCAAATGAAGTTTGAAAACAGAGAGAGAGGGGGGAGAGGGAGGGAGACAGACAGACAGAGAAAGAGGGGAGAGAGAATGAGAGACAGACAGACAGACAGACAGAGACGGAGAGATAGAGACAGAGAGAGAGAGAGAGAAGCGATTCACTATTTCAGCTTACCGTATTGGGATAAGCCAAGGGCCGCAACCGATCAAAGTCTTCTTGACCAGCGGTGTCCCACAACTGTATCGTCACCGGTTTGCCGTCCAAAAGTATGTCATCTGAATAGTTGTCGAACCTGGGAAGACAAAACACCAGTCAAGGTTATCCCATGACCCTAAGGTCATAGTGAAATGAGATGGCTCAGAGGTCAAACTTTTGTCACGGCTAGTATTACGGATTTTGAGTTTGGTGTTTCCCCAAGAGAAAATTCATTGCAATCGGACAATTCCACAATACATGCTCTCCAACCCTGTGTACCAGGAATTAGGGGGCAAAGGCTATGACCCTGCGTAAAGCGTATGCACTGATAAGGCCTTGAAATTGTGACGTTGGTGAACAGTTGCCATTCAACAGAAGACGGACCAGCGGAAACAGAATCTAAAGACTAAAGATTCCTTCCCATGCAGTGTCTGTGGAAGAAGAATATCGTCGTCGGCCTCTTTACATCTCAGGAGATGATAGTCTGCACAAGGAGGCGTTGTGGTCATGACGTGCACTTTCTGCTGTGGCTGTGCAGGCCGATTCTTGAGTGGCAATCTCTGTCACATCTGCCACATACAAATTGAGTCACTATTGTCTGGTTTCTGGAACGTTGCTTGCGAAGAGCCCTTTTCTCATCTGCGCTTTGCGCTCTCCTCCTCTTCGCATTCACAACGCCTTGCTGAACGGCTGTCCGCCACGCTGCCCTGTCTTCCGCCAGAGTCTCCCAAGAGCCTGGGTCAATCCCTGAGCTTCGAAGGTCCCTTTTGCATGCGTCTACAAAGCGTAGCTGTGGGCGTCCTGGAGTTCGCTTCCGATTTGCCAGTTCGCCATAGAGAACGTCTTTAGGTATGCGTCCATCCTCCATTCGACGCACATGGCCAAGCCAGCGTAGTCGCCGTTGGCTTAGAAGGGCAAAGATGGTCTGTAGGCCCGCACGACGGAGGACCTCTGTGTTGGTCACCTTGTCTTGCCATTGGATGCCGAGGATGCGTCGCAAGCAGCGGAGATGGAAAATGTTGAGCCTCTTTTCTTGGCTGGCGTATGTGGTCCAGGCTTCACTTGAGTAGAATAGTGTGCTCAACACACATGCTCTGTACAACTGCATTTTGGTGTTCGCAGTGAGACTGCTGTTGGACCAGACCCGCTTGTTCAGTTTAGCCATAACAGATGAGGCCTTCGCAATTCTGGCGCCGATTTCAGCATCCAGAGAGAGGTTGTCACTTATGGTGGACCCCAAGTACTGAACTTGGTGGACAGTATTGAGGTCGTAGTCTCCAATGTGTAGAGATGGTGGTTCTTCACAGCCTTGGCCTAAGATCTTAGTTTTCTACAAGCTGATTGTGAGACCAAACTCTCTGCAAGCGTGGGCGAAGCGATCAACGAGCCTCTGGAGATCTTGTTCACTGTGGGAAGCCAGTGCAGCATCATCTGCGAAGAGAGCTTCTCTGATGGTCTTCTTTTCCACCTTGGTTTTGGAACGAAGCCTGGCAATGTTGAAGAGCTTTCCATCGGTCCTTGTATGAAGATATACCCCTTCTTCAGATGTGCAGAAGGCATAGGTCAGCAACATCGAGAAGAAGATCCCGAACAGAGTTGGGGCCAAAACACATCCCTGTTTCACTCCGCTGCTGATTCTAAAAGGCTCTGAAGTGGCACCATTATAGCACACTGCTATGCATATCCTCGTGAAGAGACTCGATGACAGCTGATAGTCTTGAGGGGCAGCCGATTTTCTTCAAAAGCTTGAAAAGACCACTCCGACTGACCAGGTCGAACGCTTTCGTGAGATCAATGAAGGCGAGGCAAAGGGGCATGTGCTGCTCGCGGCACTTTTCCTGTAGTTGCCGGACAGAGATCATGTCGATGGTCGATCTTCCGGCCCTAAAGCCGCACTGGGACTCAGGATAGATGCGAGCTGCCAGCCTCTGAAGACGGGTTAAGATGATTCTGGCGAATGCTTTCCCAACAATGCTGAGGAGAGAGATTCCGCGATAATTATTACAGTCGCTGCGGTCGCCCTTGTTCTTATATAGAGTCATTATCCTGGCGTCTCTCATGTCTCTCGGAATGAAGCCTTCCCTCCAGCATAAGCACAAAAGTTCATGCAACTCGTTGAGAAGAGCAGGCTTCCCGCACTTGAGGACCTCTGGAGGTATTCCGTCTTCACCAGGGGCTTTTCCCGTCGCCAAACCGTCAATCGCCTCGCTTAGTTCTTCAAGGCTTGGCTCAGCATCCAACTCCTCCATGACAGGCAGGTCCTCAATGGCATTCAGGGCAGCATCGGTGACAGAGTTCTGCGTGGAGTACAGCTCCAGGTAGTGCTCTACCCATCTCTCCATCAGCTTTGCAGAGTCTGTGATGCTTTCTCCTGCTTTGGACTTAAGGGGAGCTGACTTGGAGGCTGCTAGACCAGTCGCTTATTTGATGCCAGCGTACATGCTGCCAGTGTTGCCTGAATCTGCAGACTGCTGAATACTTGCGCTCAACTGTAGCCAATAGTCGTTGGCGCATCGCCGAGCAGTTTGTTGGGCCTTGCTGCGGGCAGCTCTGTAAGCGTCACGAGTAGTTTGGGTATTGTTGTTTTTATACGCAAGTAAAGCCTTGCGTTTCGCTTCCACCACTGGTTCCATTTCCTGCCAGTTTGCCTCAAACCAGTCGGGATTCTTTCGTTCTTTTTTCCCAAATATACTCAGGGCAGACTGATAGATTATGTCCCTCACGTGGTTCCACTTTTCCTCAGCGTTTTGGATCTCTGAGCCACTCTTGAGCGCTACATTCAGGGTTTCTACAAACTCCCCGGCCTTGGTCGGATCGGACGTGCGACAGGCATTAATCCTTGGGTGACCTTTTTTCTTTGAGTGGTGCAGTCTTCTGGGTAGAAGCTTGATCTTGCTGCGTACCAGGGTGTGGTCTGTGTCGCAATCAGCGCTGTGGAAACTCCTCGTGTTGAGGACATTGTTAAGGTCCGACCTCCTTGTTAAGACGAGGTCGAGCTGATGGGGTGGCGCCATGACACCTTGTGCTTCTCCTTATTGTTGAAGAAGGTGTTGGTGATGGCCAGCTTGTGGTAAGAGCAAAGTTCCAGGAGTCTTTGACCGTTTTCATTTTGCTTCCCAACACCATGATGTCCAATGCTGGTTGGCCAGGCTTCAAAATCAGCACCTACGATGAAGAGACCTTCCTTGCTGGGAACTCCTCTGACAACAGCATCCAGGGCCTCATAGAACTTGTCCTTGACGTCGGGTGAGGAGCTTAATGTTGGGGCATAGGCACAGATGAAGTTGACTGTGCCTGAACTGGTCGTCATTTTCAGAGTGAGTAGTCTCTCCGTATCTCCTGTGGGGAGCTCTATGGTTGCTAGGAGGGAGTTCTTTACAGCAAAGCCCACACCATGAATACGTGGCTCCTCTGGGTTCTTCCCCTGCCAGTAGAACGTGTAGTTCTTCTCACGCAGTGATCCGTCCCCAGGTAGCCTTGTCTCCTGTAATTCAGCGATGTCGATGTTGAGTCGCTGAAGCTCCCTGTCTATCACGGCCGTCTTCCGTGTGTCGTCTAAGAGCTGTAGGTCGCTGTCAAATCCAGGACACATTGTCCTTACATTCCAGCTTGATATCAGAAGACGTGGCATCTTCTTTTCTTTCTTTGTGTTGCCTGGTGCCTGGTATTTACAACCTGCCTGTCGAGTTTCCTCTAAGCTCCAAGCACCCATTGGAGCAAACAGGTTGTGGCGGGGTAACACCTTACTGACTGGGGGGCTGCCAAGCTTGAGGCGGGCGGTAGCTACCCAATGGAATGCGAAGATTCCTCCCACCGTCGAGAGTAACCCCTGGCGCCCGGCTCTACGCCAAAAAAGCCTAGGCTTAAAGCCGGTATCTGCTACTCTCCGTGTTGTGTCGATGCTGTGTTACCAGCGAAGCTGGGGTGACCTCTCCAGGTGCAGGCCTGGGCAAGTGAATATGGAGGACGAGCTGTTGCCCATGCAGCAGATCCCCCCTCTCCTCGCCACTAGTAGAATCCAGGGGAAAGACGGAGGCCTGTACGCCTGGTACCAGGGGCGACGCAGGAGTTGCCAGAACAAGGTTGTAGACAACGGCGAACTGCCTTAGGGACTCCGACTCCGGATTTTTCCTCAGGGTTGACTCCCGAAGCCTTTCCTATGAGTGGGTATGGCCGCAAGGCAGCGGAGGTTTGAAATCAGAGTTTTCCTTCTCTTGGAAGAAGAATATATGCCACTAGGATCCGTCTTGTATCCAATGTGAACACCCATTCCAGACGATAAAGGACCAGGCCTGCTCATTGGTCAATCATCGACAGAATCCATCATGCTAAAGGCATGTAAGATAGCACCCCAGTCCTGCCTGTAATAGGCAAGTCTGTGTATGGTGCCTTGCGTGTTTTTCAGGGCAGGGTTTCTTTTACTGTTCGTCGCCAAATTTTCTTCGATGTTCTTTTCTCGTCTTTCTTCTCCTGTCCAGTAAAGGCCAGTCTGGGTGACATAATCCTAGTCTCTTCGGATGATATGCCCAACCCATAGCCATCGTCTTTTCATGGTGATGGTATCCATACTGTCTTGACTGCATATGGGCATGCTAGTGCTGGTTGGCGATTTGTGTTGGGCCTTTGTTGATTCTGCGGTGGTTCTTTAAGTGGAAGATAAAGGCTTGTTGAGGTCACTCTTTGTCATCCTCTAGCATTCTGGGCCCTAAAGTAAAGAAGGAAAGTCACAGCTCTGATACAGCCTCATATTGATGTTGATCTTTCACTAGTTGGACCTCCACACAATAGTTAACATTGATAATATGTTTCTGATGTTGCTGAGACGGTTTTTGGTGTCACTGCTTGCTCCTCCATAGAGTCTGATAGAGCTGCTTCGGTAGGCGAACTCTTCACTCGTGGATAGGTCTGTTCCATCTTCTTGGATTGGTGAGAGGTTTGGGATGTCCAGTGTCATCACCTCTGTTTTCTTAACGCTGATCGTCAGGGCTACTTGTGCAAAGACGTTGAAACGGGACGTTTTCAGCTAATTGTAACCAGATCGTCTGCAAATTCAGGACATTCCAATGTTGAAAACATATTCCATCTTATGCCTTTTCGTTGATCTTCGTTTGTTCGGTCATGTTAAAGAGCAATGGTGACATAACACAACCTTGTCTTATTCCTGTTTTTATTTCAAAGTTGTGTTCGCTGTTACCTATTAGACGTGTTCGCTGTTACCTAACAGACGAGAAAAGCTCTTGATGAAGAGGACGATCTGCTCTGGGATTCCATATGCCTAGAGTATGCGCCTTGGGCTGTTCTTGTTTTTGATGTCAAAAGCTTGTCAAGCTCTGCACAGATGATGTAAAACTAT
>CM060306.1:70154349-70159349 GCA_030674185.1 Monoplex corrugatus | reverse complement strand
AATATTGATAAGGTGTGATATAAATACAGAAACAAATATTGACAGAGTCTGATATAAATACAGAAACAAATATTGATAAGGTGTGATATAAATACAGAAACAAATATTGATAAGGTGTGATATAAATACAGAAACAAATATTGATAAGGTGTGACAGAAACAAATATTGATAGGTGTGATATAAATACAGAAACAAATATTGATAAGGTGTGATATAAATACAGAAACAAATATTGATAAGGTGTGATATAAATACAAAAAACAAATATTGATAAGGTGTGATATAAATACAGAAACAAATATTGATAAGATGTGATATAAATACAGAAACAAATATTGACAGAATCTGATATAAATACAGAAACAAATATTGACAGAGTCTGATATAAATACAGACACAAATATTGATAAGGTGTGATATAAACACAGAAACAAATATTGACAGAGTCTGATATAAATACAGAAACAAATATTGATAAGGTGTGATATAAATACAGAAACAAATATTGATAAGGTGTGATATAAATACAGAAACAAATATTGATAAGGTGTGATATAAATACAGAAACAAATATTGACAGAGTCTGATATAAACACAGAAACAAATATTGATAAGGTGTGATATAAATACAGAAACAAATATTGACAGAGTCTGATATAAACACAGAAGCAAATATTGATAAGGTGTGATATAAATACAGAAATAAATATTGATAGAGTCTGATATAAACACAGAAACAAATATTGATAAGGTGTGATATAAATACAGAAATAAATATTGATAAGGTGTGACATAAATACAGAAACAAATATTGATAAGGTGTGATATAAATACAGAAACAAATATTGATAAGGTGTGATATAAATATAGAAATAAATATTTATAAGGTGTGATATAAACACAGAAACAAATATTGATAAGGTGTGATATAAATACGGAAATAAATATTGATAAGGTGTGATATAAATACAGAAACAAATATTGATAAGGTGTGATATAAATACAGAAATAAATATTGATAAGGTGTGATATAAATACAGAAACAAATATTGATAAGGTGTGATATAAATACAGAAACAAATATTGATAAGGTGTGATATAAATACAGAAACAAATATTGACAGAGTCTGATATAAATACAGAAACAAATATTGATAAGGTGTGATATAAATACAGAAACAAATATTGATAAGGTGTGATATAAACACAGAAACAAATATTGATAAGGTGTGATATAAATACAGAAACAAATATTGATAAGGTGTGATATAAATACAGAAATAAATATTGATAAGGTGTGATATAAATACGGAAATAAATATTGATAAGGTGTGATATAAATACAGAAACAAATATTGATAAGGTGTGATATAAATACAGAAATAAATATTGATAAGGTGTGATATAAATACAGAAACAAATATTGATAAGGTGTGATATAAATACAGAAACAAATATTGACAGTCTGATATAAACACAGAAACAAATATTGATAAGGTGTGATATAAATACAGAAATAAATATTGACAGAGTCTGATATAAACACAGAAACAAATATTGATAAGGTGTGATATAAACACAGAAACAAATATTGATAAGGTGTGATATAAATACAGAAACAAATATTGATAAGGTGTGATATAAATACAGAAACAAATATTGACAGAGTCTGATATAAATACAGAAACAAATATTGATAAAGTCTGGTATAAATACAGAAGCAAACAGTGATAAAGTCTGATATAAATATTAAGTCGTGGATAGAAAAAAAAAGATAAAATCTTTTCTGAATATTAAGCCATAGAATATGCAAAGCAACATGCAGGGCAAAAGTAGCACATCATGTGGAGAACAAACAGTGACGTAGACATAAGGAGAACGAAACGTACACAAGGAAGTGGCAGATGGTTAAGAAGAAATGAATAGCTGAATGAAAGAGGAAGTAGTGTCCATTAATAACCAATGAGAACACACACACACACACACACACACACACACACACACACACACACACACACACACACACACACACCTCCTCTCCTTTTCAAAAACAAAATTATCTTTTTTCATGTTGACCGGAGAGAGGAGCGCGCGCGCGCGCGTGTGTGTGTGTGTGTCTGTCTATCTGTCTTTGCAAGCACTGTCTGTCTGTGCAAGCATCTATCTGTCTGTCAGTCTGTCTGTTTGATCAAAATGCCTTAACAACAATGTCTCTGTTGTTTCTAAGTGGATGCGAAGTGTTGAGGTAGTCACCAATACGATAAGTTTAGTAACTGTGGGACCAATGTCAAGGTCACACAAATCAAAACAGACAGACAGAGAGGCAGACACACAGACAGACAGAAATACAGAGCCAGAGAGACACAGAGAGAGAGCAGAAGGGGGGGGGGGGAGAGAGAGAGAGAGAGAGAGAGAGAAAGAAGAGAGCGAGGGAGAGACAGAGACAGATAGGCAAGCAGACAGATAGACAGAAACAAAGACAGAGGGAAAGAGAGAGATAGAGACAGAGAGAGACAGAGACAGACAATCAGACAAACAGACCGAGACAGACAGACAGATACAGAGAGCGACAGAGATCGACAGAGAGTGTGAGAGAGTGAAGGGGTTTTTGTTTGTTTGTTTGTTTATTTATTAAATTTTGTCTTATTACTATTATGACAGCAATAATTTCGTGTTTGGATTTTGCAAAACGAGGAAGTAGACTACATGTCTTCGAGGAGCCAGTGACCACGTCAACACCTACTTAAGCTGTCATACTTGTGATTGACATAAACAAGGAAGAAGAGAAGGAGGAAGAAGATACATATCAACATTAAATATTCTCTCTGACTTTCATATCACTTAAAGACGCATAACTGGGCCATGCATACGTGTACACATATTTTTGGCTCCGTGATTTTTCGTGTTATTTTTACAGACACATAACCGTGCCATACATACATGCATACACGTAGATGTTTTTTGTTTGTTTGTTTGTTTGTTTGTTTGTTTGTTTGTTGTTGTTGTTGTTTTTTTTGGGGGGGTGCGTTTAGATTGCCCATGATGTTTCTTATGACTTATAGACACGTATGCTGTACAGACGTGTACGATTTTATTTTTTTAGCGTATCCGAACTACAGACAGGGAGGACGGAGAAGATATCGTGAGATTATAACTATCATTATGAATCTTCTTACGATGCGTGTGTTTCTCCGTGAGAGTGGTTGAATATGTTTACTTGAAGGTGCAGGTATATTGACATATATGCAGTGAATATTCCATGCACTGACCTCAGGCACGGACCTGTTTGCGTGTATGAAAAGTGAGTACTCACGTACTGACCTTCCAAGAGTGATCTCTCATACAAAAGCTGTGAAATTACCACCATGCGAGTGCACTGAGGAAAACATGTTGGTTTTTCCTTGTATCAACACAACTTTTTTTTTTTTCAAACAACGCAGATCAGCGGTTGAAAGCGGGACATGTTTCCCAAAGCAGACACGCAGTTCTGATTCTCTGTGATCGTTGAAATACCCTTTCCTGCTGCCATGCACTCTGTCTCTTGTCTGTCTGTCTGTCTGTCTGTCTGTCTGTCTGACTGTCTGTCTGTCTCACTGTCTCTCTTCCCCCTCTTCTCACTCTCTCTTTCTCTCTCTCTCTCCTCTTTCTGTCTGTCTGTCTGTCTGTCTCTCAATCTTTCTCTCTCTCTCTCTTTCTTTCTGTCTGTCTCTCTCTCTGTATCTCTCTCTCTCTCTCTCTCTCTCTTTCTCTCCTTCTTTCTTTCTGTCTGTCTGTCTGTTTCTGTTTCTGTCTCTGTCTCTGTGTCTCTCTCTCTCTCACACACACACACACACACACACACACACACGCGCGCGCGCGCGCACGCGCGCACACATACATACATACATACATACATACATACACATACATACATGTATGTGTGAACACACACAAACGCGCGCGCTCACACACACGCGCGCGCGCGCGGCAATGATGTACGTAACAACGCGCTCATTGGATAGTGAGATAGAAACACAGACAGACAGAGACAGACACACACAGGCGGACAGAGACAGAGAGACACAGGCTGACAAACAGAGACAGACAGAAAGACACAGACAGACACAGGCTGGCCTGCAGATTCTGAGGTAGAGACAGACACGCACTGACAGTCAACAAGAAGAGGCACGAAAAACAACTTGTATTTTTGAGATGTGCAACGAGCATAAAACAACGTTATTTTTCATCCAGCCCTTGTCCACAAAGGGTGTACACGAAACGAAACGAAACACACTGTAACATATGGAAGAGAGACACGGAGACAAACAGACAGACAGACAGATAGACAGACAAACAAACAGACAGACAGACGGTCAGATGGAAGATCAACATTAATACTGGTGTGGTTCTTTCTCCAAACCTGATACTTTTTAAAGTTGGGTAAACGAATCCTACGAATAGAAGAAAGTAAATAGACAACCAATCAAACAAACAAATAAACCAACTAAAAGACAGACAGACAGACAGATAGACAGACAGACAGACAGACAGACAGACAGATAGATAGATAGATAGATAGATAGATAGACAGATAATCAAATAAATAGGTAGATAGAAAGATAGACAGACAGACACAGATAGATAGATAGATAGATAGATAGATAGATAGATAGATAGATAGATAGATAGATAGATAGATAAATAATAAATAAACAAACAAACAAATAAATAAATAAATAACAAATAAACAATCATAAATAAACAAATAAACAAACAAACAAACAAATACATAAAAAAAGTAAATAAACACGCCCGCAATCCAAAAAGGAAAGCGTTGTAACATTTGTCAGGGCACACCCTTTCCTTCCAACACTTATGAAATATAGCCAGGAAAGAAAACAGTACATCCGTTTTCGCGTCTCCGTTTTCATGCAGGCATGCATACGTAAATGTACAATAAGGATTGCTGCATCTCTCACTGTTACGCGTTTCACCAAACTAAAGGGCGTGGTACTCAAAG
>CM060306.1:70131849-70144349 GCA_030674185.1 Monoplex corrugatus | reverse complement strand
TGTAAGAACACATGAAAGATGGGTTGTATTTTCTCTATTCGACATTTATATAAGAAGAATTTTGCGAAAATAAGAAGAAAATCAAATGTATCATCGGTTTTAAAGCTCTCAGATGTTCCAAGCATAATTAATTCTTCATTCAATTTCAAATTATGTGTATGTATATGTATACATCTTTCATTTAACGAAGATTCCAAAGAATACCAAAATTGACGAACCGCGTTACATCGCCAGAATAAATGTTGAATATCTTCAGGTTCTATATTGCAAAAGGTACATTTATCGTTGTTACTGATTTTCATATTTTTAAGTGTTTTGTTTGTAGCAATAATTCTGTGAACTATCCGGATTTGAAACCATTTAAGTTTGATAGTTATTTTCTGAGTCTTTTTGAAAACAACATTCTAGTTTATGTGTGTTGGTAGTTTTGTGTTCCACTTACTACAACACTTTGGGTCTTGACCATTGTTAGTTAGTATATCGTAGTATGGTTTCGTTCCTTTGTGGCTTGAATAAATGATCTGAAGGGACTTCTTCAAACTGAAAGCATAGTTATTATGAATATCAATGTCCATTTTTCTTATGTATTTTTTAATCGCTTGAATTACTCCAAAATAGGTGATAAATAGTGATAAATTGAATGTCCATATGAAGTTCTGAATTCATCATATGTCAAAAAGTGACCATTGTTTTTCATAAGATGAGAAACACAGAAGATACCTATATCAATCCAAGATTGTTTTATTTCCTATCCGTATACTGTCGTTACAAAATATAGGTTCAGTAGCAAATTCTTCAGAAGTTGCTGGGTGTATTTTTGCTGTTAATTCTTTATAGGCATTTAACACATGTTGCCAAAACATGTTGACTTTGGTATTAACTGGTAGACATGATCCATACATATTGAGGTTGTCCATCATGGGAAACATAACAGTTATAATGTTTTTCCATTTATGGTTTGTACTGTTTAATTTCCGTATCCAGATAATTTTTAGCGTATTTATAAACTGCTTAATGTCAATCAAACCAAGTCCTCCTTTATGAACACGTTTTATTGCAGACTTTCTATCAATGCGGTCTGGTTTTCCTTTCCATGTAAATTTGAAACACAGCTTTTGTAAATTTTTAATAAAGTTGTTAGGTGGATTAGGGAGAAGCATCCACAGATGTATAATTTTAGATAAAATTAAAGATTTTAGCACAGCTATTCGTCCCAGTGGGGTGATTAATCTTTTTATCCATATCTTAAATAACTTTAAGATTTCAGAACAATTATCATCATAATTCAGTTTTTCACAGTCTGTCAAGTCTGCGGTAAACCAAACACCCAAAATCTTAAATTTTGATGGATTCCATTCCATTTTTAGATGTGGTAGATATTTGGTTGTGGAATGTTTTTTATTTCCAAGCCACACAGCTTGTTTTACTGGTGTTTATCACTAAACCAGATTTCTGTCCAAACTTATTCAATGTGTTAATAGTTTCTTCAAAAGAAGTTGCATCACCTTGTGTTATGATTTGTGTATCATCTGCATATTGCGAAATCTTTTGTGTACAGTTGTTAATAGTTATACCTTTTATTTTATCATTTTCTCTTATCATGATTCCAAGAATTTCTACACACAGTATGAATAGATAAGGTGAAATGGGGTCTCCTTGTCGACATCCTCTCTCAATTGGAAACCACGTGGAAGTATTTCCATTTACAATAACAGTTGATTTGATTTTATGATAAAAAGTGTGGATCCATTGGCAGATGTCCGGACCAAATCCAAATATTTTCAAAACTTCCATCATGAAGTTCCAGTCTATAGAGTCAAACGCCTTTTCAAAGTCAATACAAAGAAGTAAACCTTGAAAATTATTGTAGTTCAGATAATGAATTGTGTCATATATTAATCTAATATTGTCCCCTATATATCTGTTTGACATAAAACCGGTCTGATCTTCGTTAATAAGAGAAGGGACTACCGATTTGAGACGATTGGCTATACATGAAGCACCAATTTTATATACGACATTAAGTAATGATATTGGTCTCCAATTTTTAATGTATTCCCTTGGTTTATCACCCTTAGGTATACAAACTATTACACCCTCTTTCTGAGTTACAGATAATTCACCTTTTTTAAAACCTTCATTTAACGATCTGACCACGAACGAACCTATTTTATTCCAAAATACTTTGAAAAATTCTGCAGTAAATCCATCAGATCCTGGGCTTTTATTATTTTTCATATCTTTAAGCGCTTGTCTTGCTTCATTTAGAGTAATCTGTCCTTCTATTCATTTGCTTCATCATCTGATAGTGTTGGAATATCATTTACGAGGTCTTTCATTTCAGATTCGCCTAATATTTTTTTAAACTGTATAAATCTTTATAAAAATTTTCGACTTCTTCAGTTATTTCGTTCTGCTCTACTTTTTCTATTCCATTTGAAACAAGTTTTGTTATAGATTTACTGATAAAATGTCTCTTTTCAAGGTTACAAAAGTATGTTGATATTTTTTCACCCTCTGCTATCCATCTAGCTCGAGATCGTAGAAGAATGCCATCCATTTTCTTTTTTCTTATTGCAATCAAATTGGCTTTACATTCTTCCAAGCGTTTATTCTGTTGGTCGGATTTACGTGTTGTTTGCTCTAGATACTGTATTTCTGCCTCTAGCTGATTCTCGTTTTCTGTGCTCTTACGTTTTTTCATTGACGCATATGCAATTGTTTTTGATCGTATTTTCATTAACAGGACTCAAGGAATAACTGGTCTGATATTGTGAACTGAATATCTGTTTGAGGAATGTTTTGAATTCCTTTTTGATTGTACACCAGTACAGCATATTCCTCAGTTACATTGTTAATTTCAGTATTAATTTCTTCTATATATTTGATATCTTTTAATAGTGAACTATTAAATTTCCAAAAAGTCTTTCGTTTTATTTCTTTTGCAAATGAAAGTTTCAAAGTAATCATTGAATGATCTGAACGATAACCATAAACAATTTCAGCTTCTTTTACATTTTGTATTGTATTTTCAGAAATAAGAAAGAAATCCAGACGGCTTTGTTGAAATGGTGTTGGTCTGCGCCAAGTATATCTTCTTATATCTGGATTAATCTCTCTCCAAATATCAATTAAATCCAAGTGCATGGCAATTTCTTCAACCTTTTCTCTTGCTTTGGGATTATTGATGTGTTTATAATTGTAACAATCATGTTGATGTCAAGTGCAAGGTTCCAGTCAGCCCCTATGATTACATGCGGAGATCCTACTTCTTTGATGTGTTGTTCTAACTTCTCGTAAAATTCTGGTGTGTCTTTATTCGGGCCATAAATATTAACAAATAGAAAATCTTTATTCATCGTTGTGAGGGAAACAAATATAAAATTACCTTCTGTATCTTTGTAAACTTTCTTTATTTTAAATTCAAAATTATTATTAAACATTACTGCTACTCCTCTGGATTGAGAACTGTAAGAAGCGAAGTAGCATGTATATCCCCATTCAGATTTAATGTATGGTTCTAGCTTTAAGTCAAAGTGTGTATCTTGTAAGAGATAAATAGAATGATTTTTTTGTTTGAGATATTGAAACACATCTCTCCTCTTTTGAGGATTTCCAAGACCTTGACAATTTAATGATGCAATGCTAAGGTTTTCCATTATAATTATAGATTGGCATATGAATGTTTAAACCTTTTTATCAATTATATATGTAACAAAACGATAACACTATCTCAACACAATTATCAATATTACCACAATAATGACTGTAGACATCTTCTTTGTAACGAAGTGTACACATGTTTTCATGGAAAAAATCATTCATTGACATAGTTAAACACAGCATAACAAGAAAAATCATGAAACAGCAAACAGCTAAACCAACTTTCCAAATAAAAAGCATTCTAATGAAACAAACATATACAGACATTACATAAAATTAAAAACAACAACAACAACAACAAAAACGATAACTCTTTTTTTTTTCCGGTGATCGCCACTGGCGAGCGAAATGTACAGTGCTGAAACAAACGATTAGTTTATCTAGTACGTGCATGATCCTGTGAGTGGACGCTCATCTTTGCGGATACGTGCCCATCCAAGCGCACACATGATCAGAACAACAATGTTCACACACGCACACACACCCGTCCCCCACCCGTAACCTCCCCCACGTATACACTCCGCACATTGCCCCGCCACCCCCGGCCATAGGCAAAGGCTACCCCACACGAACCCTAGGGGACGAGAACCATAGGGATGGTGCACATCTCCTTATTGCCTTATCTTCCTAAATTCCAAAGAAAGGAAATTACATCTTAATGAATTAGAGGCTTCAAGCATAAAGTTTTGCTCAAGTGAATTTTATGCAAACCCGTGTAATTATATCGGGAGGTGTGCTTTACCAATAGCCAAGCAGGCTTTATTTTAGGTCGGTTACATCATTTTGTTAAACATCTCATCGATGTTGGTGTCGATGTCAATGCGGGTGGTTTGTCCGTTTTTAAGTTTTGCCAAAACTTTGCCGTTTGAAGACCATGATGCCATTGTGGCTGTATGGTTTTTGACTTTCATCAGCAATTTATAGTTGGCCTGTGTGAGGTCTTCCCCGAGAGACACTCCAGATTGTTTTAGTTTTCTGCATGATGTCAACACGGCAGATTTAAGTTGCCTGGAGTGAAAACGTACAATAATAGGTCGTGGTCTGTCTCTTCCTGGTTTGCCAGTGCGGTGCGCAATTTCAATGTCAGTGTCTTTCAATGGAACACCGACTTTACTGGTAAACACATCAATACATTTTTTAATACAGTCATTAACTGTTTCCATTTCCCCGTTTCTTCCCGCTTCTTTCATCCCAAACACCCGTACGTTCCACGACCTACCATGCTGTTCCTGGTCGTTCAGTGCTTTCTTCAAGTCACTGTTCTCTTTCACACATTGACTCAATTGACCTTGTAAATCATTATTGTACCCTTGCAGTTTAACCACTTGTTCTTTAAGTTTATCTTTTTCATTGGCAAGGTCAAACAGAGCACTTTCCATTTTATCAATTCGACTATTCACAGCTGACACTATTTTGTCCATATCTGCTCGAAGTGAAGAAATGTCTTGTTTTGTTGATAAAAGTTCTGTTCTTTTGTCAAACTCTTCAATAATACTCGTCACATCCATTTCTCATTGAGTGATCGATTCCGTAGCTTGTCTCTTTTTCTTTCTCTCCTGTCTTGTTCTATCAACTAAGCTACGCACAAAAAGTTAAGGATCACTTGCACAAAAATTCATAACTTTCAAAATAAGAAAGCCAATGCGTTGAAGTTTGGCAAACATTTAATTCCATGCTTTAGTGATAACGATACACAATTGCCTTCAATTTCGAGCAATCGTTTGGTGTGTACATTTGATAAAAGTGGGTACGTATCGAAATTTGATTTCCCAAAGTCATTGAAATCACAAGACAGGGCATTCTGATGCTCCCAAAAGTTCAGTAATGCGTGTAACCACCATGGCTGTTCTGGCACTCGACGCAGCGAGTCCTCATCGAGTTGACCAGGTTGGTGAAGATCCTCTGTGGAAGCGCCTGCCACTCAGCCTGCAGCATCTGGTAGAGGTGTTAGGCATCCCTGGGAGGGGGGTGGTTGCTCCTCACTTTGCGATCCAGCTCATCCCAGAGGTTCTCAATCGGGTTGAGATCGGGACTGCATGCTGGCCACTTCATTCTGTTGACTCCAGACTGCTGCAGGAAGTCGTTGACCACCCTTGCCCTGTGGGGGCGAGCGTTGTCATCCTGGTAGACAGCCGTCGGTCCCATCTGCTGTAGTGTAGGCACAGCCAGCGGTCGAAGGATCTCATCCCGGTATCGGAGGCCAATCAGGTTACCCTGTACATGATACAAGGGTGTTCTGTGGTGAAGGCTGAAGGCCCCCCAGACCATTACAGAACCTCCACCAAAGGCCACCTTTTCTTGGACAGTGGTGTCAATAAAGTGTTGCCCTGGGCGCCTCCAGACCCTCAGTCAGGCCGTCGTTGTGGTTCATGGTGAAGCGTGATTCATCACTGAACAGGACCTGGGACCATTGCTAACGTGTCCACCTCACGTGACGTCTGCAGAAGGCGCGGCATGCTGCCCTATGGGCTGGAGTTAAGCGTGGCCGTACAGCTGGGCGACGAGAACGGAGGTTAAACCCATGAAGGCAGTTCCGTATGGTCTGCTGGCTGATGTTGATGTTAGTAGCCACCCTCAGCTGCCTTCGAATGATGCTGGAAGAGGCTGTTCTTGTCTGCAGGGCTTGTCGTTCAATGAGACGATCTTCACGTGGGTTTGTCTTCTTCGGTCGACCAGATCTGCGTCTTTCATGGACCCTCCCAGTGGCTGTGAAGCGTTGAATCAGTCTGACAATGACCGAGATGGACACCTGAAGTCGCCTGGCCACTTCTCGCTTGGGAACACCATCTTGGAACCATGCAACAGCTCGTCCCCTCTCAAACTCGCTCAATTTTCGTCGTGGAGGCATTGTCAGATCAGGCCTATTACTGGTGGAATGTCTTCTTATAAAGCCAAGCAAGAGACAGCATCTCACACATAAACAGCAGTGCTTGCACGTGCATAATGGTTTTTCCATCTGGCTTGTGCAATGTGTTCAGGCAGAACGGTCCAAAACAAGGTCCTTTTTCGCAAGTTTCCGCTTTTCCGTTTGCGGCCAAGCTCAGTAGTAGAGAATCCCGTGCAATTTTCGCACTAACACAACATCGCCCACTTACAGCTGAACAAGAATTCATAACAATTTGGATGGACTGAGAAATAAATAACAGTAGCGAACTGAGTTTATTACGCACCTGTTTTCTCATAGTGATCCTTAACTTTTTGTGCGTAGTGTAGTTCCGGACTGTTACCAGTGTCACTTGTGGAAGAGGTAGAATATTGTTTTCTCTTACCTTTTTTGTTTGCGCTGAAGTATTTCGGAATACCACTCATATTGACTCTGGGGATCCACGATTATGTTCATTTTCCACACAATATAATAATGCATATATGGTATTTATATTGTACGGTCAAACACGTCACAAGGACTTATATTCACATAAATTGTCTGCCATAGTGTTATACATAAAACATTGTGACTTTACAACCAGCAAACAACACAATACACATCCCACTCGCACACAGACGAACGGAGCACGATTCAATGCATTCTGGTTACCGCGCGTGGTTTTGCATTTGTTTGTTACTTGCTTAAAATGATTTTTTTTTTAAAAGTCTCAAAGTAGAAGAAAAAACGAGTTTATTCGAGAAGGATGCATCATACTCTGACAATGCCATATGCGCTCTTCCAATTCTGCCATCTCTGATCATGCACAACCCTTTGCCCCCGCGCAAACTTCTGCTAATTGACAAGCTTTTGAGACGGGAGAAGGAAAGCGGGGGAAACACGCAACTAACGAAACACATAGCTGACACCATCACAGACTGGTCAGAGCATAAAGAGGGATCATGCAGCCAGCTGGCCAATTTTAACCCTTTGACTCCCGCACCGTATCCACCAACTGCAAAAACTTAACCCTTTGACTTCCTTACCATATTCCTGTAGCAGGAAGCTGGTGGATAGGGTGAGGAAATCAAAGGGATACGTTTTTGCTTTGTTAGCATGGTTGGCAATGCAAGATGCCGATGGATAGGGTACAGGAGTCAAAGGATTAATCGCAGGCTGGGACTGATTTCCAGGTATCAGATTTTGTATGACTGTGGTCTGGTCCTTTGTTATCAACGAGACATTTTTATCCAACTAAGCAAAATAAGATCACTGAAAAACAAACAAAATAAGTAAAGAAAGAAAGAAAGAAAAAGGAAAAGGAAAATAAACAAATGTAAATAAATAAATGAATATATAAATACATGAATAAATCCACCCCAACAAAATAACACCAACAGATACGTAAAAAGAAAGAAGAAAAAGACTTTTTTTTCCAGATTTATCTTGGGGACATAATATACCATGTTCGCACTCTGTTCTACCCACACTGTCTACCCACACTGTCGTGGCACATTCTGTTTACTCCGTTTTCGCTGGGGATGCATGATGAGTGTTGTCATATTTACACAAGCCATCCACTCATCATTATCATGTGCCCGCGGCTTGGCGTTGGCGATCATGGCCCTCCATATGAATCTATCCCTTGTCGCCGCAAGCACATCTTCCACCCTCTCTCTCCTCAGACACCCTGCAAGTCCGTCCAATACTTTCTCCCTGGGTTTACCCCGTGTTCCCTTTCCCTCCAGTTTTCCTGTTGTGACCAGGTGCTCTAATTTCTCTTTCCTCATAAAATGTCCTATAAATGTTTCTTGCCTTTTCGTAGTCTTTATCAGTGATCTTCTTGTGTCTGCCTCCTTTAAGACTGTCTCGTTTGTTTCCTTTGCTGTCCATGGAACTCTCAACATTCTTCTTAGAAACCACATTTCAGTTTCCTCAATTTTGTTCTGACTTTGCGTGTTGACTGTCCACAATTCAAAATCCTATAAAAGTATCGGTTCTATATAACATGTAAGAGTCTCTTCCTGATGTTAATTGAAGGGTGTTTGTTGGTAAGAACGTTTTTCGTCTTCTTGAATGCTGTTTTGGCTTAGCCGATTCTGTTGGATATTTGTGATGTGTATCTGCCGTCTGGTGAGATGACCGTTCTCAGATACTTAAAATTATCAACTTGTCTCAAAATTGCGCCTTTTGCTGTTACTTTTGGCATGAGGGATTTCTTGTTTTTTATTGATTACACAAGCTATCCACAGACGTCTGATAACAGAATCTTTATTGCGCATGTTCGATATTCTGCAAGCATACGCGTATGAAGAGGGTTCAGGTAGCGGAGATCTTTACCGCGCGTGTTTCACATTCTGCATGCGTACGCGTATGAAAAAGGTTCAGGTGGTGGCAGATTCCTAACGTGCATGTCTCACTTTCTGCAAGCGTAGGCATACGAAGAGGGTTCAGGTAGCGACATATCTTTAACGTGTGTTTCACTGTCTGTATGTGTACGCGTATAAAGAGGGTTCAGGTAGCGACAGATCTTTAACGTGCGTGTTTCACTGTCTGTATGTGTACGCGTATAAAGAGGGTTCAGGTAGCGACAGATCTTTAACGTGCGTGTTTCACTGTCTGCATGTGTACGCGTATAAAGAGGGTTCAGGTAGCGACAGATCTTTAACGTGCGTGTTTCACTGTCTGCATGTGTACGCGTATAAAGAGGGTTCAGGTAGCGATAGATCTTTAACGTGCGTGTTTCACTGTCTGCATGTGTATGCATATGAAACATGTTCAGGTAGCGGCAGATCTTTAACGCGCGTGTTCGATATTCTGCATGCGTACGCGTATGAAGAAGATTCAGGTACGGCAGGTATGCACACATATTAATCTCGGAGTTTGGAAAAACAAAAATCTCTACCCTTTATCTACCAGGAAGATGTGTCTAAACAGATCGAACACAGGAACTTCCGATTGGCAGTCTGATGTTTGCCCAGCGAGCCAAAGCGCCCAGCAGACCCAACTTCAAAGCAAGGAGAAGAAAGACGTTTGCGTGACGATTTAGCGTTAATTGTGTAAGTATGGGTTAGGTCGAGTGAAGCCTACAGCCTTTGTGAAGCGGGAAACACGATACATCAATTTATCGTTTGAATTGTTATGATTACGGCGTGTGTGTGTGTGGGGGGGGGGGGGGGTGTCGTGTGTGTGCGTGCTGTGGTGTGTGTGTGGTGTGTGGTGTGTGTGTGTGTGTGTGTGTGTGTGTGTGTGTGTGTGTGTGTGTGTGTGTGTGTGTGTGTGTTGTGTGTGTGTTGTGTGTGTGTGCGTGCTGTGTGTACGTTAAGTGGAAACGTTATTACACTTTGAAAAAAAAAACCGATTTCATTATTGAATGAAACACACGCGCACGCGTGCACGCACGCACACACACACATACACACACACACACACACACACACACACACACACACACACACTCAAGAGAGAGAGAGAGAGGAGAGAGACAGATAGACAGACAGACAGACAGACAGAGAAACAAAGAGAGAAACAGAGAGAGAAACAGAGAGAGAAACAGAGAGAGATCCAAATGAAGACAGCCGAGCAGACAGCCTATCATTCAAACACACCACAAACCAACAGACACGTGAAACAAACGTAAATACATCGACACAATCCCAAGAGAGGGGCATATTGTTTGGCAAATGTAAATAGATTAGAAGAAAGGCAAATGTGAATAGATTATAAGCAAGGCAAATGTAAATAGATTAGAAGAAAGGCAAATGTGAATAGATTATAAGTAAGGCAAATGTAAACAGATTAGAAGTAAGGCAAATGTAATAATATATAAGGCAAATTAATGATAGAAGTAAGGCAAATGTAATAGATTATAAGTAAGGCAAATATAGATTAGAAGTAAGGCAAATGTAATAGATTAAAGTAAGGCAAATGCAAATAGATTAGAAGTAAGGCAAATGTAATAGATTAGAAGTAAGGCAAATGCAAATAGATTAGAAGTAAGGCAAATGTAACTAGATTAGAAGTAAGGCAAATGTAACTAGATTAGAAGTAAGGCAAATGTGAATAGATTAGAAGTAAGGCAAATGTAAAATAGATTAGAAGTAGAGGCAAATGTAAAAGATTAAAGTAGGCAAATGTAAATAGATTAGAAGTAGGCAAATGTAACTAGATTAGAAGTGAGGCAAATGTAACTAGATTAGAAGTAAGGCAAATGTAAAGTAGATTAGAAGTAGGCAAATGTAAATAGATTAAGTAAGGCAAATGAAATAGATTAGAAGTAAGGCAAATGTAAACAGATTAATAAGGCAAATGTAATAGATTAGAAGTAAGGCAAATGTAACTAGATTAGAAGTAAGGCAAATGTAACTAGATTAGAAGTAAGGCAAATGTAAACAGATTAAAGTAAGGCAAATGTAAATAGATTAGAAGTAAGGCAAATGTAAACAGATTATAAGTAAGGCAAATGCAAATAGATTAGAAGTAAGGCAAATGTAACAGATTATCAGGCAAATGTAACTAGATTAGAAGTAAGGCAAATGTAGCTAGATTAGAAGTAAGGCAAATGTAACTAGATTAGAAGTAAGGCAAATGTAACTAGATTAGTAAGTGAGGCAAATGTAACTAGATTAGAAGTGAGGCAAATGTAACTAGATTAGAAGTAAGGCAAATGTAAGTAGATTAGAAGTAAGGCAAATGTAATAGATTAGAAGTAAGGCAAATGTAACTAGATTAGAAGTAAGGCAAATGTAATAGATTAGAAGTAAGGCAAATGTAAGTAGATTAGAAGTGAGGCAAATGTAAATAGATTAGAAGTAAGGCAAATGTAATAGATTATAAGTAAGGCAAATGTAATAGATTAGAAGTAAGGCAAATGTAACTAGATTAGAAGTAAGGCAAATGTAACTAGATTAGAAGTAAGGCAAATGTAATAGATTAGAAGTAAGGCAAATGTAACTAGATTAGAAGTAAGGCAAATGTAAGTAGATTAGAAGTAAGGCAAATGTAATAGATTAGAAGTAAGGCAAATGTAAATAGATTAGAAGTAAGGCAAATGTGAATAGATTAGAAGTAAGGCAAATGTAATAGATTAGAAGTAAGGCAAATGTAACTAGATTAGAAGTAAGGCAAATGTAACTAGATTAGAAGTAAGGCAAATGTAGCTAGATTAGAAGTAAGGCAAATGTAACTAGATTAGAAGTAAGGCAAAGGTAAGTAGATTAGAAGTAAAGCAAATGTAAATAGATTAGAAGTAAGGCAAATGTAAGTAGATTAGAAGTAAGGCAAATGTAAGTAGATTAGAAGTGAGGCAAATGTAAATAGATTAGAAGTAAGGCAAATGTGAATAGATTAGAAGTAAGGCAAATGTGAATAGATTAGAAGTAAGGCAAATGTGAATAGATTAGAAGTGAGGCAAATGTAAATAGATTAGAAGTGAGCAAATGTAAATAGATTAGAAGTAAGGCAAATGTAACTAGATTAGAAGTAAGGCAAATGTAACTAGATTAGAAGTGAGGCAAATGTAAATAGATTAGAAGTAAGGCAAATGTAAATAGATTAGAAGTGAGGCAAATGTAAATAGATTAGAAGTAAGGCAAATGCAAATAGATTAGAAGTAAGGCAAATGCAAATAGATTAGAAGTAAGGCAAATGTAAATAGACTATCACAGGCCGAAGAGAGACTGTCTTCGGTCCCTGATCATCTTAAAAATCTTACAAACAACATGGCAGACAGGTGAGGCAAATGTAAATAGATCGCCATAGCCCTAAGAGAAGGGTATAAAGAAAGGCAAGCGTAAACACACTATCATAGCCCGAAGTGAGGCCCTGTCTCGGTGCTATGACCATCTACAAATCATAAACGGTCGGGCAGAGACAAGTAAGGCAAATGTAAATAGATTGTGATAACCCAAGAGAGGCATTGCATAACTCAAGAGAGGCCATTTATCTACATGTGTCTTTCTGTATAGTCAGTCAG
>CM060306.1:70121849-70124349 GCA_030674185.1 Monoplex corrugatus | reverse complement strand
CTCTACACAATCGGCAGTAACAGTCATGTTCTATTGTTTCATTGATATACGCACATGGGTTGCCTAGCCTTTTTCACACAGCCTTTGACTCAAGATCTGATGTTTCAAGTTCAATGCCTGTTTGCAACATAAAACTTCTCCAGCTTGTTCCGCTGTCGTTCTTAATGTTTTAATTATTCTGTGTAGCATCCGTCTAGTGTTCCATATGTCCTCCCCACCCCCCATCCCCCACCCCCCACTATCAACACCCATCCCACTTCTCCATTTCGAGACCTTGCCAGCGCATAGGATTTTGTACAGGATCAAGAAGTTTGCCAGATGATTGCTGGCAGATTGGGTGGAGTGCATACTGCAAAGTAAGCAAATACTGCAAAGTAGCAAATAGCAAACTAAGCAAATACTGCAAACTAAACAAATACTGCAAAGTAAGCAAATACTGCAAACTAAGCAAATACTGCAAACTAAACAAATACTGCAAAGTAGCAAATACTGCAAACTAAACAAATACTGCAAACTAAACAAATACTGCAAAGTAAGCAAATACTGCAAACTAAACAAATACTGCCAAAGTAATACGCAAATATTGCAAACTAAGCAAATACTGCAAACAAATATGCAAACTAAGCAAATACTGCAAATAACAAATACTGCAAAGTAAGCAAATACTGCAAACTAAGCAAATACTGCAAACTAAACAAATACTGCAAACTAAGCAAATACTGCAAAGTAAGCAAATACTGCAAAGTAGCAAATACTGCAAACTAAGCAAATACTGCAAAAATAATGCCAAATACTGCAAACTAAGCAAATACTGCAAACTAAACAAATACTGCAAACTAAGCACAATACTGCAATAAGCAAATATGCAATAAGCAAATACTGCAACTAACAATTGCAATAAACAATATCAAACTAACAAATACTGCAAACTAAAAACGCAAATAGCATCTGCAAAGTAAGCAAATACTGCAAACTAGGCAAATACTGCAAAGTAAGCAAATACTGCAAACTAAGCAAACACTGCGCAGTCTCGAACCAGTTCCAAAATAGACAACGGCAGACTGGGGCAATACCAACTGATCTGCGCTGTACAAACCACAGAGTTGGTGTTGAGAGCCTAGTCCACGCAGTAAACATCACAAACAATATTGCAGACCACTATAACCAAATAGGCTTCCTTACAGATGGTATGTTAGTCCCAGAAGCGACCACCACAAACAAACAAACCGCACATCTGTAAGAAGCACGCAAAACATCAGGTACATCAGACAGCTACTGCAGTGGCTCCCCTCAAACTTGTGATATCCCACAAAACGAAGAAACTGACAAAATGGCGAAGCTGGGAGCAGAGCACGAACAACAAATCATCCTCACAAAGACGAACCACCGTCACGTCTCTGTTCTGAATATCCCGTGCAACATGCTAGTTACCACCAGCTGTCCCCGGTCAGAGCAAGTGATTACCGTCCATCATCGGACTGAGAACAACGGACTGAACCACACATGACCAAACGCCTCCGACTCGTACCATGTCCCTGGAGCCAATTTGGAACAGGTGATCAGGCAGCAGAAAACATCACATCCTCAAGGACTCTGAGGACTACCAGTCGCTGAGGTGAGAGATCTGTGCGACATTCCTGAACTTGCGGGAAAAGCTGTACATGATCGATTTCATTCTCGTGTGTGTGTGTGTGTGTGTGTGTGTGTGTGTGTGTGTGTGTGTGTGTGTGTGTGTGTGTGTGTGTGTGTGTGTGTGTGTGTGTGTGTGTGTGTGTGTGATGTGTGTGTGTGTTGTGTTGTGTGGTGTGTGTGTGTGTGTTGTGTGTATGTGTGTTTGTGTGGTTGTGTGTGTATGTGTGTTGTAGTGTGGTGTGTCGTGTGTGTGTATGTGTGTGTGTGTATGAGTATGTACGTGTATGTGTGTAGTGTGTGTGTGTGTGTGTGTGTATGTGCGTGTGTGTGTGTGTGTGTTGTGTGTGTGTGTGTGGTGTGTGTGTGTGTGGTGTGTATGTGTGTGGTTATGTATGTGTGTGTAATATCTGTGTGTGGCGTGAATGCGTAGTGTGCGTGCGTGTGTATGTGTATGCATGTGTGTGTGTGTTGTTTGTTGTGTATTGTATATATGTGTTTGTGTTGCATGTGTGTGTCGCGTGCGCCATGAGTGCTCGTGCATGTATGGTGTGTGTGTGTGATGTGTGTGTGTAATGTGCGTGCGTGATGTGGTTTTGTGTTTCATGTTTTTCCTACGTGAGGCCTACAAATGGTAATGTGATGTATGCGTCTTTTTATTTGTCACTTTCAACGTAAATGTGACCTTGTGAGCTTTTGCTTCTGTGATCAGTTACAATGAATGTGTAGGGCGATTTAATTTGAAGGGAGGGATATTAAAGGGGTCCTAAAAGTGTGTGTCTTTGGAAAGAGTGTGAGAATAAAGGGTTTGGGGTGAGGGAAGGTTGGATGGTTTAAGTTGTTCGTGTTTTGTGTGTAACTGTTGAAATGT
>CM060306.1:70114349-70116849 GCA_030674185.1 Monoplex corrugatus | reverse complement strand
CTTGACGTGGTGGTGGTGGTGGTGGTGGTTGTGGTAGTGTGTGTGTGTGTGTGTGTGTGTGTGTGTGTGTGCAGAACTAACGCTTCGCTGAAATCAACACTCTACCCTACCTTCTCAATACCAATACCAAACCCAGGCAAGAGCAGAGAGAACAAATGATAAGTGACAATCACCATACACAAGGTTAGTTAAGGCCGTTGAGTTAACGTGTCTGAATCGTATCAGGAGGACAGAACGGCCTTGCCATGCTAATTTTGTCCGTTTCTTTTGAAAATCTCCATGACATTACTGACACTTGTTTTGAGTTTCATATTAGTGCCAGACCTAAAACCTGACCAAACCTATGGAGCACAAAATTACCACCTCTGTGATGTGTTGTTTGAGATGGGCTGTCAACAAGAACAGACGTGATATGATCCCAAACACCAAGAACAGGAAAATAGTGGGAGCAGCATCTGTCTTGTTGTTGTAGTTGTTGTTCTTATCATTGTTGTTTAAAGCTCAGCGGACTGCATAGAGCCATGTCAGGGCTCTACCCGCTTTAAAAATACAAAACATCAACAAGAAAAAAGAAAAGAAAAGAAAAGAAAATTAAGTACACTTATCAATGCTTTCGCGCTCATTATCTAAAGGGCATGCCCCTGACGTTGACCACTCCGTCCAATTTATTGCACAGGAAATTTAAAAAACATACCTGAATACAAATATAAGCATATCTAAGGACACCAAAACATATATAAAAACAGGCATAAATCACCTAAAATTGCTTCCGCATATCTCACCTCCCTAGAGTCAAAAATGCACTTTATACATGTACCCAATTATTAATCCTATGAAAACGTACGTAAGACTTCATCGAACACAGGTGAATGGAGCAGCAAGACAGAAAATGATAGGTAAGAAATGAAAGAAAGCAAAGGAACAAGGCAGAAGCAAAGACAGTGACAGAAAAGAGGAAATTTCTAGCGCAGAGTTTCCAGAATGTGGGGATACTATTTCTACCGAAAGAGCCCCGGTATTCCCACGGGGTATAGCATCTGTCTACCATAATATTTATCAGCAAACATACAAAAAACAAAGCAAAAGTATTATGTGGATAAAAATCCAGAGGCAGACCAAGGAAGACCTGGATCCACGTTATGAAAGAGACTCTAACGTCTCCGGGCCTTTCTCCTCTTAAGGTCTTCCAGCTCGCTGCTTACCATCAGCTCAGTCTATCTCCATACGACACCCAAAATATTACAAGTGTACAGGTTAAAGAAAGACGAAAAGGCTCTGAGCTTCATTTTAAGTTCGTGTCGGAAGGTGATAACGCACGCACAAAATTCTACATGTACAAGAACCACATAAGCTGTGAGATGGAGGACATACAAAATAGCCATAGCCAATGCCATAAGCCTGTGCATAAAGCCTTGTACACGCTAGCAAGCCTCTTGTTCTGAAGAAGTTCAAAACTACATGGACGGGTGCTGTAGTCAAGTGGGTCGGACGTCGTACTTTCAATCAAAAGTTCTGTGTTCAATCCTGTCTGGGTAGCCTACCTCCTGCCTGGCGGGTATAGGTAAAGGGTGGATATTTTTCTGATCTCCTAGGGTCAATATGTGTGCAAACCTGCAAGAGCCTGAACCTCCTGTATACGCATGTAGAACATCAAGTATGCACGTTAAAGATCTTCTAAGCCATGTCAGTGTCCGGTGGCGCATGGAAAAATGAAAACACATGCACACAGCCACCAAAACCAGATATATGTGTGTGTGTATGTGTGTGTGTGTGTGTGTGTGTGTGTGTGTGTGTGTGTGTGTGTGTGTGTGTCTGTGTGTGTGTGTGTGTGTGTGTGTGTGTGTCTAGTGTTATATATATATATATTATATATATATATATATATATATATATTACTGCCTGCACAAAAGGAATGAAACAACTTAGGCACAGGTATCAGAGAAAAAATCTTGTCGGTAAAAACAAACAATTAACCAACATCACTTATCTATGAGAACATGTTTTACAATATAAAAGCAGTCCAATACATCAAAAATATTCACTGACCGCACTGAAGGCACATCTGGAATGAGACAGGATTGCGTCCTATCATTACCGTAACTGATAGTTTACATGGACAAGGTCATACAAGAAGTAAACCCAGACTCTGAAACTTTAAACAAAATGTCTGTAGACGATCACAGCCTTGAGGAAAAAGACAGACAACACGAAAATAGCAGTAGTAATAGTGGCAGTAATAGTAGTAGCAGTAGTAGTAATCATCATCAGGTGCCTTGCCACATGGCGTTGGCGATCACGGTCTTCCATCTGTTTCTATCCCTTGCCGACTCAAGCACCTCCTCCATCGGTTCTATACAAAATTCAAGAACACTCTTCCCGACGTCAACCAATAGGCATCCGTTGGTAAAAATGCTTTTCATCTTCCCGAATGCTGCCTTGGTCTGGCCAACTCCGCTGGCCATTTCTGATATGCATCTGCCGTGTGGCGAAATGATCGTTC
>CM060306.1:70081849-70109349 GCA_030674185.1 Monoplex corrugatus | reverse complement strand
AAACCCCTCCAAAGCGGTGGCTGCAAAACTTAAATACAGTACATGTATATAAAAAAGTATATAAACAAACGAGTGAACAAACAAACAAAAGGATGAAATGTATAAACAGATAAATGACCATACATACTGCCTCGTAATACTCCAGGATCCGTACTCTGACGAAATCATCATCGCCCAGCAGTTCCAGGAAGCGTACCGTGACTGTTTCTCCATCAGTAGTGATGCTTTCTTCTTCATCCCAACTGGAAAAACAAAACAAAAAAAGACAAAAATAAAATATAAATTATGAATAAATAAATAAATAAATAAATAAATAAATCAACAAATCAATCAATCAACCAATCAATCAATCGATAAGCAAAAAAGAATAAAACCAACAATAACAAAATTGCTGTCAGTTCTCAGATCATGACGACGACTACGATGACGAGGACAACACCAATGATTATAACATGATGACGACGACGATTATAACTGCGGAGGAATCAATCAGGACAATGCTGATGCTGCTGATGATAATGTCGACAATAACAATTATGAGAGGACGACGACGGAGATGACGTTGACTGACGACGATGACTACGACGACGACGACGACGACGACGACGACGATGATGATGATGATGACAACGACGACGACGACAGGGATAAAGCTGATGATGATGATAAAGTTTGATGCAAATGATTAATACGATTTCTTTGTACGCAGTTAAACGATGGAAATACAGAGTGTGTGTGTCCTCGTACAGAAACACTAAAAAAAAAAAAAAAAAATATTTAAAAAACCGGTAAGATCATCCATGGAAAACATTAAGAACATGATATTCATTATTACTATAATTTAGAGCCCAGCCGACTGCGCAGAGCCATATCAGAGTTATAATAATTGCGAAATGTACATAGCATTTCCATGACCCTGGAAAAAACAAACAAACAGACAAACAAAAACCTGGAAAAGAAGAAAATTAAGAACACGCATCAATGCATTCGAGCACGTAATCAAGGGGTATGCCCCTGGCGCTGATCATTCCTTTCGATTTATTTAACAATGATTTCAAATAAAACAAACCTGAATGCAAATGTAGACATTACTTTACACACACACACACACACACACACACACACACACACACACACACACACACACACACACACACACACACACACACACACCACAACACACAACACCAAAACACACACACACACACACACACACACACACACAAAGTGGCCTAAATTGCTTAACATTGCTTTTGCGCATCGTGTTCCAAGAACCCAAACCGCAGTTAATACACATACCCAATTATCGTACCTAATAGAAAGCACGTAAGGCTTTACAGAACAAAGTATGTAAGGCTTTACAGAACAAAGTATGTAAGACTTTACAGAACAAACTATGAAAGATTTTGTAGAACATATACAGGTGAATTGACAAGGCAGAAAATAGTAGGAAGAGATGACAGAAAGCAAAGGAGCAAGACAGAAAAGGAGCAAGGTAGAAACAAAGAGAGCGGGGAAAAAAAGGAAATTTCTAGCACAGAATTTCCAAAAGGCGGCGATGCTGTTAATACTGAAAGCGTCTCTGGCATCCCCACAGGGAATGAAAAGCAGTGATAAATTCATGCCATTGATAAACACATACAAAAGAATATTGAAACTGAACTATGGAAAAAGACCAATAAAAGAACATTAAGCCATGAAAGGGACAACAGAACTGACACACAAAAGAAAACTTACACGGAAGGCAAGAATTCATCATCAGTGGGGAACAGACCAGTGCGGCATGTAATGAGAAAGCAGGTCTTACCCACAGTTCTGAAACGAAAGAACGACAACAACAGCACATCATCGCCAGCAGCAGCAGCAACAATAACAACGACAGTAACAACACCAATATTTGGAGGCAAAAATAAGAATTTTGATAATTAATACTCAACCAAAGACATTTGTCCATCGCATTATGGAGTTTGGGTTGGACGTTTGTTCAAGAGGTAAACCTTTAGTGCCAGTACAGTCTGGAAATGGGGGAGAGTGGGTGAGTTGGGTGGACGGGGGAGGGAGGGGAGGCTGGTAGGGGAAGAGGGGTCACAGGATGTATGAAACAATACACCGACACCATCAGAATGATTGGAGCATTCAAGATGTGCGGTGAGCAGTTCAGTTTTTAATGATACCGGGATTGGATTGGAGACATCAGATCTTTGAGTCATTGGATTTATCAACCGAGCCAGCCAAAATTCATAGGTTTGTTTATCAGAAAGTTCAGGAACACAAATCATTAACATAAATGCTCTCTCTGTCTGTGTCTCTGTCTGTGTGTGTGTCTCTTTGTCTGTCTGCTTGTCTGTCTGTCCTTCTGTCTGTCTGTCTGTCTGTCTGTCTCTCTCTCTCTCTCTCTCTCTCTCTCTCTCTCTCTCTCCCTCTCTCCCTCTCTCTCCCCTCCCCACATCCCGACCTTTGCGATCTCCCAAGTCAATATATGGGTAGACATGCCAGAATCTAATCCCTTCGTATGCAGAATATGCATGCAGAGTATCAAATATGCACGTTAAAGATCCTGTACTGAATTGTATCATTGATTTTCATGTGGTATGTGAACACTGGTGTGCGTGTGTGTCTACACATGCATGTGTACCAGTTTATGTGTCTCTGTATGTAGTCGTGTGTATATATGTCTAAATGTGCGAGCCTGAATGAGTGAGTGTGTGTGTGTGTGCGTGCGTTCGTGCGTGCGCGTAGGTGTGTGATTGCGTGCGTGTGCGTGTGTGTGTGTGTGTGTGTGTGTGTGTGTGTGTGTGTGTGTGTGTGTGTGTGTGTGTGTGTGTGTGTGTGTGCGTGCGTGCGTGCGCGCGCAAGCTCGTCGTGCCTGTCAATGTGCCTGAGCCTATGTGTGATCGCCTCAGCGTATGAGAGAGAGAGAGAACAGACAAACAGACAGAGACAGAGAGACAGACAGACAGACAGACAGACAGACAGACAAGCAGACAGGCAGGCAGATAGACAGTCATACAGACTCAAAGGACAACAACGAAAAATTATGTATAACACAAACTATTAAATCTTGCCGATAGTCATTTTACCTGTCTCCGAGGAAGACACATTTCACAGGTTTTGCAGCCATCTCTCCAAAAAAGACACAACCAACTCTTATGACTTTTCTTGCGACGCCACAGTATAGCATAAACCAAAGACAGTGTCCGGCCACAGTTATGAACGTCTTTCAGACTTTTAGCCAGCAACTATAATGTACATTGCTACATAGGCTACTGTCAAATCCTTGTCACTGAACACGCTGCACCAGGCTACTGTCATTCATTTCCTTGTCACTGAACACGCTTGACAGATTGTTTCCCGGCTGTTTTCTCTTACACGTCATAGCCTACATCTGAATAGTAACAGATCAGAAGTCTATGGACTCATCCGTCGATATGACAAAATGACACAGCTCTTGACACATCAACGCGTTAAGTGATTGCTGGTTGCTGTTTGGACACATCATCCATATAGAGAGAAACATGCGGGTTTTATAATGATTATTATTATTGTTATCATTATCGTTGTTGTTATTATTAGATGATGATCAGAAATGATGATGGTGGTGATGATGATGATGATTGTTATTGTAATTATTGTTATCAAAAGTAGTAGTAGTAGTAGTAGTACTAGTAGTAGTAGTAGTAGTAACAGTAGTAGTAGTAGTAGTAGTCTTTTGTTGTTATCATCATCATTATCATCATGATCATCATCATTCTTCTTCTTCTTCTTCTTCTAACATTTTTTCATTATCATCATCATTATCATTATCATTATTATAGTTATTATAATTATTACTCATGTGCCCTGCCACATGGCGCTGGCGATCATGGCCCTCCATAGAATCTATTCTCTGTCCTGCTAGTCCATCTCCCACCCTCTCTGTCCTCAGCCACCCTGCAAGTCTGTCCAATATTTTCTCACTGGGTCAACCTTGTGTTCTCTTTCCTTCCAGCTTTCCTATTGTGACCAGTGTTCTAATTTCTCTTGCCTCAGAAAATGTCCTATAAATGTTGCTTGTCTTTTTCCTAATCTTCTTTACTAATGATCTTCTTGTGTTTGCCTCCTTCAATACTGTCTCGTTTGTTTTCTTTGCTGTCCATGAAACTCTCAACATTCTATCAGCTGCCTCGATCTTGTTCTGACTTTGTGTGTTGACTGTCCACGCTTCACATCAGTACAACAGTATCGGATCTATATACTGAAGAACTCTCATCATGATTCTCCCAGCCCACAAAGACCGTGCCACAGTCATCTTACCCAAGGGGCGGTACTATCGCAGAAATGACTCAAGTAGAAACAGGCCCATACATGTACTTCAGTCTGAGCCATGATGTTGAGGCAGACGAACTAGCCTGTAGTGAAAGCTTAGGATTAATCAACGTACAACCCCTCAGGTAGAAACAGGCCCGTACGGTCACTTCAGTGTACACCAGCATCGGGCGGCACAGCCGTTCTCACACTTATGTACACTGTACACAAGACAGTTAACCAATAGAGCCATCTGTAAACACAGCTCTGCTGGGACGTTTTCAAAGATCGCCACAATGGAAGAGAGCGGTCCATTGTTTCAGTGGACAGGGTCTGGCCTGTGTTTGTCCACGTAACCCTCCTTCATGCATTCACTGGTAGGGAACTTTCTCGAAAGGTCGTCGTAAGATAGGCGGGGTCAGAGCCCCAGTGTGATCTGATCCACGCTCTACATGTATAATGAAAGGGAACACAGACCCACGGAGAAGAATCCCGGGTGCGCTACATTAAAACTGGCCATCTCACTGCCCCATCTAACATCATTGTGTTCTGTGGTGTCAGTATAGGATTAGATAGGTCCCCTTCCCCATTCCGGGATGGTTATCCCGTCGGCATACACTGATGGGTGTCGACGTAAAAACTGAACCAAACCAACCAAACCAACCCACGGAGAATAGAGACCTAGGCCCTACAGAGAAACAGACACAGGGAGACAGAATGGTCAGTCAGTCACGGCTGTGTTAGGAGATGGGCCACTCAACTTGGCAGAGGTGCTGAGCCTTTGCCAGAACATGTAGTAAAGGTACGTTGATATTTTATTTCAATGTAGGGTTTAGGGCTGATAGGCAAGGAAGTAAGGTTGCTTTAGGACGTAGGCAAATAAGAATAAGAGGATGAATGATTATACTTTCAGCTGAATATGTTTAATTAAAGAAACTATCTTGAATTGTAATGCCATGTGTGGCTGCTTTTGAAACTTATTGCTAGTATGCTTAGTGCGCTTCTACTCTCTTCTGTCCTTCCTTCTTGTTGTGTGTGTGACTGCTAAGTAGAGAAACAACTCCTCTATGAACATCCCCAATTCATCTACCTGTTATAGATGACATAACACAAACCCCGTCTTGCCATAGATGGTGGAGATACACAAACCTCCTTCTTGCCATAGTACTATGAGAAGGCTTACAATCTGCTAGATGACAAAAAGACCTACCAACAGCTGAGCAAAGATCCCACCAGCAAGTATACGCCCGTCTGACCAAACTACTGCAAGGTCTACAGAAGTCAGGAGAACTCTCCTCAGAACAGTACCGCAGATTGTATCCCTCAGCTACTGATGTGCCCAAGTTCTACGGACTGCCTAAAGTGCACAAGAAAGATGTAACCCTCCGTCCCATTGTCGCCTCTAGAGGATCCCTGATGTATGAGACGGCCCGCTTCGTTGCAGACATCCTCTCACCTTTGGTAGGAAAGACAGAACATTCCATTGCAAACAATGCAGACCTGGTGAAGAAGCTGTCGACATTTGTACCTCAACCTGATGAGATTCTGGTGTCCTATGACGTCACAGCCCTGTTCACCAGTGTCCCTGTGAAGGACAGCATTGACATCATCAGGGGGAGGTTACAGGTCGACAACAGCCTTCGGCAACGCACCAACCTGCCAGTGGAACACATCTGTGAACTGCTATCCTGCTGCCTCAACACCACCTACTTTACCTTTCAAGGACACTTCTACCAACAGACCGAGGGTGCAGCCATGGGGTCCCCCGTGAGTCCCATCGTCGCCAACCTCTTCATGGAAAATTTCGAGAAGAAAACTTTGGCGACGTTCCACACTCCTCCACGTTATGGGGCCGCTATATGGACGACACTATGACTGTACTGAAAAGATCGGTGGTAGAAGACTTCACGAACCATCTCAACAACCAACACCCTGCCATCAAGCTCACCTATGAGGTAGAAGAGAACGGCAGCATCGCGATGTTGGATACCCGCATCACCCGAATGGAGACAGGCCTCGCCTTCTCCGTCTATAGAAAGCCGACCCACACGGACCAGTACTTACAATTTGACAGTCACCAGCCACTGGAACACAAGCTTGGAGTAATCCGCACCCTCACCCACCGAGCGAAGACCATCTGCTCTATCGACACCGCTAGAGAAGAAGAGGTGCAGTACATCAAAAAAGTACTCAGTGTGTCAGGATACCAGAAGTGGGCCTGGGACATTCCGAGGGGGAAGAAAACCATACCCCACCCCTCCACTGAACGGCCAACCCCTTCGAGAGGGCACGTCTCCATGCCATACGTCAGCGGCGTCACTGAGGCTCTCAGCAGGAAGATCAGGAAGTTGGGAGTCAGTGTCCACGCCAAGCCCACCAACACCATCAGAAGCCAGTTAGTCCACCCCAAAGACAAAACAGACAAATTGGACACATCAGGGGTGATATACAAGATAGACTGCCAGGACTGTGACCATAGTTGTATTGGCGAAACTGAGCGCAACTTGCACAAAAGATTAAAAGAACACAAACGTGAGTCCTCTCTAGTGGGAGAACATCTGACCCACACCCAACACCACTTTGAAAAGCACAATGTGCAAGTTCTCGACAAAGAAGCAAGATGGTTCCAGAGGGGAGTAAAGGAGGCAGTTTACATCGCCGCAAGGAACCCCACCCTCAACCGTGACCGGGGCCGACACAACCTGCCATCGGTGTACTCCTCACTTATTCAGTCGCACTGTCGTGAGTTCGTTCACGGCGGTGCGCACTGAAGCCAGTTCTCAACCCAGCAGTTGCGCTGAAGAAGTCGGCTGGATCGCCGATGAAAGCTACGCAGTGAGTAGCCCTTTTTGTAACTGAGAGCCAGGTTCAACCAGGTAGCCATTATCTCTTTCTGGTGTTAACTGAAAGGCATTTGTTGGTAAGAACGCTTTTTATTTTCTTGAGTAAATCTGGAGTTTTTGAAATGTGTGTATATAAATAATCTAAGGGCTCAACACAATCAGCACAGTAGTCTACAAATGCCTTCTTCTTCTTTTCTTCTTCTTTTTTTCTTCTTCTTTTTTTCTTCTTCTTCTTCTTCTTCTCCCCCTCCTCCTCCTCCATCTTCTTTCTTCTTCTTTTTCTTCTTGACCACCCAGTCCAGTTTATTACACAGAGGATTTAAAAAACAAACATAAATAGAAATTTAGATATAACAAAGGACACTAAAACGTATATAAGAACGGAACCATATTACCTAGAATTGCTTCCTCATATCTCATTTCTCTAGAGCCAAAAAATGTACTAAATCCATGTACCCAATTCTCAATCCTTAGAGAAATTATGTAAAGTTTTATCGAACACATACAGGTGAATGGACCAGCAAGGCAGAAAATTATAGGAAGAAATGGTAGAAAGCAAAGGAACAAAGCAGAAACTAAGAGAGTGACAGAAAAAAGGAAATGTCTATGCAGAATTTCCAGAAGGCGGGGATACTATTTATACCGAAAGCGCTCCCAGCATCCCCACGGGGGAACGGCCATGCATTACATCAGTATCAGAATGTAATACATGCTATGCATTAATATATATATACATGTGTGTGTGTGTGTGTGTGTGTGTGGCGTCTGTGTGTGTGTCTGTGTGTGTGTGTCGTCTGTGTGTGTGTCTGTGTGTGTGGTGTGTGTCTGGGTCTGTGCGTGTGTGTGTGTCTGTGTGTGTGTGTGTGTGTCTGGGTTGTGTGTGTGTGTGTGTGTCTGTGTGTGTGTGTGTCTGGGTCTGTGTGTGTGTGTGTGTGTCTGTGTGTGTGTGTGTGTGTGTGTCTGGGTCTGTGTGTGTGTGTGTGTGTCTGTGTGTGTGTGTGTGTGTGTAGCACGTGGGCAAACCTATCATCATAAACGTACACCGAATGATTACGATACTCGGTGTCACATGATCAGTAACAGGAAGCGCAAATGCACTGTAGGCCTATTTTCATCTTATCAACATCATTTCACATCACAAACTATTGTCTTTGTTCTTGTTGTTGTTGTTGTTGTTGTTGTGTTCTTGTTATTGTTTCATGTGCGTATGTTGTGATCCACTGTTAATACTCGTACACATAGTCCACTATTTTTCGTCGCACTTCAAAAAATGATTTTTTTTCATGCGCGTGTTGTTGTTATTATCTGTTAATACTCGCACACATATAACACTATTTATCATTGCACTTCACAAAATGATTTCTTTTTCATGCGCGCTTTGTTTTATCATATGTTGATGTCACACACATAGTGCTCTATTTATCATCGCACTTAACGAAATATTCTTTTTCATGCGCGTGTGTTGATATTCGTACACATAGTGCACTACTGATGGATGCATTTCACAAAACAATATCTTGTTCATGTGCGTATTGTTGTGATCCTCTTTTAATATTGGCACACATAGTTCACTATCACGTAATGTAAGCTATAATATCCCACATTACACAGCAGTTTGGCTTCAGTTGAATTCCCACAGCCACTGACTGACCACAGACTAAACATAGGTACTCATCGTAAACACGATGTATTCCCAAGAAATGTCAAACGTTACAAATTGATACTTTTTTGTGCGTCGTGTTGTCTGTCACTTATGTCATCCCTCATTTTCAAATGCCCCAACTACACTGAGCTAAACAGGCCTATGGGCCCCTCGACACAGAGTTTTTATTATACCGAGACAAATTCCGGGATGTGCTGATGCAAGGACGGAAGACTAGTGTAGCGTGCAGTTCATGGTGATAATTATTTTGGTGGCTTATCAGAAGCAACAACAACAACAAAAACAACAACAGCAGCAACAGCAACAAGAACATCAACAACAACAATAAATGACATAAAATGAAATAAGGTATATAAGAAAAAACATGGGCCTACAGACTTGACACACCTCGAAACACGCCCTTCACTGGCACACACACACACACATACACACACACATACACACACACATACACACACACACACACACACACACACACACACACACACACACACACACACACCGCACACACGCATGCACACACGTGTCACACTCACACACAAACGCACACGCACGCACACACACGCACGCACACACACACACACACACACACACACATTGTGTCACAGGGTCGTAGGCGATTCAGGGTCGTAGCACGATAAATGTCTGTTTTATTGCTGCCTTTTAAGATCGTTCCGTCTGATAAAGTTAACTGAGAATATGAGCAACACGCAGAAATAGTAGGCTACATCATGGCAGTAAAAAAACAGAGAGAACACGGCGCACAAATCCGAGATTCTTTAGTTGGCCCACTTTTTGGTTCTGCCCTGCTGGTTATCAATAGCGTGCACCTTTCCCCTTCCCTTCCTCTCTCCACACCCCTTTCAGCCAACAATAGCGAGGCACAGGCGCGCATGGAAGTACTCGTTTAGACCTACAGATTGACCAGATTCCAGTACTTGGTGCTGATCTCAATCATTTTCTACATTCAGTCCCTCTAAAAATCTTGAAAGAACGCAGCAGTCACACACATACACACACACATACACACACACGCACACACACACACACACACACACACACACACACACACACAATGCATGCAATAGTAGGAGGGGAGAGAGAGAGATAGAGAGAGAAAGATGCGTTCCTCGCGCGAACACACACACACACACACACACACACACACACACACACACACACACAGACACGCACACACACAGACACGCACACACACACACGCACGCACACATACACACACACACACAGACACGCACACACACACACCGCACACACACATACACACACACACATACACACATGCACACACACACAGACACGCACACACACACACACACGCACACACACACATACACACATGCACACACACCGCGCGCGCACACACACACACACACACACACAAGTGCAGCGCGCCCATGCACATGGCCTAGTTCACCCACAGCCGGTGGCGTGCTTCGGCCGGGCAACAGCTAACACCCGATTTTAGCCAAATTCAAGCCTCCAGAAAAGAGTGAAAACAGAGAACGAACTGCGATTTTTTTAGAAATTTGAGAAAGTTAAAGCACTGAAGATCACGAATCTGACCATGCCAAAATGGACAAAAACATGTGAAGATTGTAACTTGCACTATACTTACGCCACTACTACGAAAATAATCTCACTTTATACTGAACAAACAACAACCACCTGGAGATATGAATCAATCATCACATTAGTAATTTCTACTAAAACTCAAAGACAAGGTGATGCATCAAAGTAATGATCACTTCTTCAGAACAATGAGTATTCACAGCACTGAATGCATCCAGGTAAAGTGATGAAAAAATTCTCGATCATTACACAAATTCACAAAACATACAGAAAACCGCACTCAGATTCCTTCTTTGTCAGTATTGCTGTAGCACAAGACGCGCTTCAGAGATGGATTTTGGTCAAACCTGCCTGGCTAAAAATACCACTTCCAAGCGATGCTGGCTGACAGAAAGGTAACCAACCAAAGGGTGTCAGAATGGCTGGGAAAATGCAGCCGTGAGAGAGAGAGAGGCTGGAACTATGTGGAGGGTGATCAAGATTGTTACATTGTTTGTATCAAATCAGTTTTTCACTGTGTAATCAGTTCTAACATTGGATGAAGAGAAAGGAAAAGGCTGTCTTGTAAAATGTTATTCATCAGGAGATGTGGATGGTGCAGTAGATTCATGTGTGTGTGTGTGTGTGTGTGTGTGTGTGTGTGTGTGTGTGTGTGTGTGTGTGTGTGTGTGTGTGTGTGTGTGTGTGTGTGTGTGTGTGTGTGTATGCATATCATGGATATTAATGACGATCTAGTTTTGAACAGATTGGGAATTTTACAGGCAGTTCAGTAAGAGAAACTAGTTTTGATTTATCTGATAGAAGAGTGCTTATATTACACTGTTTGGATGTGGAACACTCAAGAATCTTAAAAAGCCTGAGTAAAATGCTGTTTAACTGTACAATTTTTGTCACTCGGTGCTCACAATTTTCAGATATCCCAACACAGCTGGCGCAGCACCCGTCTGTTATCCATTGCACTGTTAGGGCTGTTGCTTCTATCTGTTCAGTAGTCCAGGGTATAAAATAACACAACTGAATTAGTACTAGGCCGTCACTCTATACAATTATACATGTGTGTGCTGTGTCGGCCTCTGACGGTTTTTGCACCGGTTTACAGGTACCGCTGTCACGCTACTCGTATGTGTGTGCTGTATCACCCTCTCATTTGAGAATCAACAGTTCAGCAAGCCTCCGTTAACAGTTGTTCCAAGCAGAACTAGGCCTAGTTTTTATTCTCCTAGGGGTGTGTGTGTGTGTGAATGCGACAACCCACTGAGGAAGACGTGCAATCATGGCTGGAGCTATCATCCCCGAAATGAAGCTTTGGTACTGCTCCGTGTTACAGATCTACACGCTGCGCCTGGATCATAAAAGGTCTGTTATTCGTCGTACCTTTGTAAACAGATGTGCCTCAGTATGACAACTAATTTTTGTGATGCTTTCAACAGGATGTGTGTATGAGCCCTTGGTCATAGCTCAGCTACCAAGACCGCTTGATTTCCTGTCAGCCAGCGAGTGTTCACAACTAGGGGTGCTGACTCCGTGGGTGTACTTGGCTGTATTGGTATATCTCGTTGAAAACAGAATACAGAACAATATCTACGAAATCTAAAACTGAATGTTTCAACAATTTGCTTTAGAAGATCATAAATGTTTGCATAATGAAAAGTAGAAGGTCACGATCAATTTTAAATGCACTTTTTGAAAATTCCTTGATACAATTTGGCCTCCCTCTCTTAACCTACTTTTGGTTTCGTCTGGTCTGGTCTGGTCTGGTCTGGCTTATATGTTGCTGAACCAACTTGATTATATTGGACAGAAAACAGGGGGAGCGCAAAAAAAAAAGAACATTCTTATTTTTTCCCTGACTAGCTAGGTGTGGAGCTGCCAGATCGCTACTACTTTTCGCTCTGCACATACAAGCAAGCCTGTGCATTACTGGCCCTGACACTACAGGAGGTAGTGCCAAACCCTCAAAAACAAACAACAACAAAACAAAGGGACCCCTCCCCCACCCTTTCCTCACCTACCTAACCTAACTAACTAATGTGCAGTGTGGATTTAGTGGAGGGCTTCAGAACTGCCAACCACTGCTGAGAATGCGGTGACAGTACTGGCCTGGACTGTTTTTTCTTCCAGGTGATTCCATTCCTCGAAGGAGCTTCTGTACTACTCTGAAGTGCCATCTGGAATCTTGTAGCCCTTGGTGTTGTTGACAGCATGGCGAGCAACGATGTTTGTAGTCTCGCAGTCCTTAAAAATTGTTGGGCGAATTTTCCTTCTAGTTTTGTTTGCAGGGATCAGGAACTTCTCTGGTGGCATTGCCTTGATGAGCCCATGGCTGATTTTGTAGAGTGTGATGAGGCATTCCTGCGTTCTTGTAGGGGAGCAAGGCTCAGTTCATAGAACATCTTGTCAACACTGCCCTCTTCTCTAGAACTATAGTCTCTTTTGATGAAGCGTGCTGCTTGCCGTTGCACTCGCTCCAGCTGATCAGTATCCTTCTTCAAGTACGGGTCCCAAACCATTGCACCGTACTCCAGCGTTGATCAGACAAGAGCAATGTAGGCCAGTCGGCGACACTCCTGGGGGCAGTTCCCTAGGTTTCATCTCAGGAATCCAAGCACCACCCAGCTCTTTTGCAGATGTTGGTGATGTGAGTTGACCATTTCAGGTCCGAGGAGATGAGGATGCCAAGGTATGGGTTGTGGTCCACATGCTTCAGTACCTCTCCACAGAGCGTGTAGAAGAAGGAGGATGTGGCCTTGATTGGGAGCACGTAGCACTTCTGTGTGTTGAACCTCATGCCCCAGTCGTTGGCCCACACTTCAAGTCTATAGAGGTCTGCTTGGAGGGTGAGGTGGTCCCGGAAGGAGCTTATCTCCTGAAAGAGCAGGCAGTCGTCTATGAACAGGCGTACTTTTGACGTCACAGTAGCAGGGAGGTCGTTTATGTGGCACAGGAACAGCATTTGGCCTAAGACTGTACCTTGGGGCACTTCCGACTCGACTGCGGCCTCCCCAGAGGACTCCCCCTCTAGGACCACCCTCATAGTCCTTTTGGTTAGGAAGCTTGTTATCCACTAGTGAACAGGCCCTTGGATGCCGTAGCGCTGCAACTTGTGGAGGAGTTTGGTATGGGGCACTGTATCAAAGGCCCTACTGAAGTCCAAGATTATGACAGTCTGTATCCCTGCTTCGGTGGACTCAAACAGGTCTTGCGTTGTAGTGAGCAGTTGGGTCTCGCAGGAATAACCAGACCTGAAGCCATGGTTTTTGTTAGTGAGGATGTTGTACTTCTCCAGGTGTTCATATAGGTGGTGACAGATAATATGTTCCAGCAGTTTGCAGGCTACAGACGGAAATGGGTTTATAGTTCTCTGCTTTATTTCTATCTCCTTTTTTGTACACACTGGATACATTTGCAGTTAGCCAATCATCAGGAAGACATCCAGTGGATAGGGAGTAGTTGAAGATGCAGGTAAGGGCTGGAGCCAGTGTCTGCCAACAAGTCTTCAGGATCTTACTGGGGATCCCATCTGGTCTGCAGGCCTTCGAGGGGTTGAGATTTCGCAGCAGTTTGGTGACTCCTTCTGTGTTGATGGTCAGGTCGTCAATAGTTGCAGATCTTGGCCTTTGCATCTTGGGGGGCAGTGAGACATCTTCCTTCATGAAGACAGAACTGAACTGGTTTAGAAGTAGTCTAGCTTGGAGGGGCTGTCACTGCGGAGTGTTGCACCATCCTTCAGGGGAGCTACCCAGTGTTATGTCGGCGCCGCATCTTGACATTCCTCCAAAAAGGCTTGCTGTTGTTCTCTCTCATGCCTTCCTCAATGGAGTTGGTGACATACAGCTGTTCTGCCTTTCTCATGGCCCTCCTACATTCCTTCTTGCAGAATGTGTAGTTGGTCCAGTTCTGTGTCTTCTTGGCTCTTTTATACAGCCTCTTCTTCTTTTTCAGGAGTTTACGGATGTCCTTATTGATCCATGGGAGATCATTCCTGTTCTTCCGGAGCGCAGATGAGACATGCTTCTCTACGTAGTCAGGATAGTTTTTTTGAAATCCTCCCAAAGACTATTGACATCGGCCCCTTCTTTTTTCTTGGTTTCCAGTCTCTCTGATAGGGGCTGTAAATCTGTGTTGATGTCCTCCCACTTTGCTTTTGAGAAGAAGTACATCTTCCTAGCTTTCTCCTTCATTCTTCTGGGCGAGTGTCAAAGTCAGTAACCACTGCCTCATGATCGGAGAGTCCAAGGACGGTTGTCAAGGATTTAACTAAGGAGGGGTTGGAAGCAAAGACTATATCAAGCATGTTTTCCCTCCGGGTGGGTTGGTAATGGATTTGGGTTAGGTACGCTACTGAGGTAATGTCTAGGAGCTCTTCCTGTACAGTGGGGTCGCTAGCATTTGGCTTTTACATATGACGCTGATACACCTTTTTGCACCACCCAACAAAATAATTGCAGCCATTTCATCATTTTGGTTGACAGTCCTGTTTCAGTCTTATGTGCACTAAAGACAATATCTTTTTAATTCATTCTGTGTGAACAAGTTTGTGACGTACCGGAAGGAATGTACATGAAATATCAAGTGGAATGTACTAGCCTAATTTTTGTACGGCTTTGCGTGGTGGTATGGCAGGCCATCGGTGCCAATGATGAAATACATATAACAGATCGGGTTTGCTCTCTTCTTAGCCCTTCATGTCAAGAATGCATACATCTGTCTCCAGGAATGCACTAAACCAATGCACAGATCTCTTTTAATTTAATTTAATGCAATTCATTTCAAGAGGTTTGTGAGCCAACGCTGAGTTGCTCGGGAGGGGTTGTTAGTCGTGATGTGTGGGCAGGAAAACACCTGCTTCCATACCAATATGGCCAAGTATGTCAATATGGCGTTAATTTAACAGACGCTTCATTGACCCATGCGAACCTCGCAACGAAATGTATAGTACAGATGTTATGATGGAATATAGAACAAAACGTGCTCTTCATAGCAGGAGTATGCCATTTGGCATTAAGATACCAGACCCATTCCTAATCGTTTTAGAAAAGACGGAAATACATTAAGTATGGCCTGTGATGGGTGTGGCCTGACTTTTTAATTAGGTCACTACATCATCTTCTTCTTGTCATGCTTCTGTATTGGGGGGGGGGGGGGGGAGGGGGAGAACAAAAACAAAAAAACTGGCGTTGAGAAAAAAAAAAGAACTGTGGTGTCCGAAACCCAAACAGTACTAAAATGTTGCATATTTTTGACAAGCTACATGCAAAACGGGCATAAAGCATTATGTAGACCCGTCTTGTAGCACTAGTCAGTCAGGTCAACCAAAAATGAGGTCAAGTTAATTCAGGTATAACTACATTGCTATACCCATGGGGTGTAATAATAGATGGCTAGATATCATTAACTTTCCCAGGATCTGTTTCACCTACCTACCTGTGATTTTATATACCAGTACTTGGTTTTGCAAAAAGATTCAGGCTGCAGCGAGTGTTGTTTCCATATCCATTATTATTGTTTTTTGTTGGTAGTGTCATTATCATGATTATTTCACTCAGTCATAACAAATTACACTTTTTAATAGCTACTGTTTTTTTTTATTCTTATAAAATATTATTAATTTCTGTAACTAACACACACACACACACACACACACACACACACACACACACACACACACACACACACACACACACGCACGCACCACACACACCACCACACACACACACACACACACACACTCACACACACACACAGATTTTATATGGATCATTAATTTTTAAGGGGAAGCATTCAGTCATTTAAAACGATAAAAATGGATTATGCGCTTCATCTGAAAAGAGCACGACACCAGAAGGCACCTCCATCGTATAAGCCTGATCAGGAAGTATCTCTCTGTCGAAACAACTGCAAAACTCGTTCTCTCCTTCATAATGTCTCGCATTGACTATTGCAATTCACTCCTGTCTGGTCTTCCTGCCTCCACCATTCACATCCTACAGCGCATTCAAAACAATGCTGCACGCCTTGTACTCAAAAAGAAAAAAAGCTGACCACATATCTCCTCTCCTGGCACAACTTCACTGGCTCCCTGTATCAAAGCGCATACAGTACAAACTAGACACCATGTGCTACAATAGCCTCAATAACGCAGCCACCGATTACCTGTCAAGCCTACTTGAGATCTATGTTCCCTCACGTACCCTCCGCTCTGCCTCCGATCCTCACTTTTCGCTTTCCACGCACTAAGCTCAATACCTATGGTCCACGAGCCTTCTCTGTTTCTGGTCCACTCTCCTGGAACAAACTTCCTCTCCAAGTCCGTCAGCAACCTACTTTTGTCTCCTTCAAGTCCGCTCTCAAAACTCACCTTTTCTCCTCTGCATAAAATCCTGACCTCACTCAATCCCTTCTGCAGCCTGTCTCCACTCGGAGGGGAATCACATTGTAATATATAATTGTATATAATATGCTCTCTATAATTTTCCATTGCTTTTATTCTTTCTCCCCATTTATAGCCGTGTGCGTGTGTGTGTTGTGTGTGTGTGTGTGTGTGTGTGGTATGTGTGTGTGTGTGTGTGTGTGTGTGTGCGTGCGTGCGTGTGTGTGCGTGCGTGCGTGTGTGTCTGTTTCAGCGCTTAGATTTGATTTTATCAAGATTTTGCGCTATATAAATATTGTAATTATTATTATTATTATTAAGAGGGAAACCCAAGAACGTCTGGTGACGAACAACAGGCGAAGGCTTTAAGGCCCAAATTTACACCTAGGGTAATTTAAATCTCCATCTTTTTGTAAAAAGAAATGGGGATTGTTTCATATCAACCAGGTGTGTGGGTGCATGCATGCACAAGACCAAGGGGCACAATAGAGAATAACCTGTCAGATACGACATGACCAGAGTCAACAGCATGGTGTGTCTTGAGTTGTGAGAGTTGTGAGGGTGAGGCATACAGTACAGAGAGAGAGAGAGAAAAAAAAAAGTGAGATTAAATGTAAAAGATGGAGAGAATGTCTTAATCGTTTTTTTTTTGTTTTGTTTTGTTTTTTCATTTCAATTTTATTCAGAACTAGGGCTGGATGACAAGGTGGAATTCAAATACGTGCCCATCGTGCCAGGCCCACCTTCACCGGAGCGAGAAGAGTATCGCAAAAATGTGCACCCCAACAGCACCGTGCCTGCCCTGGAGATAAAGGGACGCCCTGTGATGTTAGAGTCGGCTGCCATCTGCATGTATCTAGCCGACTTAACTGGGCGCCTTTTACCTGAGCCCAAGGATAAAGATAAATATTACGAGTGAGTCTTGTAGAAGTTCATGTTTGTTTGGAAAAAAATTCTTTATGCTCAGATGATTCTGTATGAGCTCCATCCAAGTCTAGAAGTGATAATGTGGCAGACTCCTAGACTACTCAAAATGCTGTACTATGTTGTGGCCTGGTCTTGAAGTAGAAACAGCAGGTGTAGAGAAGGAATATATATACATAGCATGAGAGACTAAGCTGACATCATCAGAATGATTGGAGCAGGGAAAGGGCTACTGTAATTCTTATATTGCAGGCCGAGATTAACCCTTTCATTCCCGCACCCTGTCCACCAGCTGCAGAAACTTAAAACTTTTCACACCCTCACCCTATCCACCAGCTTCCTGCACGAAGCTGGTGGATAGGTGAGGGAGTGAAAGGGTTAAATGTTTGTTTTGCTGTCATGGCTGCCAATGGTGAGGTGAGGGAGTCAAAGGGTTAAGTTCGACACATCAGATCTTGAATCTATAGCTCTGGCAACGGTCAGACAACCGGTGGAAAGTAACCATACTTATACATTGTATACTGGTCAGTTATTACAACTGGAATAGTTGGTTTGGTTGATCGATTGGATGACTGCCTTATTGTGTTTAATTGGATGACTGCCATATTGTGTTTGTGGGTGTGCATGTGTATTTCTTCTTATTATTATTTTTGTTGCTGTTGTGATAAAGAAATCATTGGTGTATAAACTTTGTGACCACTGATGCAGACAAGACTTTGTTACTTTTAAAAGCTTTCTAGTAAAAACAGTATGCACTCTGATGCATTGCGGTATCGTCCAAATTTCATTACCTGTACACAGCCATGCTATGCAATACAATACAGTATGATAGAATACATTACAGTAAATGCAACACAACACAACATGTGTTAATACCATACAATACCATATCATACAGTATGGTAAAATACAATACAGCACAGTGCAACACAACACAGTTAATACCACACAATACCATTCAGTTTCAGTTTCAGTTTCTCAAGATGACGTCTCTGCGCTCGGAATGAATTCCATAAATACCATTCAGTACAATACAGTCCAGTACAATACAATACAGTGTAACACAACATGACACACCACGCCACACCACACCACACCACACCACACCACACCACAATACAACATAACACAGCACAGCCCAACCCAGCTCAACCCAGCCCAGCTGCCCAGCCCAACACAACACAACACAACACAACACAAACAACACAACACAACACAACACAACACAACACGGCACGGTACGGTACGGCACAGCACAGCACAGCACAGCACAGCATTGCACAGCACAGCACAGCACAGCACAGCATTGCACACAGCACAGCACAGCATTGCACAGCACAGCACAGCATTGCACAGCACAGCACAGCATTGCACAGCACAGCACAACATTGCACAGCACAGCACATCATTGCACAGCATAGCACAGCACAGCACAGCATTGCACAGCACAGCACAGCATTGCACAGCACAGCACAGCACAGCACAGCACAGCACAGCATTGCACAGCACAGCACAGCACAGCACACCACAGCACACCACAGCACACCACACAGCACAAAACACAATATAATTCAGTTGCAGTGGGTAGTCAGTAAAGAACTCGTGAGGCTGCTAAAACCTTGGCATAATTTTCAGGTCATGGTGAAAGTGGCACAGTTTTAACATCCAAAGAATTCTCAGCAGTTTGTTTTTTTTCAGATGCAGTTTCAACAAGATATCTCAGCAGCGGAAAGAAAGTATTAATAAGTGATGTTTTACATGATATATAAGAGCTTGAAAATATTTAAAAACGACCAACCAACAAACAGCTAGCAAAAGAAACAGAGGAAATACCACACAAAATAAACAAAGAAATAGTATGTAATAATAAATGAAGGAATGATACATAATATACAAAAAGACTCCGAACAAGGTGTATAAGGGATGTGTGTGTGTGTGGTGTGTGTGTATACATGTGTGTGTGTCTGTGTGCATGGTTCTGTTTCTTTGTGTGTGCGTATGTGGGCTGGAATAAGAGAATGTTTGCATGTCTATGCTGTGTGTGTGTGTGTGTGAATAAATACATATATATATATATATATATATATATATATATATATATATATATATATATATATATATATAGACATATATATATATGTGTGTGTGTGTGTGTGTGTGTGTGGTCTGAGTTTTTTTAAATTTATTTATGACCCATTGACATGTGAAGAGGATAAGATATTTGATTATAATTCAGTTCTTGTTACTTACTTAGCACCATATTGTTATAGTTCATTTCTGTTACCTCCTTAACACAATATTGGTATAGTTCATTTGTTCTCACCATAACCGTTGAGGTTGACGTGTAGCCTACTTGCCATACACCGGTTTCACTTTATCACTCATGCCTTTGTGAAGTGGTTAAGGCTTCTGTGACATGAGGTGCTGTACAAATAACCAGTAGTAGTAGTAGTAGTAGTAGTAGTAGCAGCAACAACAGCAATAGTTGCAGTAGCAGTAGTAGTAGTAGAAGTAGTAGCGGTAGTTGTTGTTATTGTTGTTTAGAGCCCAGCTGACTGCGTAGAGTTATATCAAGGCTAGAACCACTTTAAAACATACAAAACTTCAACAGGAAAAGAAAAGAAAAGAAAATTAAGTACACATATCAGTGCATTCGCGCACATAATCTATGGACATACCCTGACGTTGACCATTCTGTCCAATTTATCGCACAGGGGATTTAAAAAAACACACCTGTATACACATTTAGACATACCTAAGGACACTAAAACATATAAAAACGGGCACAAATTACCTAAAATTCCTTCTGCATATCTCACCTCCCTACAACCCAAAATTCTGTCTGAATTATCAGTCATAAGAAAGAGTACGTAAGACTTATCAAACACATACAAGCTAATGGACCAGCAAGACAGAAAATGATAGTAAGAAATGATAGAAAGCAAAGGACCAAGGCAGAAACAAAGAGAGTGACAGAAAAGAGGAAATTTCTAACACAGAATTTCCAGAAAGTGGTGATACTGTTTATACTGAAAGAGCCCTCGGCATCCCTACGGGGGGAGTAGTAGCAGTAGTCATAGTAGTGGTTAGTAGTAGCAATAGTAGTAGTAGTAGTAGTAATCTACATTATGACACAAGGCCTCTTACTTTTTTCTTGGCAGCTGGATTATGTACGGGGCTAGCCGGATGGACGAATCGCTAATGGCACTGACCATGCAGTGGCTGTTTACGCCCAAGGAGAAACAGAACCCAGAGATCATCGCCCACCACAAGGCTATTCTGGATGTCTGTTTGGACAGAGTGGAAAATCATCTCAAGACCCGCTCGTACTTCCTAGGAGACCAGTGAGTGAATTTTATCAGTTTCATATGAAAAAGACGTGTAGGCCTACTGTACTCATCTTCCAACATAACAATGATTACAGAACAGACATCTACCTTCAAGTCCAAAGATGATTGATTGATTGATTGATTGATTGATTTGGTTCAGTTTTTACGTCGGCACTCACCTCAGGTAATATGGCCAACAGGGATAACCATCCCAGGAAAGTGGAGGAAAGGGGGCTTATCTAATCCTATACTGACACCACCAGAACAACAATGATATTAAGATGGGACAGTGAGATGACCAGTTTTAATGTAACGCACCCTGGGATTCGAACTGTATGAATCCGACGCTCAACCAACTGATTTACTGGGGCCCAAAGATGAGTGCAGTACATCTTTTTATCAGTCTTTTTTTTTTTTGCTCTCCCCCTCCCACACATAAAAAAAGAAAACAACAACAACAAAACAGCAAAGAAAAAAATGAAGAAAATTTATTTGCCAGTATCCTTTCCTGAACTTTAGTTTCTGGACTTTGCTCCAAACTGTTTTTGAGTTGTCTGATTTTGTTTTCATTTTTGGTGGTGGTGTGGTGTGAGTGACTGTGTGTGTGTGTGTGTGTGTGTGTGTGTGTGTGTGTGTGTGTGTGTGTGTGTGTGTGTGTGTGTGTGTGTGTGTGTGTGTGTGTTTGTGTGTGTGTGTGTGTGTGTGTGTGTTGAGGAATTGTAATTCTATGTCTTAGATGTGATTTAAAAACAAAAACAAAAACAAAACAACTGACAGTCAAAATTGAACTGTTGGTAGTGAAGAGTGTCATATTTTGTTCTCAATGCAATTCAAAAAAGCAGGGAAACTGGAGGAGAAAAGGAAAGTAAACAAGCCAGTTGCTGTGATGTTGTGGTTAGCGCAGCAGATTACTGGCTGGAAGGTAGTGGGTTCGAATCCCCATCAGTCCCTTCAAAAATCATTGTGAGGTTTTCAGCTCTAACCATGTCCTACTCAGAGTTGGGCGTACTATGGGCTGATTGGGAAGACTAGGACCACATGCGTCATTGAGAGTGTTGCTCAAATCTTCTGACCAGCACTGCAGGTGTCTGTATCTTTCGGGCCTGGTTGAAGCCAGGATCTATTATGATAATGAGCGTAGAGTACAGCCCTGTCACGCAGCCTCAATCTTAGATGGAACTCTATAGCATCATGATTATCATCCTCATCGACATAATCATCATCGCATAATAAAAAATGTGCCAGCTTCTGTGGCCATTAAGGTGGCGCCAAAAAAAAGGTGAGCACAAAGGTAACTTCCCTGAGTGCAATGATCCAAAAAAAGAAAAAAGAAAGAAAAAAGAAAAGACAGTAAACAAAACAACTTGAGATAACAAGTCCAAACAGAGATAATTCACACAATGATAATGGCATTTCACACTATAACAACCAGGCCTAAAACAAACAAACAAAAAAAAGAAAGTAAACGAACAACTTGAGACAACTTGTCCAAACAGAGATGATGCACACAATAACAATAACAATGGTAGGCCCCCCTGTTTCACACTATAACAACCAAGCCTTACTCTCTATGATGTTGCAGACTGACAACGGTTGACTGCGTGACAGGCTATTGCCTTCTGTGGGCGTCAATGCCAGAGCTGAATGACGGGATCTTGGTGGAAGGGCGGTCCAGCATACAAGCTTATATAGACAGGATCAATGCCAGACCCGCAGTGCAAGCTGCCCTCACTTTGCCCAGTGAATGAAGTTTAATCCTGGCTGTGCGTTGTATGTGACTCCACATCTGTGCTCTGAAAGAATGAAATTCGCATGCTGTACATGGTGGGTGTGGAACCGCCCATGATTTTTATAGAAAAAGACTTGGTTTCTAGTGTGCCATATGTTGTGGGTGTGGAACCGCCCATGGTTTTTATAGAAAAAGATTGGTTTCTAGTGTGCCATATGTTGTGGATGTGGAACCGCCCGTACTTTTTATAGATAAAGATTGGTTTCTAGCATGCCATATGTTGTGGGTGTGGAACCGCCCAGGGTTTTTATAGAAAAAGACTTGGTTTCTAGCATGCCATAGCATACCATATGTTGTGGGTGTGGAACCACCCATACTTTTCATAGAGAAAGATTGGTTTCTAGCATGCTGTATGTTGTGGGTGTGGATCCGCCCAGGGTTTTTATAGACAAAGACTTGGTTTCTAGGATGCCATATGTTGTGGGTGTGGAGTCGCCCAGGGTTTTTAACAGAGGCTAACCAGAATTCTAGCATGCCATACATCATGGAAGTGAAGTCGCCCACACTTTTTTTTCTATAGTTTTGTATTATTTCTGTTGAGGGACCCATTTTGGGTGTGGACATGATGATACTATTTTGTATGATTGTATTTTGTTTCCTACATTTAAACAGAATTAACCCTGATACAGCTCTTTGCAGTCGGCTGGGCTTTAAACAAAAATAACATCTAAACAGAATGTCTGCATGGAAAAACACAAAGATGTGTTGTTGTACATTTTTGTTAAGAGATACATTTTGAACATGGAGATTTCATAATGTTTTTTTTCTGATTGTTTGTTTGTTTTTACAATTCGTTTCACAGTTGGTTTCATTTCATCTCTGTTTAGTATTCTTGAATGAAGTGTCTGCATGGAAAGATTCAGTGATGTTTTGTTTTATGTTTTTGTTGAGAGACACAATTTGGACATAGATATATGATGTTGTTTTGTCATATTGTAGGTACAACCTTTACAGTTAATTTCATTTGCTTTTGCTTTTCGTTTCATACACATGAATGGAAAGTCATGGAAAGACACAGACCATGATTTGTTTTTATTGAGAGAGACATTTTGGATATAGAGACAATGCTGTTTTGTTTTCTTTTTACACTTGATTTCATTTCTTTCCTATATGAAAATATAAATCATTCAGAACACATTATTTATAAGTGTGTGTGTGTGTGAGAGAGAGAGAGAGAGAGAGGGGTGTGTGTGTGTGTGTGTGTGTGTGTGTGTGTGTGTGTGTGTGTGTGTGTGTGTGTGTGTGTGTGTGTGATTGAGTGAGTGAGTGTCTGTTATGTGTGTGTGTGCATGTGTGCCCAATTGTGTGCTTCTGTATGTGTGCACTTGTGTGTGTGTGTGTATGTGTATGCATGTGTGTGTACTCGCATGTGTGCGTGTGAAATATGTTTGTGATGAAACTGCATTTTATAGGTCTGTACAATGTTGTTGTTTTATTTGGTTAGGGTTTATCTTTGACATACAAGTTTACATTTCCCTGTCTCTTTCAAACCCACATTACATACACAAAACATAGAGGCATGCATGCACACACAACACACACACACACCACACACACACACCACACACACACACACACACACACACACCACACTTTTCATGCTTACATACACTCACACCTGCCACACACACACAGACACACACAACCACAAACATATATATATATATATATATATATATATATATATGTTATATATATATATATATATATATATATATATATATATATATATATATATATATATATAACAAATATACAGAGGACAATAATAAATGTATGAATTGCAAGCAGTACATTGAAAAAAATTGTCAGGCCATGGCTAAAATAAAAATCATGGTTTACTGGACACCCATGATATATACGACAAGGAATATTCAGTGAAACTACTTGTTAAAAAAAACAAGGGTTACCAGACACCCATGATATGGGGTGAGAAATATGTAGTGAAACCGTTCTGTAATATGCATAAGATTACTGGACGCCCATGACACATGGCCAGGAATATCTAGAAAAACACCCCCTGTGTGGATGCTGGGGCCTCATTCCGTATAAATTGCATCCCCACCTGGAAATTCTCTGCTAGAAATTTCCTGTTTTCTGTCACTCTCTTTGTTTCTGCCTTGTTCCTTTGCTTTCTGTCATTTCTACCTATCATTTTCTGCCTTGCCGGTCCATTCACTTGTATCTGTTCGATAAAGTCTTACATACTTTTTTCTTAGGATTGATAATTTGGCCCATGTATCGAGTGCATTTTTGGCTCTAGGGAGGTGAGGTATGTGGAAGCAATTTTAGGTCATTAAGGCCCGTTTTTATATATGTCTTTAAGTCCTTACGTATGCTTAAATTTGTATTCAGGTTTGTTTTTTAAATCCCCTGTGCGATAAATTGGACGGAGTGGTCAACGCCAGGGGCATGTCCTTAGATTATGTGTGCAAATGCATTAATATGTGTACTTAATTTTCTTCTTTTTTTTCTGTTTTGTATGTTTTGAAGAAGTTATAGCCCTGATATGGCTCTACACAGTCAGCTGGGCTTTAATTTAAATAACAATAACAATAACAATCTAATAAAACTGCTCTGTAAAAACTGGATTACTGGACAACCATGATGTATGGCCAGGAATATCTAGTGAAACTGCTCTTGAAAAAAACAAATACAAAAACATGGGGTTTTGGACACCCATAATGCAAAGTGCTCAAGTAAACTGACGACGTACAGTTACATCAGCACAATGCATTAGTCAAGGGAGGTAATCTACGTTGTGTGGAAAACATGGTTACAAGACTTGTCAGGTGCACTTACATCCTATCTGATGGTGAATTATATTGATTGTGGGACAAATCATGTCAGATATCTAAAAAAATTCCAAAGAGTTCTGGCTTTTTTAAAATAGCCAGTCCATGCGGTGTAGTGGTTAACAAAACAGACTACTGATGGGAAGGTCGTGAGTTAGAATCCCCATCAGTCTTTTCAAAATCATGGTGGGATTGTTGTTCAGACCCAACTGCATGCATGTATGAATGTTTTTTATGTATGTACGTTTGTATATATGTAGGTAGTAGGCATGCATGTGTTCAAAACAAAAACACTTCTGTGGCCATGATACAAAATTCTGCAAAATATCCATTATCGCATGAACAAAAGACGTACTTTAAAAACATACAAATATTGATAGTCATATATTTGCAAATATAAAAGGAAAAGTCTGAAAAAAATGAATTATAAATCAGATGCTTTGCATCCCTACTGTGAATGCTGCATCACATCGTGGGCAGGAGAAAGCCATTGATCCTGTATGTTTATTTGCATGTACATTCAAGTTGTGATGTAATGTGAACTCTGTTTTGCATTCTGTGCATGAATAAGGTTTGTCACGAGTATGAATTTTTGGATGAATTTTCAGGCTCCAAGACTTCACAAATGTTTCATTGCTGTCTGGGTTTGAATATACATGAACCTTTGTATGTTTTCTCAACATGTGATCTTTGAGACGACAGGACTGAGTAAAAGCAGCGACACATTTGGTGCAGGTGTAAGGTCTCTCTCCTGTGTGATTCCTCGTATGAATTGTCAAACCCCAAGATGTAGTAAATGCTGCATCACACTCCATACAAAGGTATGGTTTCTCCCCTGTATGTGTTCTCACATGAACCCTCAAGCCACCTGCTGTTGAGAATGCTGCATAACACTTCAAGCACGAGTAAGGTTTTTCACCGGTGTGTGTTCTCATGTGAATTTTCAAGTCACAAGCTGATGCAAATGCCGACTGACATTCTGAGCAGCGGTGGGGTCTTTCCCCTGTATGTTTTCTCTTGAATATGATATGAATTATTTTTTATTATTGTTATTGATATTATTATTATTGCTATTATTATCATTATTATTATTATTATATTAATAGTAGTAGTAGTAGTATTGTTATTATTATTATTATTATTATTATTATTATTATTATTATTATCATTCATGCGCCCTGCCGCATGCTTTGGCAATCATGACCTTCCATACGAATCTATCCCTTGTCGCTGCAAATACATCTCCCACCCTCTCTGTCCTCAGCCACCCTGCAAGTCTGTCCACTATTTTCTCACTGGGTCTACCTGGTGTTCTCTTTCCCTCCAGCTTTCCTGTTGAGAACAGGTGCTCTAATTTCTCTTTCCTCATAAAATGTAATGTAAATGTTGCTTGTCTTTTCTTAATCTTCTTTATTAATGATCTTCTTGTGTCTGCTCCTACAAGACTGTCTCGTTTGTTTTGTTTGCTGTCCATGGAACTCTCAACATTCTTCATAAAAACCACATTTCAGCTGCTTCGAACTTGTTCTGATTTTGCGTGTTAACTGTCCATGCTTTACATCCGTACAACAGTATCGGATCTATATAACACAGGAGAACTCCTTTCTGATGTGAATTGATGGGCATTTGTTAGTAAGAACGCTTTTTATTTTCTTGAGTAAATCTAGAGTTTTTGAAATGTATGTACGTTAATGATCTGTGGGCTCAACACAATCAACACAGTGGTCTGAAAAATGCCCTTTTCTTCTTCTTCTTCTTTTTCTTCTTCTTCTTCTTCTTGCTCTTCTTCTTCTTCTTCTCCTCCTCCTCCTCCTTCTTCTTCTTCTTTCTTCTTCTTTTTCTTCTTGACCACCCCGTCCAATTTATCACACACACACACACACACACACACACACACACACACACACACACAC
>CM060306.1:70059349-70076849 GCA_030674185.1 Monoplex corrugatus | reverse complement strand
CAAGTGAGTCTAGTAGAAGTTCATGATTGTTTTGGAAGAAAGTCGTCATGCTTGGACAATGCCGTATGAGCTCCATCCAAGTCTAGAAGTGATAATGTGGCAGACTCCTAAACTACTCAAAATGCTGTAGGCCTACTATGTTGTGGCCTGGTCTTGAAGCAGAAACAGCAAGTGAAGAGAAGGAATATATAATATATGAGAGACTAAGCTGACCTCACCAGAATGATTGGGGCTGGGAAAGGGCTACTGTAATTCTTATATTGCAGGCCGAGATTTACCCTTTCACTCCCGCACCCTGTCCACCAGCTGCAAAAACTTGAAACTTTTCACACCCTCACCCTATCCACCAGCTTCCTGCACAAGGCTGGTGGATAGGGTGAGAGAGTGAAAGGGTTTAATTTTGGTTTTGCTGTTATGGCTGACAATGCAGGGTGCTGGCTTATAGGGTGAGGGATTCAAAGGGTTCAGCTTGACACATCAGATCTTGTGTTCACAGCTCTGGCAACAGTCAGACAACCAGCGAAAAATAACTATTATTGTATGCTGCTACCCGAATGGTTGATTGGTTGGCTGGTTGATTGGTTAGATGACCGCCATATTGTGTTTGTGGGTGTGCATGTGCATTTTTTTCTTCTTCTTGTTTTTGTTGCTGTTGTGATTAAAGAATCATTGGTGTATAAACTTTGTGACCACTGATGCAGACAAGACTTTGTTACTTTTAAAAGCTCTCTAGTTTAAACAGTATGCGCTCTGATGCATTGCGATGTCCAAATGTCATTACCTGTACACAGCCATGCTGTGTTATGCAATGCAATACAGTATGATAGGATACAATACGGTAAATACAACACAGCACAACACAACACAGTACCATATCATACAATATGGTACAATACAATACAGCACAGTAAGTACTACACAACAGTTAATACCACACAATACCATTCAATACAATACAGTTCAGTATAAATACTATAATACAATACAGTATAACACAACATGACACAACACACCACACCACACCACACCATACGACACCACACCACAATATGACATAACACAGCACAACCCAACCCAACCCAACTCAACCCAACCCAACCCAACCCAGCCCAACACAACACAACACAACCCAGCCTAACACAGCACAGCACAGCACAGCACAGCACAGCACAGCACAGCACAGCACAGCACAGCACAGCACAAAACACAAAATAATTCAGTTGCAGTGGGTAGTCAGTCATGAACTCGCACAGCACAGCACAGCACAGCACAGCACAGCACAAAACACAAAATAATTCAGTTGCAGTGGGTAGTCAGTCATGAACTCGTGAGGCTGCTAAAACCTTGGCATGATTTTGAGGTCATGGTGAAAGTGGCACACAGTTTTAACATCCAAAGAGTTCTCAGCAGTTGTTTTTTTTTTAGGCGCAGTTTGAACAAGGTATTTCAGCAACAGAAAGAAAGTGTTAACAAGTGATGTTTTACATGATATAAGACTTTGAAAAAGATTTTGAAAACAACCAACCAACAAACAGCTAGCAACAGAAACAGAAGAAACACCACACAAAATAAACAAAATAAATAGAGTATAATAATAAATAAGGAATAATACATAATAGATATACGAAAATACTTCAAACAAGGTGTATAAGGGGTGTGTGTATATATGGTGTGTGTGTGTGTGTGTGTGTGTGTGTGTCACTGTGTGTGTGTGTGTGTGTTGTGTAGACAACTGAATACAGCAATTAATTAATTACATTTACAGATGAGTTTGGGATCTGGACAATGACACCTGATTAGAGCTTAGGATACTGTTCTTTACACTGTTGTCTTTCTATCTTTGTGTGTGTGTGTGTGTGTGTGTGTGTGTGTGTGTGTGTGTGTGTGTGTGTGCGCGTGTGTGTGTGTGTTATTTGTTTTGTTCAAAATAACATACTTATATTTTCTTGGATGTGTGTTCACATTTTGCTTAGCCCCAAAACTGTACGGGCATTATGTTACTGCACAGTCTGCAAACTCCATCTTTGGTGGGCTTGCATGCTGAGTGATTTTATGTTTCCATCAGCCATCAGACACTGACATACCTTACAGTACATTTAACATGCATGTATAATGTTCTACATGCGTACATGCACAGGTTTAGGCACTGGCAGGTCTGAATATATATGTCAGCCTGGAAGATGTGGAAAATGTCCTCTTTTAGATCTGTCTGCCGGGTGGGATTGAACCTGGGTCTTCAGGCTGGAAATAATAATTTTACCCTCTGACAACTGAACCCTTCTTAATGTGTCTAGATTGAACCCATTCATCGACTGAGCGAGTTTGTGCTGGTAGATAGGGTCATGGTGTGGTGTGTGTGTGTGTGTGTGTGTGTGTGTGTGTGTGTGGTGTGTGTGTGTGTGTGTGTGTGTGTGTGTGTGTGTGTGCGTGCGTGTGCGTGTGTGCATGTGTGTGCGTGTGTGTGTGTGTGTGTGTGTATGTGTGTGTGTGTGCGTGTGTGCATGTGTGTGCGTGTGTGTGTGCGTGCATGCATGCATGTGTGTGCATGTAGCCTACATGTGTGTGTGTGTGTGATTCTGTATGGGTGTATATGGGTTGAATAAGTGTATGTTAGCTTGCCTAATGTTATGTGTGTGTGTGGTGTGTGTGTGTGTGTGTGTATGTGTGTCGGCGCATGATTCTTTGTGTGTGTGTGTATGTTGGTTGGAGTAAGTGAATGTTTGCATGTCTATGCTGCATATGTGTGTGTGTGTGTGTGTGTGTGTGTGTGTGTGTGTGTGTGTGTGTGTGTGTGTACATGTGTGTGTCTGTGTGCATGGTTCTCTGTGTGTGCATATGCGGGCTGGAATAAGAAAGTTTGCATGTCTGTGCTGTGTGTGTGTGTGTGTGTGTGTGTGTGTGTGTGTGTGTGTGTGTGTGTGTGTGTGTGTGTGTGTGTGTGTGGTGTGTGTGTGTGTGGTGTGTGTGTGTGTGGTGTGTGTGTGTGTGTGTGTGTGTGTGTATACATGACCGTTGAGGTTGACATGTACTTGCCATACATGTGTTTCACTTTATCACTCATGCCTTTGTGAAGTGGTTAAGGCTTCTGTGAGATGAGGAGCTGTACAAATAATCAGTAGTAGTAGTAGTAGCAGCAGCAGCAACAGCAACAACAGCAATAGTTGTAGTAGTAAAAGAAGTAGTAGTAACGGTAGTTGCTGTTGTTATTGTTGTTTAGAGCCCAGCTGACTGCATAGAGCTATATCAAGGCTAGAACCACTTTAAAACGTACAAAACTTCAACAGGAAAAGAAAAGAAAAGAAAATTAAGTACACATATCAGTGCATTCGCGCACATAATCTGAGGACATTCCATTCAATTTATCGCACAGGGGATTTGAAAAACACACCCGAATACAAATTTAGGCATACCTAAGGACACTAAAACATATAAAAGCGGGAACAAATTACCTAAAATTGTTTCCACATATCTCACCTCCATACAGCCAAAAATGCAGTCATGTACCGAATTATCAATCATAAGAAAAAGTACGTAAGATTTTATACAAGCGGATGGACCAGCAAGGCAGAAAATGATAGTAAGAAATGATAGAAAGCAAAGAAACAAGGCAGAAACAAAGAGAGTGACAGAAAGAGGAAATTTCTAACACAGAATTTCCAGAAAGTGGTGATACTGTTTATACTGAAAGAGCCCCTGGCATCCCTACAGGGGGAGTAGTAGCAGTAGTCATAGTAGTGGTAGTAGTAGCAATAGTAGTAGTAGTAGTAGTAATCTACATTATGACACAAGGCCTCTTACTTTTTTCTTGGCAGCTGGATTATGTATGGGGCTAGCCGGATGGACGAATCGCTAATGGCACTGACCGTGCAGTGGTACTTTGCGCCCAAGGAGAAACAGAACCCAGAGGTCATCGCCCACAACAAGGCTATTCTGGATGTCTGTTTGGACAGAGTGGAAAATAGTCTCAAGACCCCGCGGTACTTCCTAGGAGATGAGTGAGTTTTATCAATTTGATATAAAACAGACGTGTAGGCCTACTGTACTCATCTTTAAGCTTTAGGCTTTACATAACAACGATTACATACCAGATATCTACTAGTAACAGAAATGATTGATTGATTTGGTTCAGTTTTTACGTGGGCATCCACCTCAGGTGATATGGCCGACAAGGATAACCATCCCAGGGAGGTGGAGGAAGGGGGACTTATCTAATCCTATACTGACACCACCAGAACAACGATGATGTAAACATGGGACAGTGAAAAGGCCACTTTTAATGTAGCGAACCCCTGGATTCGAACCCGCAACCATAAGCATGTAAATCCGATGCTCAACCAACTGATTTACTGGTGGCCCAAAGATGAGTACAGTACATCTTTTTATCAGTCTTTTTTTTTAATCTTGCCTGCAGTCACTCTTTTTCATGTCTCATTGTCAGCTTAAACCAGCAGAACAACCATTTGGTGTCAGATCAACTAATGAGGAATTGATAGCAAGTGTCAGATTTTACTTTAATTAAAGCCTAGTCGACTGCTTTTAGAAGCATGTAACTGGGATGTAAAAATGTTTTGTCTTTTTTTTGTTTTGTCAACATTTCATTAGTTTTACACAGCCCACCTACAATTATACTGCTGTAGCCTGTCATTTTAGTGTTCATTCTTCTTGACATGTAAAATATGCCTGAACATAAAACGAAGAGATGAAAAGAATCATTTTCCGAGACTTTACTATCTTTTTTTTTACCACTTATCAAAAATATAACTGTGCTGTGTTGGCAGTTCTGAATACTGAATGCACCCCCCCTCCCCCCCCCCCCCACCCCAAATAAAAAAAACAACAAAAAAACCAACCAAACAAAAAAAAACTCGTAATAAGGTTAACAAACATAAAGTTTGCCCTCCCCCTCCTACCAAATAAAGAAAGAAAACAACAACAAAGCGGCAAAGGAAAAAAGATGAAGAAAATCTATTTTCCAGTTATCCATTCCTGAAATGTCTGATAATTAGTTTCTGGACTGTAAACTGTTTCTGAGTAGTCTGATTTTGTTTCCATTTTTGGTGGTGGTGGTGTGTGTTGAGAAATTGTAATTCTGTGTCTTATAGATGCGATTTACAAATAAAACCCTGACAGTCAAAACTGAACCGTTGATAGTGAAGAGTGCCATATGTCATGTTTTGTTCTCAATGCAATGCAAAAAGGCAGGGAAACTGGAGGAGACAAGGAAAATAAAAAAAACAGTTGCCATGGTGTAATGGTTAGTGCAATGGACTACCGACTGGAAGATTTGTGGGTTTGAATCTCCATCAGTTCCTTCAAAAATCATTGTGGGATTTTTTGGGCTCTAACCAGCTCCTACTCAGAGCTGGGCATGCTTTGGGCTCATTGGGAGGACTAGGACCACACAATTGAGTCTCATCCACTTCACGGATGTGTCATTGAGGCTCTTGCTGAGATCTTCTGACTGGCACCGCAGATGTCTGTATCTCAGGCCTGGTTGACGGCAGGATATATTATGATAGAGTATAGAGTACAGCCCTGTCACGCAGTCTCAATCCTAGATGGAATTCCATAGCATCATGATCATCATACTCATCAACATAATTATCAACGCATTGTAAAAACTGTGCCAGATTCTGTGGCCAGTAAAGTGGTGTAGAAAATGGGACGAAACAAAAAAAAAACAGGTGAGCACAAAGGTAACGTCCCTGAGTGCAATGATCCTTAAAAAAACAAACAAAACAAAAAAAACAAAAAACTTGAGATAACATGTCCAAAGATGATTCACACAACAACAGTAATGGTATTTCACACTATAACAACCAGGCCCTACTCTCAATGATGTTGCAGATTGACAACGGCTGACTGCGTGACAGGTTATAACCTTCTGTGGGCGTCACTGCCAGAGCTGAATGACGGGATCTTGGTGAAAGGGCGGCCCAACATACAAGCTTATCTAGACAGGATCAGTGCCAGACCTGCACTGCAAGCTGCCCTCACTTTGCCCAGTGAATGAAGTTTAACCCTGGCTGTGCGTTGTATGCGACTCTACATCTGTGCTCTGAAAGAATGAAATTTACATGCTGTACATGGTGGGTGTGGAACCGCCCATGATTTTTATAGAAAAAGACTTGGTTTCTAGTGTGCCACACGTTGTGGATATGGAACCGCCCATAGTTTCTAGCATGCCATATGTTGTGGGTGTGGAACCACCCATGGTTTTTATAAAAGAAGACTTTGTTTCTAGCATGCCATATGTTGTGGTGTGGAAATGCCCATAGGTTTTGTAGAGGTAAACCAGATTTCTACCATGCCACATGTTGTGGAAGTGAAGTCACCCACTTTTTTTTTTTTTTTTGAATGGTTTTGTATCGTTTCTGTTGAGAGACCCAATATGGGTGTGGACATGATGATACTATTTTGTATGATTGTATTTTGTTTCCTACATTTAAACAGAATTAACCCTGATACAGCTCTTTGCAGTCGGCTGGGCTATAAAAAAAATAACATCTAAACAGAATGTCTGCATGGAAAGACACCAAGATGTGTACATTTTTGTTGAGAGATACATTTTGAACGTGGAGATTTCATGATGTTTTTTGTTTTTGTTTTGTTTTGTTTTTACAATTCATTTCACAGTTGATTTCATTTCATCTTTGTTTAGTACTCCTGAATGGAGTGTCTGCATGAAAAGATGCAGTTATATTTTGTTTTATGTTTTTGTTGAGAGACACAATTTGGACATAGATTATTAGATATATGATGTTGTTTTGTCATATTGTACTACTTTTACAGTTGGTTTCATTTGCTTTTGCTTTTTGTTTCATACAAATGAATGGAAAGTCATGGAAAGACACAGACCATGATTTGTTTTTATTGAGAGAGACATTTTGGATATAGAGACATGACAATGCTGTTTTGTTTTCTTTTTATGCTTGATTTAATTTCTTTTCTATATGAAAATATAAATCATTTAGAAAACATTATCCATAAGTATGTGTGTGTGTGTGTGGTGTGTGTGTGAGAGAGAGAGTGTGTGTGTGTGTGTGTGTGTGTGTGTGTGGGGTGAGTGGGTGTCTGTGTATATGTGTGTGCTTCTGAATGTGTGCACCTGCGTGTATGTGTATGCTTGTGTGTACTTGCATGTGTGCATGTGAAATATGTTTGTGATAAAACTGCATTTTGTAGGTCTGTACAATGTTGTTTTTTATTTGGTTGGGATTTACCTTGACATAGAATTTTACATCTCCCTGTCTCTTTTAAAGACACATTTCATACACAACAGTCACAGGCATGCATGCACACACACGCACACACACACACACACACACACACACACACACACACACACATACATGAACATGTACAAACTTGCATGCTTACATACACTCACACCTGCCACACACACGCACACAGATACACACAACCATAAACATATACATACGCACAAAAACTGAACCTTTCAAATATACAAAGGATATTAGTAAATCTATGAATTGCAAGCAGTACATTAGAAAAACTGTCAAGCCATGGCTACTGGACACCCATAAGATACAGCAAGGAATATCTAGTGAAACTGCTTGTTAAAAAAAACATGGGTTACCTGATACCCATGATAAGGGGTGAGAAGTATCTAGTAAAACTGCTCTGTAAATACAATGGATTACTGGACATCCATGATACATGGACAGGAATATCTAATGAAACTGCTCTGTAAAAACCATGGATTACTGGACAACATTATTTATGGCCAGGAACATCTATGTGAAACTGCTCTTTAAAAAAACCAAGGGTTTTTGGATACCCATGATGCACAGCGCTCAAGTAAACTGACGATGTACAGTTTCAGGGCAATGCATCAGTCAAGGGAGGTAATCTATGTGGTGTGAAAAACCTGGTTTCAAGAATTGTCAGGTGCACTTACATCCTATCTGATAGTGAATTATGTTTGTTGTGGGACAACTCATGTCAGATATCTTGAAATTTCCAAAGAGTTCTGGTTTTTTTAGAATGAAAGTTTTCCAGCCAGCCAATGTGGTGTAGTGGTTAACAAAACAGACTATTGATAGGAAGATTGTGAGTTAGAATCCCCATCAGTCTTTTCAAAATCATGTTGGGATTTTTCAGACCCAACTGCATGCATGCATGAATGTTTTTATGTATGTACGTATGCATATATATAGCTAGGTAGGTCCGCATATGTTCACAACAAGAACACTTCTGTATCCATTGATAAGAAATTCTGAAAAATATCTATTATCGCATAAACAAAAGATGTACTTTAAACACATACAAATATTGATGTGTACTCATATATTTGCAAATATAAAAAGAAAAGTCGGGAAAAAAAAATTGATCATCAATCAGATGCTTTGCATCCCTATTGTGAATGTTGCTTCACATCGTGGGCAGGAGTAAGCCATCAATCCTGTATGTTTATTTGCATGTACATTCAAGTTGTGATGTAATGTGAGCTCTGTTTTGCATTCTGTGCATGAATAAGGTTTGTCACGAGTATGAATTTTTGGATGAATTTTCAGGCTCCAAGACTTCACAAACGTTTCATTGCTGTCTGGGTTTGAATATACATGAACCTTTGTATGTTTTCTCAACATGTGATCTTTGAGACGACAGGACTGAGTAAAAGCAGCGACACATTCGGTGCAGGTGTAAGGTCTCTCTCCTGTGTGATTCCTCGTATGAATTGTCAAACCCCAAGATGTAGTAAATGTTGCATTACACTCCGTACACAGGTATGGTTTCTCCCCTGTATGTGTTCTCACATGAACCCTCAAGCCACCTGCTGTTGAGAATGCTGCATAACACTTCAAGCACGAGTAAGGTTTTTCACCGGTGTGTGTTCTCATGTGAATTTTCAAGTCACGAGCTGATGCAAATGCCGAGTCACATTCTGAGCAGCGGTGGGGTCTTTCCCCTGTATGTTTTCTCTTGTGTCTGGTTAAAGTGCCAGGTGTTGCAAATGTTCGGTTGCACAGAGAGCACACAGAGGGGCATGGTTTGTATTTTGTTTTATTGCGCACTTTTGAACTTGCAGAGGAGACCTGTGTATCATCTTGTTCTCCTCCTGTTCCTGATATCAAAAGAGTCCCTCTCTGTCTCCTCTTCTTTTGTGACTGTGTGTGACAGCTTTCCTGTTCAAAATCTACATCAAAATTTGAGTCTGCTTCTCGGCTAGGTGTCATGTTTGAATCTGGATCTGGCACATCATCTGAATGCTCCTGTGTTTCTTCCATCTTCAGCACTACCATGGGAGCATAGCCATCTGCTAATGGCTCCTCTTTCACACAGACATCAGTGTTTGTGTTGGAAGATGCTTCGAATCCTAGTTTGATGTCTTTCCTGTTGTCCTGGTTTAACCCTGCAACAGAAAAAAAAAGGTTATCTTTTAGTTTATTTATGCAGCTAATCATTCATTGGGCTAGAATATATTCTGTCCTGCTTCAATAGAAATATCCCACACCGTTTATATTGGCTCTCAAATGCATCACCAAAGTCTGGTTTACAGAGCAGTTACACAGTTCAAAGAGACATCAGTATCAAATTACTGGGGTTTTTTTTTTCCTTTTCTTTTAATTTATAGTACATAGCCTACTACATATGATGGCAGATTAAGAAGACCCAAATCTCAATAGTTATTGCATGGTTCTGACTTGACCTACAAATGCTCAAAATGGGCGGTGACAAAACCAAGTCATAAGGCGGCAAAATTGTGATTATCTTTAATGATTTTTCTTCTGCTTTTCTCCCTCCCTTGATTGAATTTGGTCTTTTCTTGACAAAATAAGTTCACAGTCTAAAGAGCCACACTGCTCTGTTCCATTTAATCTGCCGCTAAATCCGAGAAGCAGCTTTATTTTTAATTTTTTTCTCGCATAGCATTTCATCATGAAGTATAGCAGCATGTCATTTTCAATGAAAGTGTCACATGATATGCCCAAAGCGTAGTATTTAGCAGCTTTGTTCTTGCCATCCAGCTCAAAAGACATGTGAGTGTGCTTTTCTGGCCTGCTTGTGATTGTCTTGACTGGAGGAGATCTTTTGGTGCCTTATGCTCTACCTGGAGGGAAGATTATTGAAAATTAAACAGTGTGTGAAACATATTTGGTCTTCAACTAATGTGTGTGAAAATTTCTAACTGTGTTAGATAAAACCCTCTTACACTAACAGATATTTTTATGGCATTCTCTTACATGCATGTATGCATGCAAGCCCACACACATGTGCAAATGCACACACACATGCGCAAATGCATACACACACACACACACACACACACACACACACACACACACACACACACACACACACACACACACACACACACACACATTTACACCAAATACTGCCAGCACCACCATACACCAAAGCATCATTTTATTATTTCTGGATAAACTCCAATCATCTCTGCATTTTTTTTCTTTTTACCTGATTCATTTGTTTTTGGTGTTGACAAAATTTGTATATTGTTTTTGCACTCCCTCCCCCCCCCTCCCCCCCCCCCCCCCCCCCCATACTGAAGGTTTAATACAGTTGTTTGCAGAAAACTTAGACTGATTTATGGTCGAATTGCTCTCTCTCTCTCTCTCTCTCTCTCTCTCTCTCTCTCTGTCTGTCTCTCTCATTCTCTTTCCCCCTCCGCCCCCTCTCCCCACCCTCTCTTTTTCATATGAAAACAACAAAAAGTCCCCATAAATGATTTCTTAAAAAATGCAAAGATGAACAAAAGCACAAAATAAGTCCACATGATATATCATATGCCTAAAAAAAAGAATAACCACATACTTGATTTTTTCACATCAGGGGGAGTGGCATGGGTGGGTTGGGGGGGGGGGGGGCATACTGCCAGAATTGCTTTGTACAGTAAGTTATGACCCAAATACATAGGAATATTTATAGCTGTCATGATGATGATAATGATGATGATGATGATGATGATGATAACTGATTTCAAGTAATGATATCAGTTACACTGAACTTCACTTCCCTGTCAGCATATTGGGCTTATTTGCAGGCTTATGTCAAATGTGATAGCTAGTTTGGATCCTTTCATCACATGGCACTTCACTTCTGATGTTAGTCATTAGTGCACATGGAATCATTGAAGCCCATCTGTAGAAAACTGAAACTAATTTGTCAGTGAGTGTAATATCCTTTGTAGACCCTACAAACAATCATAACTTTGTAAACAAAGCAAACTCCTGTAGGTTAAAAACAGTCTTTGTGCATCATTACTTGTGGATCAGAAAGGTGAAATATCTTTGTATAAAACTGAAACTGAAACAGGTTTGTCAGTTAGTGTGATATCCCTTGTAGATCCTAGAAACATTCATAACTTTGTAAACAAAGCAAACTCTGTAGGTTAAGAACACACTTTTTGTACATCACTACTCGTGGACCAGAAAGGTGAAATATCTTTGTAGAAAACTGAAAATGAAACAGGTTTGTCAGTGACATAATATGCCTTGTAGATCCTAAAAAGAACCATAACTTTGTAAACAAAGCATATTCTGTAGGTTAACACTTTGGCATCGTCAGCTGGCTATTTGACCTACTTCCCTGCAGACGTGCCAGCTGCCACTGACGACTTTCCTTGGAAATGTGCATTTTCAGGCCACTTTGAATTAATTTTCACAGGCGCCCCAAATGACTAACATCAACATGTAGGGTATGGTTAGAAAGGTAATTTAATCCTCTTTTAGGATATCTACAGTATAAGGTTTGTTCAGACACGCTTTGAGGTTATTTGTGCAATGAAATATGGTTGAGGAGCATTTCAGACAAGCATTTCATCCATTCAGCAGATGTAAACAAAACAGAAAAAAGAGACACCAATTCTCCATGACTTGTATCACCTGATCAGAAGCTCAGAAAAGTACACACACACACAAAAATTCCACAATCCTGAGTGAACAGCGACATCGCGCATTCGCAGGGCGCTCCATTTTGCCTTTGTTTCAGTGAATCACGCGGTTCGGGTGACGTTGTTCTCGCGCCCGAAAAATTCTTCAAATAAACTTTTTACTCAGGAAATCACTCTCACAGTATTTAGAAATGGTTACTTGATACTATAATAGAGGTTTTTTCCCTTAGACCGTAACTGGCTTCACATAGGAATTTTCTAACGCAAGATGCTAGAATCCTAGCATTATGTTGTCAGTGGCGAGCTTGCTGAACGCTATACCCCTAGCGTTCCGGCGCCTGCGGTTCTCCGCGAGAACGCTAGCAGGCTAGCGTTACGATGTGAAAAAGTTAAAAACAGACTTACTTTGTACATCACCATTTGTGGACCAGAAAGATGAAATTTATATGTGAAACTGAAAGTGAAACAGGTTTGTCAGTGAGTGTAATATCCCTTGTAGATCCTAAAAACAGCCATAACTTTGTAAACTTTGTAGGTTAAAAACAGACATACTTTGTATATCATCAGATGTGGCCCAGAAGGGTGAAATATCCTCTTCCATCACAGGCTCTTCCTTCGCTGCTGAGGCTGACTTTGAATCATTTGACGCCATCATGTTGCCTAGCGCCTTTCACACATTCACAGTCAACCAACAGATGTGACCAGTGAGAACACCAGTAATCTGTGACAGAAAACACCAAATCTGAGAGTACATAAGAGTATTCAGCTCCAAGGTCATGAAAACCCTGAAGGTAAGAATTCTATGTCACTTTTAATTGCAGGGTCATGCTAATATTTAATTGTCAATAGTAATACTTTAAACTTAACTGCTAACACTAGTAACAGTTGTGCTTATGTTCCTTCTTTCAAGTCAATATATGTATGCATGTATCTTTTTTTCAGCAGCTTTGAGACTGAAAAAACTATTCTTCAATTGCAACGATCTTTCTTGCAAAACTGTGCAGTTCTTCCATCTCAACAGCATCAGTGATGTTATCTACTTTTACTTCTTCTTTTCCACTCTGTGTGGTGTGTGTGTGTGTGTGTGTGTGTGTGTGTGTGTGTGTGTGTGTGTGTGTGTGTGTGTGTGTGTTGTGTGTGTGTGTGTGTGTGTGAGAGAGATTATGGAGAGAGATAGAGAGGTTGTGTGTATGTGTGTGTGTGTGTGTGTGTGTGTGTGTGTGTGTGTGTGTGTGTGTGTGTGTGTGTGTGCGTGTGTGTGTGTGTGTGCATGAATGTTTGTATTAACATATCCATGTATACACTGTATAGAATGTTTAAGTATATAACATGTACACAGTTATGGCACATCTATGAACAGATTCATTGTTTATCTTTTACTATGTGTTGTGCATATTTTGAAGTTGTGAGTGCCTAAGGCTGTTGAGATTAAGCATGTGAGAAATGCCCATTATTGATACCAGGTATATTATTCTATATTTTTGAAAAGTCATGAAAAATATTAGTTTCTATCTTGTGTCATTTTGCTCTGTATTGTGTTTTGATCTGTGAACATTTAAGAATGTTTAAACTAAGAAGCACTCATTATTTTCATTATTACCACTATCATCATTCTTCTCATTATTGCTATTATCATTATTGTTATTATCATTAAATGATCGTCATCATTATTCTTATTATTTATTAATATTACCATATTATTTTTTTATCATCATCATCATCATCATTCTTTCTTCTTCTTCTTTTTCTTGTTGTTGTTTTTTGTCATTGTTGTTGTTGTTCTTGTTGCTGCTGTTGTTGTAAGAATTATTACATTTTGGAGGTTTGTGGAATAAAGCATTCCTGTCTTGTGTTGTTTATTAACATGCATAATTATAATGATAACATACACAGATTCACAGGACGATAAAGATCTCTGTCTTGTATTATTACTTTTATCAACATGCATTTCATCTTATTACATAGGTACAGATAGTTAAATAAATAAAAGAAAGATAGGTAGGGCCTAGATAGATAAGTCAGACAGAGACAGACAGGCAGATGGATGAAAAGACAGAGATAAATCATTAAATGTAGATAGACAGACAGACAGACAGATAGATAGATACACTGTAGATAATAGACAGGTAGGTAGATCAAGGGATAAACATTCAACTGTGTTGTGTGAATGTGTGAGTGTGTGTGTGTTTGTCTGCATGTGTGTGTGTGTTTGTGTGCTGTGCATATATTTTGAGTTATGAACATTGTGAACAGTAACTTACTATTATGTAAACTGATGATTCATACTGTCTTCTACGATGAGAGCATCTAAATATTTTAAAGAAAATTCAGACCATTACTTACAGACTATATCAACAGAGAAAGAGAGAGAGACAGAGAGAGGAGAGAGAGAGAGAGAGAGAGAGAGAGAGAGAGAGAGAGGAAAATGGAACCTGAATGAAACAAGTTGTTATTAAGGCACAGAAATCAAGATGATGGATATTGATGATGAATACATGCATAAAATGATATACATGAGTGAATGAGTGAATGAGTGAGTGAGTGAGTGAGTGAGTGTGTGTGTGTGTGTGTGTGTGTGTGTGTGTGTGTGTGTGTGTGTGTGTGTGTGTGTGTGTGCAACATGTACTTTTGCTGCACATTAAAATTAATTATTGAGGTGTGTTGGTCATTTTGTTAATCTGTACGTGCGCTCACAAAAATTCACATCAAACGATCATCACGATTTATGTAACAGACTGTTTCACACCATTCTTTAATTCTACCGACGCAGATGACAAACTTGATCCAGATGTGCAAAACACGTCAGCAACTAACTTCAGAAATATGATAGGCCTCATAGTACATCACTAAAACAGCTGGCTATGTTAGTAGTAACTGATGTAATTAGTCTAAGGATATCATCAACCACTTGAATTGTATTATCAAATATTGAATATCACTACAGGGTAGGACAATCACTTTTTTCCTGACTTGCCCCAGGGGCAAGTAGACAAAATTTCTACTTGCCCTACAAACAAAATCACCTGCCTACCACAGTACCAGTACCAATCAGCGACAATTTCATAAAATATTGAGAGAGAAATATGAAAACAATGCACACAGCCTATCATGTTTCAGCACAGACACACACACAACATATATATATATATATACAGATGCATACACGCACGCGGGCACACACACACACACACGTGCGCACACACATACACACACACATACACATACACACACACGCGCGCGCGCACACACACATACACACACACACATATACACACACTTAAAACTCAACACAGCAGGCTGGCTGCCTCTTGCAATAAAGATGTGGGCTCATGATTTAACCCTTAGACTCCCTCATCCTATCCATTAGCATCCTGCATCGTCATCAACAATAGCAAAGCAAAAACTGAACCACTGACTTCTCATCCTATCCAACAGCTTCCCATAGAAGCTGGTGGACAGAGTGAGTGAGTCAAAGGATTGTTTTTGCAGCTGATGGATAGAAAGCAGAAGTCAAAGGGTTAATATCTTGAGTCCTAACCCAGCCTGCAATATGAACACTGACCTTACACTGTGATGTCAGTTTGTTATTTTATAGGTCCCCTGTCCCTTTCCCTTCCACTTGAAGGCCTTGCTATTGCATATGGTTTTATTGTTATTTTTGTTTGAAGCCCAGCCAACTACGCTGAGCCATATCATGGGCTATCATCTCAAAATGTGCACAATACCTCACTGGGAAAATCAAAACTTGAAAGAAAATTAAGTGCATGTGTAAAGTACATAATATCAATGCACTTGCATATATATAACTCAAAGAGATGGCCCTGGCAGTGATCACTCCATACCATCACCAGGAGGAGTAAAAAACAAGCGTAAGTACTTTATGTAAACATAACTAAAGATACTAAAACATATATACAAAAACTGAAATTGTTTCTGCACATCACATTCCCTTAGACCCAAAACTGCACTTAATACATGTACCTAATTATCAATTCCAAGCGAAAGTATCAGGCCTTCTAGACAAGATAACAGATTTGGTGAAGCACTTATGGAACTGAGTGCCATGAATCTTCACTGAATAAACTGTAAACTCTAAACACTTTTAGACCAAATTTTTCACCACAGAAAGTTAGAAAATAATGCTGTTACCCGGCAGGCAGATTGCAGCATTCATCATATGCCTGATATAATTAATTGCGTGCCCTGGATAGTCAGGAAACCATTACTCTGTGGGGATGATGTGGGCTCTTTCAGTATAGTTAGTACTCCAAACTTCTGGAAATTATGTGCACGAATTTCCTCTTTTTTGAAAATCTGTTCCTTTCTTGTTCCTTTGCTTTCTGTCATTTCTTCCTATTACTTTCTGCTTTGTCCGTCCATTCACCTGCATGTATTCAATCAAGCCTTACATACTTTCTCTTAGGACTGATTCTTGGGTACATCACTAGCTACATGTATTAAGTGCATTGTTGGCTCTAAGGAAATGTTATGTGATGTGCAGAAGCAATTTTTGGTGATGTAGACCCATTTTCATGTGTTAGTGTCCTTTAATTATGTTTACATTTGTATTGGGTTTTTTAATCCCCTGGTGAAAAATAGGACAGAGTGGTCAGTGACAGACATATTCTTAGATTACATAACAATGTACGGAAATGCACTGATGTGTGTACTTTTCTTTTCTGTGTGTATTTTTGTTTTGTTTTGTTTTTGTTTTTTCCTCCGCCTCCGGTGTGGTATGGTGTACTTTTTAAAAATGGTTATGGCTCTGTGCATTAAGCAACATCCACAATAAGCGTCATAGTCATACTCTGTCACTATTGTTTAGCCTATACTCGGCTTCAGCGATATTTCATCAGAAAAGCTTCAAAACTAAGGTCAACACAGGCCAGCACAGAAACCAAATACCATAAATTATGGTCCAATAACAATTTTAAGATATTATTATGTAGGCCTACACTCTTCATCTTGTGTTTCGTAGGTGTACTCAGCTCGTCGTGAGAGGCTAATAATAATAATCGTAAATGTCACTGAGCTTAGATAATTATATTCATAACAATTACCCGTTCTGCAGCAAGTTTTTAACTCATGAAATTAGTACACTTGTACTCCAAACCCAAACTAAACCCAAACATAAGGCTGGAAACCGGAAGTAATTGGGGGAAGGGGTGGTGGTATGGTGGTGGTTGATATTCACGGGAAATAACTCTTGTCTTGTTTTCTTTTTGTTTTGCTAATAGTAATACTGTAATAGTAGGTAGTTTGTCAGCACAATGCAAAACGTAAAGTTAAACTAACATCAAACGACTTTAAAATTTCACCGAGATTAGGCAGTGCACGGCGGGGTTTCAAGTTAAGATGAGTCTGTAGGTAATAATCATCGGGGGGCCGGGCCACATCCAGGTCATGACTCCTGGATGCCCTTCAGACAACAGCAGAAGGGCATCCAGGAGTCATGACCTGGATGTGGCCCGGACCCCCGAGAGTGTAAGGAATTCAGGGCCGAAACACTTGTCTAAAGGGGGTTACTTCTCTGAAGACCTTCTGTTGTCTAGCTCTCCCTAGAGTTTCTTTCTACCATAATGTGATGCTGGCTTATGTTATAGTGATACCTCTGCACAAACT
>CM060306.1:70051849-70054349 GCA_030674185.1 Monoplex corrugatus | reverse complement strand
ACACACACACACACACACACAACACACACACACACACACACACACACGCGCGCGCGCGCGGCGCGCACACACATACTGACACAGTATGTATATATATATTATATATATATATATATATATATATATATATATATATTTATATACACACGGGTACGCGCACGCATGACCTCACCCTCTGTCTCTTTTACTTCCTGCATCTGTGACCTTCTCCGCGTTTATGTTCTTGTCTACCTTTTACCTTTCTTCAGCATCAGTATGATCCAATTCCTGAAAAACCCAGCACATACCGACTACACACACACGCAGACACACACACACACACACACACACACCACACACACACACACACACACACACACACACACCACACATACACATACACATACACATACACGCACACGCACATACACATCCACATACACATACACATACACATACACATACACGCACATACACACACACACACACACACACACACAACACACACACACACACACACACACACACACACACATTCACACACACGCTCACAGACAGACAGACTGCAGACAGTCATACACACACACACACACACACACACACACACACACACACACACACACACACACACACACACACACACACACACACACACACTCACTCACACGTAGTCAAGTTGCACATATACTGACGGGCAGCACATTCACACACACGCTCACAGACAGACAGACTGCAGACAGTCACACACACACACACACACACACACACACACACACACACACACACACACACACCACACACACACACACACGTAGTCACACAAAAGTACACACACACACATACACACAGAGACAGAGTGAGACACTCCTCCCTTCTCCGACTACATAAGCTTATAGACCTACATTTTTTCTCTTTGTTTAACGTTTCTTTCTAATTTTTTTTGCTTATCCAAATTCAAGGGAAACTAAAACCAAAACAAAACAGAAAAAAAAGAATATATATATTTAAAACAGCAAAAGCAAAAGAAAACACACACACACACACACACACACACACACACACACACACACACACACACACACACACACACACACACACACACACACACACACACACACACACACACACACACACACACAAAGTAAATAAAAACAAAAGCAAACACACACAAAAAAAATAATTTAAAAATGAAAGAAAACTTATATATATATATATATATATATATATATATATATATAATATATATATATATATATATATATATATATATATATATATATATACAATGCGAGCTAACAACTTGTCTGCGTCTAGTGGGCGGGTGCATACACACACAGAACTTAGAACACTTCTTGACACATAGTTGTGAAGGTTACAGTTTGCATACGGCGTTTAAACATAAGCACACAAATCATACAAAAGGGAGAGAAGCTTTTGTCAGTTGCGTGAATGAACGTCACCGACTCATACACCGAGCCTCGGCTGCGTACGTCAACAATACATTGACATGATGTGTACTTTCTGTCAATTTTCATTGCATTATGACCGATAGTTTTTTCTCAACATTTTTGTTTTTATTTCAGAGCACTGCATTACTGACAAATGACCATAAAAACGAAACGAAACAAAACAAAAAACATACAAAAAATTACCGTTATTTGTAACACCCCATGGACAATATGATTGAATCTGGTCATCTTACCAACTTTTGGTAACTTATACTATTTGATTTTTGGTGTCTGTCACCTACCTAAACTAATTTAGTAACACAATTCTATTTTGAACGTACATGCGAGTAACTGACCAGCGATCAATCGCAAATATGATCTCACACAACATCACTGGTGCACACGCTTCACATGTTCGTTCTCAAATATTTCTGTGAATTTTAGTTTGATTCTGATTTTTCTTCTAGTTTTCTTTTTCAAGAATTCTTTTTATATGCATCACCATTCTTTGTTACTTGTTTCCTGACACGAATAAAAATTATCCGATTATCCAGTTTTGCCTGCATGACGCAAATCTGACTAGGGGACCCCTGGGTTGGCCATCAGATTTGAACCTGGACGTTCTACCATGTTTTGGTTTACTTTGACTCTTTCATAATAGGTCTTGCTACTCACTGGACCTCATCTAACAATATAAGTGCAGTTTTGCAATTAAGTGCTAAAAATTGACCACTGTGGTCACTCAAAAAATGACCAACACACAAACTGATGAATCATATCAAAGTACATGTACCTACTGGTTATTGTGCAAAAATTCAATGACGTGTGATGTATACGTATTTTTCTTTTTTTTCATTGTGATTATTCAAACACAATAACACTTTTTTTTGCTAAACAGAGAGTAAGCTTGGTCCTTAAGAAATGGTAAGTCTAAAAAAAAAAAAAGAATAAACAAATCAATACATAATACGTACATAGATATATGAAAAGACCGAATACTGAAAGGTTAATGCATTTCAAATATTTTACAGCCTGTTTGCAACGCATGCATCCCACACAACAGATCATAGGGA
>CM060306.1:70036849-70039349 GCA_030674185.1 Monoplex corrugatus | reverse complement strand
TTTGGAGATGCACATACATTCACATGCGCGCGTGCAGACATACATACACGCACGCACAGACACACACATAAACACACACACACACACACACACACACACACACACGCACATACATATACGCGCGCGCGCGCGCGCGCGTGCACACACACGCACACTCACACACACACGCGCGCGAGCGCACACACGCATACGTGCACATGCGCGCGTGCAAACATACACACACGCACGCACACACACACACACACACACACACACACACACACACACACACACACGCACACTCCCGCACATACACACACACACGCAAGCACATGCTCGTGCATGAACGCACACACGCACATACACGCACAAGCATATACACACACATGCATTGCAGCGTATATAAGCAACTTTTATCTGTGCGAGCAGTGAAAATTGTCGCATAAATTATTGGCTTACTGCCGTTTTGTTGTTGTTGTTATTGTTGTTGTTGTTGTTGTTGTTATTGTTGTTATTGTTGTTCTGTTTGTTTGTTTGTTTGGTTGGTTGGTTGGTTGTATTTTTTTTTTCAAATTTACTGTTTTAAGAGAGAGAGAGAGAGAAGAGAGAGAGAGAGAGAGAGAGAGAGAGAGAGAGAGAGAGAGAGAGAGAGAGAGAGAGAGAGAATAATACATTACACAGATGATAGACAAGTAAATACACACAGCTACTTCTCGTGATATGCACACACTCACACAAAACAGACTGTCTGAACTAAGGTAAGATATTTCTTCAAGTCACGTCCCTACTGTCAGACCGTTTTGTCCTCTCCCCCTTTTAATTACACACACACACACACACACACACACACACACACACACACACACACACACACACACACACACACACACATACACACACACGCACACACGCACACACACCACACTGAAAAAAAAAAAAAAAAGAGAGAGAGAGAGAGAGAGAGAGAGAGAGAGAGAGAGAGTTGTGACACTTAACCACGTAGGACTAGGAGTGTCGGAATTCCTTGACTTTTTCTCCACCCTCACCTTCCCGATAACCCCTCCCCCCCTCACCCGACCCCTTTTCCTCCCGCCTGCCCTTCCTCCAGTAGGGTAGGATTCGCACGACTTGTGTTGCATTATACACACATACTGAACACAGTGCAATACTTCCAAACAACGTGGACATGTACGGTCAGTGACTTAGACAAATACATGTATACTAAATTGCCCAACCATTCGAAAATAAGCCGTGTATCGTGACCAGTTCTACTTGTTCATCAAAACACCCCTTACCCACCACCCACCCACCCCCTCGTCCCGTGGGGATAGGGGGGGAGGGGGGTTCAGTATAAATATTATCTCCACCTTATAGAAATTATGTGCTGGGAATTCGCTCTTTTCTGTCACTCTCTTTGTTTCTGCCTTTCTGTGCTAGAAATTTCCTTTTTTTATCTGTCACTCCCTTGTGTTCTCTGCTCTGTTTCTTTTGCTTTCGTACTCAGGGAAGTTAACTTTGTGCTCACCTTTTTTTCCGTCCCATTTTGTACGCCACCTTAATGGCCACAGAATCTGGAACAGTTTTTACAATGCGATGATGATGATGTCGATAATGATGATAATCATGATGCTATGGAATTCCAACTAGGATTGAGACCGCGTGACAGGGCTGTACTCTCCGCTTACTATTATAATATATCACTGTGCCATACGAAAGCAGAATGGAAGAAGCACATATCTACAAGACCGAAAAATACGCCGGTCTTGCCAGCACCCTGAAGAAAGCAGGTCTGCGGGTCAAAATCTTCGCCATAGAGGTCGGGGCAAGAGGGTTTGTGGGCACCTCCGCTTATGATCTCATGAAACAACTCGCCATTTCTGGGAAGAAGAGGACTAGAGCCCTTAAAGCGATGGCAGAGGCAGCAGAAAGGAGCTCAAGCTGGATCTGGGCAAGGAGGAACCAAAAGTGAACTTCATAAGGATTAAATTCCCTACAGATGATGTGTGCCCCGTTAGCACATTGGTAAAACCGCGTACCGCAGTTCTGAAGCGCAGAATCGCCCAGGTTCGCTCCCCGGCGTGGGAAAAAAAAATAGACAACAGCAGAAGGGCATCCAGGAGTCATGACCTGGATGTGGCCCGGCCCCCCGAGAGTGTAAGGAATTCAGGGCCGAAACACTTGTCTAAAGGGGGTTACTTCTCTGAAGACCTTCTGTTGTCTAGCTCTCCCTAGAGTTTCTTTCTACCTGGTGTCAACCAGGCCCGAGAGATACAGAAACCTGCGGTGCTAGTCAGAAGATTTGAGAAACACCCTCAATGACGCGTCCGTGAATTGAATGAGACTCGACTGTGTGGTCTTAGGCTTCCCAATGAGCCCGTAGCACGCTCAACTCTGGGTAGGAGCCGGTTAGAGCCGAAAAATCCCACAATGGGTTTTTCAAGGGACTGACGGGAATTCGAACCCATAACCTTCCAGTCGGTATTCCGTTGCGTTAACCACTACTTCTTTTTGAAGGGAATAA
>CM060306.1:70029349-70031849 GCA_030674185.1 Monoplex corrugatus | reverse complement strand
TTCTTTAGTTTCTTCACGAAACTCATGGATACAACCAACATAAAACATACACTAAGTAATTGTGTTCAACACAAATATTTACAGTAATTGTGTTCAACACAAATATTTACAGTAATTGTGTTCAACACAAAATTGTACAATGTCCCATGTCTATTAACGGTAATTTTGTTCAGACGAGTTTTTCTTTGCCCGTAGAAAATCCAAACGATCGAGACCCATTGCGTTTTTGTGAGTGTGTGTCGCAATTCTTTTTATTTGTGTCTCTATATGTGATACTGTATGTGCACTATTCTCTTTCAAATCTCAACACCAGTTTCTACACTCCATCCTTGAGAGCTGTATGTATTGATAGGACTTCCACTAAAACAATTTACCGTGTCACATCACTATTTTGAGCAGTCGGAATTAGTATTCAACTGTTTTTATCGTTAATAAACAAAACTAACGAAAGAGATTCCATTCTGCTGTATTCATCATTATGCAGTATTCCTTTCATATCCGCCACGTATAGTAGTCTCTTGTTGAATTGTTTTATTTAATATCTTATCTTTTGCTGCATTTCATCAAATCTGGTTTTCTATTTGATGCCATTTCGTGTTCTTTCTTTCTTTCTTTCTTTCATTTTCGTTCTTTCTGTTTTTCTTTCTTTCTTTTTTTTCTGTTCTTTCTTTTTCTTTTCTTCTTTCTCTTTTTTTTTCATCTCGGCTTTGTTATTTGTCATCATTATTCATATATAACGAAATATTCTTGTCTGTAATCTTTTTTTAAAACAGTCAAAAGAGTATTGAGATTCTGTTGTAAGACGTATACTTTGGTGCTGGTTGAATGAATGTTTATTGCATGGATAAATTTGTTGCTTTGATGGTAGGCACACAGCTTTAGAGTATATTACGTTTGTGTTAAATCCATATCCATTTTTTGTCATTGAATTTTTTGCATGAAACAAAGGCGTCACTTTGATTCATACATTTGCAATACGTCAAACTCATTTAAGCATCTTAAGTTTTAATGATATTGGTTTGCTATTGTTTTGGCATTTTTTGTTGTGGGAGATATTTGAACTTAAAGGTGAACGGATCCCATTAATTCAAAACTGTCTTCCTGTTATCTGTATGCTTGAAATAACCTTATACAGAACAGATGAATGGGTGTTATAATGATTGCTGTTCTGGATTTGCTACTGTAGAACTTTTTGATCAAATATGATGATCTGGCATTACAGATCACCATTTGCTGTGCCTGAAATTTACACTTCATTCTTTCCACAAGTTGTTTTTGTATAAGATGTGTCTAATCTTTGACTTCTTACGATCATAAATCCTTATGAAATGAAAATTGTACGTCTGAAGATATTAATAAAACTGTGTGCGTGTGGTTGGGTAAAAATGTAAAACCCAAAGAGATAGTCGGATTTCTACAAAATATTGGTTCCTCAGTTTCCAAACTCCCAGGATGCACGAAATTTCAGATTCTCCAAGTACATGCTGACAGGAGTCATCTGTTTAATGTGTTTCTCTTGTCGGAAACTCATAAACTTTGTGAAAACTTCGGATAAAAATTCAAACTTACTTCTTGGACACAAAACACACGCAAAGTATATGCATTTGTCTGAAAGCAATTGTGTGTTTATGCTAGAGATGCACCATTTACACAGAAATATCGATTTTACTCCCATTGTCCAGCTGATTCTCAAATTGTAATAGATTATTTTTCGATATAACTGTTCATTTCTTATTCATGAATATGAGTTTTCTGTATAAAATCGCAGTTGTGAATGGACATTAAATAAATGCTTCCTTACTGTACAGGTTCATCACACCTTTAGCACTAACACAAAAGAGAGAGTTGCTTATCCTCCACAGATTTTTGTTACTGTCCGAATGATTTCACAACTGCGGCACAAACGTTACGCACTGTCTATCAATGTTTTTCTGTGTTGTGTTTAAAAGCATTTTCGCTTTTTCTCCTTTAATTGTGCATGTAAATCTCCGTTGTTATTTATGAAATGTTTACTTGCCTTTTAAGATACATTTTTGACGAATTTTGAGATTTGTTTTGTATTGGCTTTTCAGTGTTACATTTTGATGCCTAATCTGTAACAATGTAAAAGTTCAAAGCATTTTGAGATCTATCTTTGTATTCCATTGAAATCGAGATTTCAAATGTTGTTTGTAGCCTGAGTGTGTCCATTATCTTGAATGTGATATAAACTGATGATAACAATCAAAGCAACTTATGGATGATAACTTTTGCTTGTTACTAAAGATGTGCGTGTTATTTTGAATGGTCACAGTGGAAAATTAAAGACAACTCATATTTTGGGGACCGCAGAAAACTTATTTTGCTTTGTTTTATTTCTGTTTTCCTTTTTCTTTTCTTGTCAGCTTTCTTGGGTATTCATTAATATATCTCTTAATTCATTTTTTCTTCTTTTCTGTCTTTTTTCTACAATGCATATTTCACAAGTTTAGTACTTCCATCGTCTGCACACACACACACA
>CM060306.1:70016849-70024349 GCA_030674185.1 Monoplex corrugatus | reverse complement strand
AATAGGTTTAACAGACACACATCACAAGAATTTGTGTGAACACATTACAAACATTATATAAATATACATGTAGAATGTAATACATAATCGCGCTTGGATAATGCATACTTAAAATATTTCGAAATGATTACAATATATGACTCACAGTCAAACTTCAATAATACAATAGGAACATACAAATAGGTTTAACAGACATACAGCACAAAAATTTAACTTTATGATAAGGCAAATCTCTCTTCTTTTAAAAGCTTTATAAACGTATGTTGCCAAATGTCTAATCATACGCTCATTTGTTTTGGTTTATAGTAGTACCTGGGCTGAATTAACAGGTGTCTCAGATCCTCAAGGGCTGGACAACATAAAATAAAGTGAATTTCATTACCAGTAACACTGTTACATAGTGGATTTCGTTGCCTCTTTATCAAATCTTTTAAATCTTAGTCCGTGCACTGATAAGTCAGACAAACCAAATTTTGTGAACACATATCTAATAAATCTGTTAAAGCCCAACAACAAGTATGCTTCTACCTCATGTGACTGTTTAAACTTTCTATATTGTGCAAAAACATCACTAGTATTAATAACAAAATATGATAATCCCAGTTTTGCCATCTACAATCAACTAATCTTTGTTTGAAGGTTTTGATAAAATACTTTATACAACCCACACCCTGATCTTCCCAGACGTATGGAAAACCGTACTTGTTTAATATATCACGGACTTTTGAGGCCCAATCTATTTTTCCTCTGTTGGTTAAGTTTAATAGCATTTTATATGCCTCATACGGCAATCTCTCTTCACTCATTCTCGTTAGTTTTAAACCAATATCGAATACAACAAACGCTTGAGTTTATAGTTAAGAGAAATCTTGCCAACTCACCATAAATGAAATCGTTTGGTGTTCTAATGTTGATCCCTAAGTATTTTTTCAACATAAACAATTGAACACTTTCAATCACCAAAGCCGCTTTCTCTAAACCCCATATTTCTGAACCATACAGTAAAATTGGTTGAATTTGAGCATCAAACAATATTAAAAATAATTTTAACGAATTACTATTTAGTTTATTTAGAATACTGAAGGCAGCTTGTTTTGCTCTACTTGCTAAATCTTGGCATGCATAATTAAAACTAAGTCTTGTTGAGAGCAATATCCCTAAATACAAATAAGAGTTTACAACAGTCATCCTTGCATTGTTATAGAACTATTTCTCAGTATTCGCAAAAAAATCCACCTTTCCTAAATACCATTACATTACTTGTATCCATGTTTACTTTAATTTGTAACTTACAAGCTGCTCTGTAGAGGCTGTTTAGTTGTGTCTGTAAACCAACTGCAGTTTCTGATAATAAAACAATGTCATCAGCAAACAATAGGATAAATAATTCAATCAATTCATTACTCAGGTTTGCGCCGTGTCTACCATTATTAATTATTTCGAGAGCAAGTTCATTTATAAACAAAGAAAAACAAAAGAATGGGACTACACACATCACCTTGTTTCACTCCATTTGTACAAGTAATACAACTAGTAAACTGTGTACCACATCGCACTCTTGCTTTCACAGAAGCATACATACTTTTGATACATCTATGTATCTTACCTTTGATACCATTCTTGAACAATATAGGCCACAGAAGTTTTCTTGAAACTGAATCAAACGCCTTTTCGAAGTCAATGAAAGCCACATACAGTTTTCTGTTACAGGTGAATTGTTTCTGAATAATTGCCAGTAACGTGAACATGTGATCAATTGTTGAATAATTCCTTTTAAAACCTGCCTGGTATTCGCCTGTGATATTGTTGTGGTCAAGCCATTCCTGTAACCTTGAATTGACAACAGAGCTGTACAGTTTGGTACTAATGTTACTCAAAGAAATACCTCTATAGTTATTAGGATCACTGGCGTTTCCCTTTTTAAATAAAGGAAGAATGATGGATTCTGTCCAGTTATCGGGATATTGACCAGTATTGAATAAAACATTGAAAAATTCAACTAGGAAATTCACCACCTCATCTCCTCCATTTTTCAAGAGCTCCCCAAGTATACAATCTGGTCCTGCTGCTTTTCCACACGTCAATTTTCTTAATAATAATAAAACTTCTTCTTTTCAAATAGGGCGATTTAAAGCATCATCATCATGATTACCAACTGAAACATCCCTGTCAACACTATCGTAACCATCAACATTATCAATGCCACCACCATTATAATCACCACCACAGTTATCACCATCATCACAATCAAAATCATCAAGAGAGAGAGAGAGAGAGAGAGAGAGAGAGGAAGAGAAAGAGAGAGGGGGGGGGAGGGCAAAACACGACAAAGCAAACCAAGTATTATTTTCTAACAATCGTCATTGGGAGGTGGTTGGGGTGGGAATGAGAGAGATTCATATTGTATGTGTCGACTCTTTGTAGACTAATTCAAACTACATTTATGAAAAATACCAAATTTTTGGTTTTCTGTAATACATATTATATAAAAAGGGAGATGTTTTAAACTGTCTTCAATATGTTTTAACCCCCATTAAATTAAATCTACATCTACTACGAGTTTGGTGGAAAGTGTAAACTTTTTTTTTATCGTTATTATTTTTCTGTAGAATAACATTTATCAGTATTATGGTTTTCATTTACACTTTGATTAATAGATTGTTGGTCTGATTGTAAAGGGTCTGGTTTAAACCGCTTGTTAATGGAATGATCAGGACGCCAGTTAGACCGTGGATAACTTTTCATGATGACATTGGGTACTCCATGTACATGTATGTCATAGTGTTGATTTTTTTTTTTTTGGGGGGGGGGGTCTGACCGCTATAGTATTAATCAAAGGACATAACTCTTGAGAATTATCTCCCATGTTGTATAGAGCCTCTCAAATCTAACACAGTTTGCGCTACCCATTCAGCTAGCATAGAAGCAGATACAAAGTACAAAAACAGTTATTTCAGAACACTCCTCTATAGGTTTGCTGTGCAGGGTAGGTCTCCCATTTAGCCAAATCAAACTAAACAAGCATAACACAACACAACGCAACACAACACAGCACATCACAACAGTTTACAACACAACACAATACAGCACAGCATAGCACAGCGCAGCACAACACAGCACAGCACAACAGCACAACAGCACAGCACTGCACAACACAACGCAACACAACACAACACAACACAGCACAATGTAGACAACACAACACGAAACAACACAACACAACATAACACAACGCAACGCAACGCTACACAACACAACACAACACAACACAACACAACACAACACAACACAACACAACACAACACAACACAACACAACTAAACAAATCTCCTCCGCTGAAACTTTCTCCACATCCTCTTCCTGATGGAACGACTCTTCTCCATCCTCTTTGCATCTGGTCCATCCTCCCTCCCTCCTGCCCCCAATTCCTCCTCCCTCCCCCTCCCCCCTCCCTCAACCTACACATCCTCACTTTCGCATTTTCCCCAAAGGGCACAGAGTCTGCCATGTTTGACTAAACCCGGTTAGGGACGTGCTGTCTTAGAATTGTTAACTAGTTGAACACTTTGAAAAGTAGACACAGTGTCCTTTTTGAGTGTGAATTTGTTTGACTGAAGACAGGACAGAGTTTTGTTTTTGTGTGTTTGTGGTCCTTCTTCTGTTAGTGTCGATTGTTTTGTGACAGTTGTGAAGCTGTAAGTGTGAGTTTATTATGATTTGTTACTGAATCTTGCGCGTTGGTAAAGAAACGAACTTATTTTGCTTGGCTTGGTTTAGAGCGAATTCTTTGGTTGTCTGACTGTTATTTGATTGTCTGTCATTACTATGTGAAATTTCGGTTCCTCTTCCCAAGAGAGGGCATCGCCTTTTTTATTTATTTTTTGTTGTTGTTGAGAATTCGTTGTTAGTTAGTGAGCGAGCGAGTGAGTAAAATACTGAGTGACGCTGTTTTTAAAATGGAATAAACAAAAGTTTATGTTTGCGTCTGGAAAGCATATTTTTCGAAAAAATCTTTTAACAGAAACAAACGATCTTCATGAAACAGATATTCAAAAGTAATCACGATGAATGACATAAGGGGCTAGAAGTGTAAACGTGTTTCAACAATCAATTTACTTTTTTCCCTTTGTTCTGGTTGAATACAATACAAACACAGTTTTGACAATTCTACCAAGGAATGGATGGGGAAAAACAAAACAAACCAGGAACACTCTCATGAACAAAGATGAAACCAAACACCGTTGTGAAAAGTTTTGGTTAAAACCGGCTTCTACACAGCGTCAAGCGTGCTATGGACTGGACTGATTGGGAAGACTGGGACCACACGGTCGAGTCTCATATACTCAACGGATGCATCAATGAAAGTGTTGCTCAAATCGTCTCGTCAACACCGCAGGTGTATGTATCTTTCGGGCCCGGGATATATTATGACAGTAAGCGTAAAGTACTGCCCCGTCACGTAGTTTCAATCCTAGACTGAACTCCATAGTATCACGATTATCAACCTTATCGTCATCATCATCATTGCATTACAAAAACCGTGCCAACTTCCGTGGTCATCAAGATGAAGAAAAAATGGGACAAAAAGAAAAAAAAAGAAGAAAAAAGCAGAAACAAACGCACACACACACACACACACATACACACACACACACACACGTACATACACACACATACACACACGTACACACAGACAAACACACACACAAACACACACACACACACAACAAACAAACAAACAAACAAAACAAAACCAGGGTGGGGGAGTTGAGCACAAAGGAAATGTCCTAAGTGGGGTGATCCTAAAAAAAGTAACAAAACAGCTTACACAAGAGAGAAACAAAGCAATCCACGATAAGTTGAACAACGTAGATCAATAGTGTTAAAACACCACGAGGGTGCAGATGGGACCCGGAACACCAATACCTCGCCACTCTCCGGACAATCACCTCACAAGCCCCCGACGCCACTCGACAGACATTTCATTAGGCCAAGGGGGGCTATCCATGCGTTGCGTGACCCAATTCGGACCCAGTCATCAGTTACCTTGATTACGCACCGAATGGTAAGGTGGGGAGATGACAAACCCAGGGACATAGCCACACAACGCACACCAACCAAGTTCAGGCTAACCACCGGGCCAAGACAGAATGGAAGACCCCACTCCCGCCCCACTCTGGTCTTCATTTCTTTGGCATCTACTGAATCTAGAGCCAACCCTGCCAAAACGCATGTATTGTTAGGCACTCTTGTTAACAAAGCTTATGGAAAGGACGTTTTTTTCAGTTACATTTAGGAACTATTCAAGCTGTAAAACTGAAAGAAATCGACTATGGACTTTGCTTCACAACTTTGTCACAGGTCAATGTCTTGAAACTGTACAGAGTTCAAAATGATGCAATGAGAGTACTCCTTGGAATCACAAAAGACACCCTCACAGAAACTATGGGGTGCACTTTCCTGACCTTCTTTGAATACAGTCGAGACAATATAATTTATAAATAAGTAAACAAATAAATAAATGAATGAATAAATAAATAAATAAATAAATAAATGCATATTTCAGGACACTGGAAAATTTGAAAAAAAAGAACATTACGAGATGGTCAAACTCTCAAAAAGTAACCGACTTCACCGTGAGAAAATCCATTCAGTACATATATCAACATCAGAACTGAAAGGACAAAGAAATAGGAACGCCATATAAACTGTTTCAAAAGTTTATACAATACACTCATACCCAAAAATCTCGGAAGACATTGCCATGAAAATGGCAGAACGGTAAACCTAATGCAGAAATCAAATTACTCATCGAGTAAATAAGCTACAACCCAAAGATGCTATCTTAGACACTGATGGCTTGAGCATCAAGAACAAATCTGGATAGGGCTTCCCTGCAAAACAGTTTGGGAGCAGCATACATGAAGAAACAAAACAAAATGCTGTGTATAAGATCACAACCTCCAGCCTGAGGCAGTCACTCATGCTTTGGAAAAAAGTTAACTTCATGAGATGAGATAAAGAATAGTCAAGCGTTCATCCTTACTAACTCGATGAATGTACTACAAAAAGTTGAAAGCGGAATAGGAAATCCAGACAAGTATAAAGTAAGTTAATAGAAAGACCACGATGGTGTGGATGGGACCCAGTGCACCAATGCCTCGCCACCCTTTGGTACTCCTGATCCTATCCACACCCTCGTGCCGGACAGGTATGACGTAAGGACCATATCAATCTACAATAACTTGCGTAGGTTTACTGTCCCGGATACTCTTCTGTGCCAAAAAAAGTCATTATACCAATCTTTGTGGCGGAAGATCTGAGTTGCTCAGATACCTAAAATCATATCATTGCGAACAAATTTTGAGTCATCGTACCATCGATCGTCTTATTCAAATATAGCTAGTCCAGGGAAGTGTCAAAAGTCCACCATGACAGAAAAAAAAATCAAGACCCAAACGTCCAAAGATACTCGATGGAAATTGAAAAATATGTTGTATGATTTCTTCAGATTTTTTCTCCTCTCTTTCATTTTTGTCTTTCTTGGTTTTATGCTTTTTTGTTTGTTTGCATCGTTTTTGTCTGCATTTTCTGTTCCCATCTTTGTCTGTTTTATTTTTGTTTTGTTTTTTGTTGTTTTTGTTTCTGTTGTTTCTTTCTTATACTTCTTTCTTTCTTTCTGTATATTTTCATATGTTTGTTTATTTACCTTTACTCCATTTGTACACACGATGCGATTCGAAAGAATTCAAAACAGGGATGGCATAGACCATAAGCCTGCGCATAGTCCCTGTGTGCTTGCAAGGTCTTGAGCTTCTACACAACTTATCGATTCTACATGCTAACTTCTTTCCTCGTAGTAATCTTCTACTGAGAGAAAGTCAGGATACATTGTATTGAAAAGTATATGTCAATCACATTGTATTAAAAAGTATATGTCAATCAGTAATCCACCAGCAAGGCCAATAAAAATACACGTGTGTATAGATGGAAGGCGGTGTGGAGATCAAAGGCTACATCTGGTGGATGGATGACCCTTGGGCAGCCCTCGTCACCATGGCCATCATCATTCTTCTCCTCTGTATCATCCTCATCGTCATCGTTTTCATCACTTACTCCAGGTTTGTACTGTGTAAACTCTTAAAGTGTGGGAGTTGTGGGGGAATGGGGGGGCATGGATAACGAGTGGAAGGTGGTAGTGGTGGTGGGGGGTGTTGTCTGTCTGTCTCGTTTTGTCTGTTTTTGTTGTCTTGTTTCCGTTTCGCTTGTCACTGTCTTTGTATGGTCTCTGCATGTGTGTGTGTGTGTGTGTGTGTGTGTGTGTGTGTGTGTGTGTGTGTGTGTGTGTGTGTGTGTGTGTGTGTGTGCGAGTGTGTGTGTGTGTGTGAGTAAGTGTGTATGTGCGTGCGTGCGTGTGCGTGTGTGTATATGTCTGTGTGTGTAAATGTATGAAGGTGTGTGTGTGTGTGTGTGTGTGTGTGTGTGTGTGTGTGTGTGTGT
>CM060306.1:70001849-70009349 GCA_030674185.1 Monoplex corrugatus | reverse complement strand
GTGTAAATTTTCGGCCAGCTGGCCTTTGTCGAAGCTGTTTTTGTGTTAATATGATTGCAATGACAAGAGAACACAAGACAAACTACAAGAAAAGAAAAGACAAGACAAGACAAGACAAGACAAGATAGGCACAACTTTTCAACCAGCTGGTCTTCGTTAAAGCTGTTTTGTGTTGGTGTGATCGCACGGACAGCAGAAAATAAGACAAGACAGCACAAGACAAGACAAGACAAGATGAGACCAGACAAGACAAGACAAGACAAGGAAGGCGCAACTTTTCATCCAACCGCCTTTTGTTAATGTGTGTGTGTGTGTGTGTGTGTGTGTGTGTGTGCGTGCGTGTGTGTGTGTGTGTGTGTGTGTGTGTGTGTGTGTGTGTGTGTGTGTGTGTGTGTGTGTGTGTGTGTGTGTGTGTGTGTGTGTGTGTTGGTGTGATTGCAGTGAGCAGCGCATGGCGAAGTCGGAAGTACAATCCAGCGTCCACTCCACCACGTCCTTCTCTGAGAGTACTACCATGCTGTGATGCCAGACCGCTACACTACAACACACTCACAGTCCCCTGCGTCTCTTGCACTGGCCATGAACATTGTGCAAAATGTTACCACATATCTCTTCTGTTAGTTATAAACACTGTACAGAATATTACAATGTTCCATTGTGAATGATTGTACTGTGATTTTATTTGTATAATAGTTTAAAACGAAACTGTGTTACGTTTTCAATTACACGTTTATCATTTTGAATATTTGATTAATCCAAGAATTTCGAGAGGTTCGTGGTACACAGTTGGACAGATCCATATGCGCTCCATCCGAATCTGCCAGTAAGAAGCTAAAGAGTTCTTGAACTTGTGCAAAACATATGTACAAAATGAATTGGAAGTAAGTGATCTACGTTCTCTAATTGAATTGGACTGGATGTTTTCTTCTTTGCTTTTTGTGGGTTTTTTGTTGTTGTCGTTGTTTCATCACAACGGGATTTCTCCACATGAAATGCAAGTTGTTGTGTCCTGGAAAAGTCACATCACCAAAGGACGGCGCAAAACACTATTTTTTGTTTGTTTTTGTTTGTAAGCCTGTATTTTGCTTAGCTATGTTTGTGGTTTTCTGGTAAATATTTTTGACTGGAACAACCTTTTCGCTGCCGTGGATTTCTTTTACGGAGGCAAAGTACATGCTGTACACACAACCTTAGTTTTACATCTTACCCGAAGGATTGACATCCACATCACCACTCAAAGTCTAAATGAATGGGGTGGATAATGAGTGGGTGGGGTGGGGTGAAGGCGAGGTGAAAACTAGATAAATCCCTGTTTAACCGTTGACCCTATTTTTTCCTTCTTCCCAGTCAGAAGTGCACAAAGCCCCCCCCCCCACCCCTCCCCTCTCCATATAGATACCGTTCTCACACTACCACAGTTATTGGTGCATTAATGTGTGCAGTCAAAACTAATGAACAGCAAAACCATAGAAAACAAACACTCACAAAGAAAGAAATTAGGAAAGAAAGAAAGAAAGAAATGAAGAAATAAAGAAAGAATGAAAGAAAGAAAGAGAGAAAGGAAGAAAGAAAAGAAGAAAGAAAGAAAGAAAGCACAAACAAAACGAAAGAAAGAAAGAATTAAAAAAAAAAAAACTCCGATAGAGCAAAATAAACAAAGCAGAAACCAAACCCAAAATCAAATGGAAAAATAAAAACAAAAACAAAAATACAAAAACAAAATCCCAAACAACAGTGATAATAGAAATGATGATAATAATAAGAAGAATAAGAGCAACAAAACCAGAAGACAAGCAGTTTGATACCATAAAAGAATCAGGAAGCATATACAGTATGCTTGGATTCTGTTTATCACCGGTGATACACACACACACACACACACACACACACACACACACACACACACACACACCACACACACACACACACACACACACACACACACACACACACACTTAACTTTAGCTTACAGATTATCTCTCAACTCACTTCGAACTAAATTCAGTAACACCATCAAATGTATCTGTAGTGATTATATAACAGTTAAACACCTTTTGTGTTGTCAGCGAATGCGACCTTATTTCCCCGCATCATTTATAAATTTAAAACAGACACATACTGATTTCACTCTGTATTCACACATTGCTAGGCATTTAAAATACTGCACAGTCCTGTAGGTCGTTTTCTTTGACTAAGTCCGATTGTCTTATAGTTTAACTCCCATCTACTCCTGTTTGTTTGCTTGTTAGTTTTTTTAATTACTCCTTAAAGGGCCTGTCACAACGCTGTTTTTTCCCCCGTTAAATTGTTTGAATTTATCTCATACGGTAAAATGTCGTTATGATTTCATAGATTCATTCGTCCCACAGACGTCTCTTTATCTTATCTTACATATTTATTTATATGTTTACTTGCCTTGGCATTTTTATTTTGTTTTGTTTTATTGTTATTCATTTATTTATTTATTTATTTATTATTTGATTTTATTATTTTCGTCTAAAAGCACATATGTGAATAGACGTTAAAAGAAATAACGAACGATACACACACACACACACGCGCATGCGCACACACACACACACACACACACACACAACCTGATCAAACAATCTAACATAACTATGGATGAAATAGCCGAGAAACCAACGTTAACGCCTATCCCTACATGGGAAATGTTAAAGGCCACGTTGGATCTCGATTATGCAGACGTTAAAAAAGATGATAATGTCAACATTACGCTATCCACAGCTTGTGAAGACATCGATGAAAAGTACAGTACCCATCTCCACATTTTTACCGATGGGTCAGTCTTAGCAAATCAGAGCGCTGGAGCAGCGTTTTATGTTCCAAAATTTAACATTAAAAAGTCTTTTTTCATTGGGGCAAATGTATCTATGTATACAGCAGAACTGGTCGCTGTTGTTCAAGCGTTGCATTATTTAATAAGCCTTCGGCCTGTGTCTTTCGAAGTAGTTCTCTTTGTTGATTCAAAATCTGTATTATATGCCTTACAGTCTTTTGATAGAGACACAAGACCTGATTTAATAATTGAGGCAAATCATCTAATACACTGTTTAAAGATAAATGGCTCGGAAATCAGTTTATGCTGGGTGCCTTCTCACGTTGGTCTTCACGGCAACAACGTAGTTGACAGAGCAGCTAAATCCGGTGCACTCAATTCTGAAAATTCCATAGAATTACATGTTAACACCTCGGTAAAAGAAGCTTACAACTCGCTAGAATTAGCATCATGGATTCGATTTCATGAACATTTAAATGAAAAATTTGTGTCCCAAAAAGAATCAAACTTTCAGTTCAAAATATCTGTAAAAAAAATGCAGTATTCTTCGTTATATCATTTGAGATCAATTGTTACCACATATTTTCGTATTCAAATGAACGCTTTGAAAACTAAATATTGTAAAAACGTTTTATGTATTTGCGGTGAACAATTCACATTGTATCACTGTTTGTTTTACTGCAGAAAGCTTCGTTATTTCTTACCAAAGATGTTTACACAAGGAAACTATCTTGAAAAGCATTTTAAAGAAGTAATATCAGATCAAGTTCTGTTAGTTAAAATTTCAGAATCATTGGGTCACAGTCCTGTTAATGCGTTACTTTAAGGTCATTATTTTAATTATTATTATTTTATTTTGTTTTGTTTTGTTTTTTATGACGATGTTTTCTTTTACATTTAATGTTAGCGTTGTTCTAGTTTCATTTCTCATCCTGTTCATCCATATCCTTTTTCTAAAAACCTTGCCGATTCCTTTTAATTTTTTTCCGTCTCTTACTCTGTTCCCCTCTGTCCCCTCCCCCCTCCCCCCCCCCCCAAAAAAAAATTCATCCTCCATGCCATTTTTACCCGTCTAATATCACTTATAGTGACAAGACGTTAAACCAAGGAACGAACACACACACACACACACACACACACACACACACACACACACACACACACACACACACACACACACACACCACACACACACACACACACACACACACACACACACACACACACACACTTTGTGCTCGAAACATTTGCAATGATTTCATCAGATCTGCAAATATATCCTGCTAATAGTTGTGCCCTATACTAGAAAATACTGCTTCAATTATCAGCTGAGATTATTACATTTGTAACAACAAAATGTACCGTGAACTTCTACCATTTGCATCACTATTTTCATTTTGGTATCTTTACTATTTTCCACTGACGTTTTGTGTTATTTTATGTTGCGTTGTTTGACTTGTTTTTTGTTGTTGTTGTTACTTCTCCTGTTTATGCTGATGTGTTCTATTTTTTTCAGATGAGCTTTAAATGTAATCCACCTAATTTTGTGAATGAAATGTATGCTGTTTGTAAAACTTAAGACATGGAGCTATACCTGTTCTGATAACAATATTTCATAGCTTTTTTCTTTTTTCTTTTGTTTTATTTATAATTTTCCTTTTTGTTGTTTCTGCTGGTTTGGTTTCATGTGTTGCCAAAGTGAATCGTGTTTATATGGTTTAAAATTGTTGATTTGGGTCTTTTATCGAGTTTGTTTGTTTGTTTGTTTTTAGATTTATTGGTTCATTTCTTTGACATATCATGTGGAATAAAGGGTGTGTAAACTGTTCGAAGTATCATGGTTTTTAATTAAAAGGAGTATGCATATGTGCATGCACATAAGTTTGTGGCAGCGGCGATGTACACACGCTCTCTCTCTTTCTTTTTCTCCCTCACACACATAAGAACACAAACACACACACACACACACACACACACACACACACACACACACACACACACACACACACACACAAACACACACACACACACACACACACACACAAACACACACACAAACACACACACAAACACCCCCCGTCTAATATCACTTATAGTGAAAAGACGTTAAATCAAAGAACGAACGCACGCACACACACACACACACACACACACACACACACACACACATACACACACACACACACACACCACACACACACACACACACACACACACACACACACACACACATTTTAGTTAGAATTGTCTGCACATTTGAAGGGAGAATATAATGAAAATAAGATCGGTGTCCCTTTTAATGAAAATAGTAACGATGTTACTACTGCTAGTATTACTACTACTACTACCACTTTTACTCGTACCATTGCTGCTGCTGCTGTTCCTGCTGCTACTATCACTATTACTACTACTACTATTACTTTTGCTAAATATTACAATACGTACAAAAATCGCATTGTTCTCCTATCGTATAAACGTGGATTTGGCACACGGCAGGGTAATGTTTCCCAGCTCCTGTCATATGTCTGCTTTGCTTTCTCAATTGACAAAATCCTGTAGTCGAACAATTCCAACCCGCAGGATAAAATCTGGCCTGTTTGCTGCCCATCTTAATACTGTAATCATCAGTCTGGTCCTGTGAGATAAGTTGTAATAGATCCCGTTTCTTCCCCCCCCCTTCCATTTCAAGACTTTGCCAGCGAACAAGGCTTTGCGCAGGCTCAAGGAAATCTGCCGGATTTTTACTGGCGGATTTGGTGGAGCACGTATGGAACGATCCGAGTGCGACGACTCCCTCTTAAGGTCAAACTCGAAGTGAATCCGAGGCTAATCTGACGCCTGAGTAGGGTTGATCTGAATCCGCTCATTCTGTGTGCACAATCCACCAGCCCTAAAATCATTGAGGCAAAGTCCCAGTGTTAAGGCAAAGAAGCCCTTGGGAGATCAAGAAAGGAATCTCAAACGCCATTAGACCACTCGTCACAGGAGACCTTCCATTCCTGCTGGGTCAATTTAATAGTATTCAAAATGGCCTTTTCTCATCCAATCCACCATAGACACTGGTTTCTAATCCCTCTGCTGAAGACAATAATTGTTAATTCGCGGAACCAGACCGAGAGAGAGCCCCCCCCCCCCCCACACACACACACGCACCTATCTATAGTAAGGAGACCAACACTATGGCCCTCCAAATCCAGCCCCCGTGAACCATCGACACCAGAAACCGCTGTCTTTACGCAGTCATGGTTTCAATGAAATGCTACAGACTCTGGGACTATTTTCACGACATCATGATTGATGACTTCATGATAATGTGGATGATGATCATGATACTATGGAGACTGCATGACAGTGCTGGAACCTTTCATCGTGCCACCTCATGTCCACCCAGTTGGAAATGGGGCAACTGACCTTGCTCACGGTGTGGGAAGCTAAAGCTCGAAAGGCTTCAAACTTCAGATTTCAGAATACTTTATTATTCAAGGATAGTAGCCTTGGGTCCCGTTTGGATCTGTTTTCCAGCCATTCCTCGTTATTGTACACACAAAATTTGAGCATACGAAAAAAAAAAAAAATCAAAAAAATCAAAAAAATCATAGCCTATAAAATGTGAAACGAGTTTTTAAAAATAATTGACTTTTACGTACACGCCAATGACTCATGCAGTTGACAAAAAGCATGAGAGACAAAGGCAGACACATGTGAGTAAAGACATGTCAACCCTTAAGGGGAGGAGGGGAAAAGAGAGAACAAGAACAGTAGAGTAACAATATTACCAGAAGTTGTACTGATGATTTATATTTAAAAAAAGTAAATGACAGACGTGGAAGAGATGCTTGATCAACAAGAGATAGAGACAGATGGAAGTCCATGATCGCCAACGCTATGTGGCAAGGCACCTGATGATGATGATGAATTGACAGAAAGTGTCAAAGGAACAGAAAAAAAACCCCAACAGGAATCATTCAGAATAAGAAGCAAAAAGGGAAAGACACGTCAACTAAAGCTATGATGAAACTGAATTAACTATGATATATGTATCAACTAAAGCTATGATGAAAATACATTAATTATAATGTATTCTATCTCACAGAAGTTTTGAAAAATAATTTTTATTAAAATATCAATTTCCATATACATGTCAATCAATTACATGTATTACAGCAGCATTTGATAAAGGCAGATCGAGTGAAACTAGTACATGTCAATCCATAACAACAATAATGCACATCATATTTCTTTAACAAGGAAGCATATGAGAACAGGAACGTAAAAGAAGCAATAAAATGTGCATTGCTTGGACATTTTAAAAATTCTCTTCTGTGTGTGTGTGTGTGTGTGTGGTGTGTGTGTGTGTGTGTGTGTGTGGTGTGTGTGTGCGCGCGTGCGCATGTGTACGTGCATATGTATGTGTCAGTGCGTGCGCGTGAGTGGGTGTGTGCGTTATATTTTTTAATGTGTGTGTATTTGTGTATACGTGAGTGTGTGTAGGTGTATGTGTATCTATTTCTTTTCCTTTTATTTTCTCTCATTTATATATTTCTCACCCCTAAACCTCAACTTTTATTATTCTTTTTTGCTTATGTTAAATACGCTTCTCGCTTTCTTTCGACTACAACTGCATAAAGAAAATGTTCAGGGGGCGTCTTGTTGTATATGATTTCCTATTTTTCATGAAAAAAAACAGCCCTGCAAACTTT
>CM060306.1:69964349-69996849 GCA_030674185.1 Monoplex corrugatus | reverse complement strand
ACTGGCATGTGAATCCGACTCTCAAACCAACTGAGTTACTGGGGACTGCATACAAAATCTGATTGATTGATTGATTTCAGTTTTTACGTCGACACCCACCTCGGGTGATATGGCCGACGGGGTTATAACCATCCCAGGGAAGTGGGGAAAGGGGAAAAATCTGAATATTCTGTATTGAGGTTTTAAAAAGGGAGACTGTGATAGTGATTTGACCATAATACCATTTCTTTTTTTTTCTTTTTTTTTTTGTAGTCACCCCATCCTTACCCTTTCCCCTCAACACGACCAACGCCCCCCCCCCCCATCCCCCACCCTCATCACTCCGACACACGCACGCAAACAGTTCACAGTCTCATCTCCAAAGGCAATGAAATCAGCAAGAAGTCCTTTTCATACAGTCATCAACTTTATAGCTGTGATCCTTCTCTGAATTTATGTTTCGACGTTTTCCGCTAGATGCGGTATTCTTTTTATATTCATGTCCATGTTGTTATGACCGCACAAGGTAGCAACAACACCACACAAGGACAGTGGGGTGGTTTAAAAGACAGAGGGCATCCCGGTATTTTTTTGTGTCCAGAGGCAGAGTGGATAGAACGGATGGACAGGTGGATAGACACATGTTCTCTTAACTTGAGACTGTCGTTTTAAGTCATGATCTGTTTCAAAGTTGTTTTAAGCTGTGATATGAAATACCTTAAGAGATAGAAAAGCTGTGACATAATGAGCACTAGTACATCAATAGACTACAGGTTATTGATGTGTTAAGCTTTGAACATTAAGAACTATAATTACTGAAAGTGTCTGACAAACAACAACAACAACTAAGACAACAACAACAACCAACATAAAAACCCTGTCGAGTAGACATTCAAAGTCATGATATATAGCAGTTGCTGTGGAGCATGAAACGTTGATTCAATATTGAAACATATATTCCTTTATGAAACACTAGCTACATATATAAAATCAGCTTTGAAAAGTAAAGTGTATGTTTAAGCACAGGAGAGTCTAGCTGTGTGTTAAGCACGGAAGTGTGTAATTCCACAGTTTTCGGTGAAAAGTTCTGACATTTCGAAACTTATACCTGTGCAGTTACGACGTCTCTTCTTCTGACTCTGCTTGAATCTACTGAAGACAAGTTTAGTCACGATGGCAGGCAAAACATTACTATGCAACATTATGATATTGCTGCTGTTGTGTGGGATGTTGTACCATCACCCCGCTCGTGCTGAAGATCGCCTCAGTGTGGCTGAAGAGCTCGTGAGAGAACTCAAAGAACTGGAACTGGCCGTAGCTAAGAAAGAAACCGGCATGACAGTGACCACAACAGCCCCGACATCGGAAACCACCAGCGGGACTTCTGAAGACCCCAACATTACTTCCAGCAACAGCGACCCTGCAGACTCTGCCAACACTAACTCTGGTGAATCAGCCAACTCCTCCGATCCTGCTGACATGTTCGATGAAGTCATGGACAGCGTGGACGAAGTCATGGAGAACGCCGTCAGCAACATAGAAGAAGGAATGGACGAACTTGTGGAAGAACAGGAAGACGAGGTGGAAGACAGCGAAGACACAGCGGAGGACAATATGGATACGGCAGTGCAGGATGCTGAGCGTCAGATGGAAGATGCCATAGATCGTTTCTTGGGCAGAGGTCGGGGTAAGGGTGACCGACAAAATCGCCTTCGAGGCGACAGACCAACACGAGAAGAACGAGAGCGGAGACGGATGGCCAGAAAACAAAAGAAATCCATGGAGAGGTTGGCTCGTTATCTGCAGAAACGTCTTGAGAACTTCAAGAGTATTCCAGAGGACAACCGCAACTCAGCTTTCTTCGACATGCTTACACAAATCGTAGACATGGTCAACGGACTGCTCGACTCCCAGAATCAGACAACTACGATGGCACCGATGACATCTACGATGACAGAACCGACGACGTCCACTGAGGAAGACGATACAGAGAACACAACGGCTCCAGCTCCTGTTAATAGTCGTCAGCTTAGAAGGCTTCTCCGTTTGCTGGTGGAGAGAAAACCTTGAGAAATGGCTTTGTATAGCGGGATGATGATCGTGAAGACTGTGGCGTTTTCTTTAATCTTGTTTTCTTTTATCTTCACTTGTTTTGTCTTCGTTTGTTTCATTTATGACTCTGTAGTGAAATGATGCTCACAGTTATGTCAGTGGCATGTATGCAGCAACGAAGATCCGTCACTCCCGTCTACTTTTTGTTCAGCTTATTTATGGTGATGGATCACAATGACAGCGGTTTATTTTTGTCTTTTTCTTCTTCATTTTATCAATGTTACTATCTTCCTTCACTGTCACTTTGAGGAGCCGTTTTAACTTGTTGGTAGAAGACATTGACATCTGCCTATGCAATGAAATGGTAGTCATAAAGACAAAGGTATTTGGTTTTAACACGATTTGAATATTTTGTATACTATTATATCATTTCACTCATTCTGCTCCATTTTCAGATTTGCTAATAATGAAATGAAATGATGACATTTCACTGTACATACTTTTCTTCGTGACTTTGTAACGAAGTGGTAATACGAACATCAGCCAATTGAATCTGACTGGTAATAATAACATTAGTTAAGTGTGACTAAGTGGTAATAATAACATAAGTAAATGTGACTAAGTGGTAATAATAACATAAGTAAGTGTGACTAAGTGGTAATAATAACATTAGCTAAGTGTGACTAAGTGGTAATAATAACATTAGTTAAGTGTGACTAAGTGGTAATAATAACATAAGTAAATGTGACTAAGTGGTAATAATAACATAAGTAATGTGTACTAAGTGGTAATAATAACATTAGCCAATTGTAACTGAGTGGTAATAATAACATTAGCCAATTGAAACTGAGTGGTAATAATAACATAAGTAAGTGTGACTAAGTGGTGATAATAACATTAGCTAAGTGTGACTAAGTGGTGATAATACATTAGCTAATTGTAACTAAACGGTAATAATAACATTAGCCTACTTTGTTTTTGTTGTTTTATTTGTAATTCTTAAGTGAGAAGACGTTCTAAATATGATTTTTTTATTTTGTTTCATTTTTGTTTCTAAATGTTGGCAGTGATTTTGAGCATTGCCCATGAAAGTTGCCATAGATAACATTCCAGTTATTCCGGTGGTGTCAGTATCCCAATGGTGCCATTCCCCATTCCATTTCCAGACATTGTCAGCACAGAGGATTTTGTGCAAGCTTTAATCCTTTGACTCCCGCAGCATGTCCGACAGCATCCTTCATTGCCAACCATGCTGACAAATCCAAAACTGAACCCTTTGAGTCCTCACCCTATCCACCAGCATCCTTCAGGAACTTAGTGGATAGGGTGAGGGAGTCAGTGGTTCAGCTTTTGCAGTTGGTGGATAGGTGCGGGATCCAAAGGGTTAAAGAGCTTGGTCTGCCAGATATCTGACCGATATGAGTGGAGCGTGTATGGAATTGTTCGAGTGCGGAGAATCCTTCTTGAACACATGCCAGGTTCAGACTCTGTCATTAAACGATGGTCATGATGTTAACCTTATTTCTATTTACGTTAGTTTTATTTACAAATGGTTCTACAATAAAACCGTCATTAGTAAACTGGGATTTTCTTTGATTGTATTCTATTTTTAATTTTCAGACTTCCAAATGGTCTTGTAAAGAGACGACGGTCGTAATTGTGGAACCAAAAGATTTTCCAAAATTCATTGGAAATATAGAATGAGTGAAAAAGAAAATCCACTCTAGAATGCGGAAAACAAATATGTAAAGGCAGAAAAAAAATTACCACCGCCAGACATCACCACCACCACCACCACCACCACCACCACCACCACCACCACCAACAACAACAACAACAACAACAACAACAACAACAACAACAACAACCATCAACAACAACAAAATCAGCAAAGAAATGTCACACAATCATCTATGATTCAATATGTCATTATTCAAAAGAAGATACTGCAAACTGGAGTGTGTTTAGTTTCGTGTCTTTGTAGTTCGTTTTAATTGTGCTACTTTTTTTTCCTTATCTCATAAATCGTCTACATCAAAGTCATCATTAATGCAATCATCATGATCATGATAATAATAATAATGGTGGTTGTGGTGGTGATGATGATCATGATGATCACCACCACCATTATTATTATTATTGTTATTATTATTAGAAGTAGTAGTAGTAGTAGCAGTATCATCATCATTATTAGTAGTAGTGGTAGTAGTACCATCATCATGATCATCATCATGACCATCATGATTATGATCATCATTGTTATTATTATTTATTATTATTATTATTATTATTATTATTATTATATTATTATTATTATTATTATTATTATTATATATCAAGATAATAAAAATCATGGATAGTTCCTGACAAAGTTGACAAAAAATTGGAATAGAAGTTTTACAGAAAATCATGCTGTGTTCAGAATAAATGTTAAAAAAACATTATTAGGATCAATTTGTTTATTGTGACTTGTTCTTCTGCTGTTTGGATCCACACGTTTCTCTGTGTTATTGTCTCTCTGTCTCGTCTGTCATTGTCTGTCTGTCAGTCTGTCTATCTGTTTGTTTGTGTGTCTGTCTGTCTGTCTGTCTGCTGTCTCTATTTGTCTCTATATGTATCTGTCTCTATCTTCTTGTCTGGCTGGCTGTCTGTCTGGCTGTTTGTCTGTCTGTCACACACACACACAACACACACACACACACACACACACACACACACACACACACACACACACACACACACACACAGAGTTTCTCTCTCTCTCTAACTCTCTCTCTTTCTCTCTCTCTTTCTCTATGTGTGTGTCTCTCTATCTCTCTCTGTCTCTCTGTCTCTGTGTCTGTCTCTGTGTCTGTCTGTCTGTCTGTATGTATGTCCTCTCTCTCTCTCTCTCTCTCTCTCGCCCGCTCGCTCGCTCGCTCTATCTCTGTCTCTGTCTGACTGTTTCTTTCTCTGTGTCTGTCTGTCTCAGACTGTCTGTCTGTTTGTCTGTCTGTTTGTCAGTCTGTCTGTCTGTCTTTCTCTCTCTCTCTCTCTTCTTTTTTTCTTTCTTTCGCCCCCGCGTGCGCGCTCGCTCGCTCGCTCGCTCGCTCTCTTTATCTGCGCCTCTGTCCGTCTGTCTCTGTCTCTCTCTATCTTTGTCTGTCTGCCTCTGTCTATCTATCTATCTATCTATCTATCTGTCTACTGTCTATATATCTATCTATCTATCTATCTATTACCTACTTATACTACCTACCTACCACCTACCTACCTACCTAACTACCTACCTACCAACCTGTATATCTGTACACGCACACATTGTTTTCAGATGAAAAAATATGAAAACGCGTCCATTCAAATCAAACTGCAGAGCCTTCTGATGCTACGCCACTCCTCTGTCCTTTCCTACAGATATATCCTCCGTTCCTCTCTCTTTCCTGTGTGTCGCCCACTCTAACCCCTCCTTAAATTTCCTACTCCTTCCGTCTTTACGGGTCAGGCACTTGAAAAAACATTTGACTCTCACACCATATACGCTGGCTGAAAAAAAATTGAACTCTTTCGCACCGTCTCCCAATCCAACAACAGCAAAAAAGTTAACCCTTTCACTTCTGCTTCAGATCCGCCAGCTGCAAAATCTGAATATTTCGACTCCCTCACCCTATTTACCAGCTGCAAACGCTTTACCCTTTCACAGCCTCACCCTTGCTACCAGCTAAAAATTAACCCTTTCACTGTCTCACCCTGTCCACCAGCTACAGAAACTGAACCCTTTCCAGTCCACCAAAGACACACGCTGATTATTTCTAACCATGTCTGAGAAATTTGATTTCGATACAACCTTCGCTTCACATTATGTCTTTCTCATCTCTGTCCTATAACACACTCCCTCCTTCCTTCCAACAAGCACCATTCCAATATACAAAACTGCGGGTATTTCAATCAAAAATAATACTAACGAAGCAGAATCTGACTGACACCCTTTATATTTCAATAAAAATAACACAACGAAACAGAATCTTACCCTACCCTAATATTTCAATCAAAAATAACACAACGAAACAGAATCTTACGCATACCCTATATATTTCAATCAAAAATAACACAACGAAATAGAATATTACGCATACCCTACATATTCAATCAAAGATAATACTAACAAAACAGAATCTGACGCAAAATCTGTATATTTCAATCAAAAATAATTCCAACGAAACAGAATCTGACACCCCTGTATATTTCAATCAAAATGAATACTAACGAAACGAATTTGTCGCACACCCTACACATTTCAATCAAAATAATACTAACGAAACAGATCTGACGCACACCTACCTTTCAATCAAAACTAATACTAACGAAACAGATCTGAGCACCACTCTACACATTTCAATCAAAACTAATACTAACGAAACAGAATCTGACGCACACCCTACACATTTCAATCAAAACTAATACTAACGAAACGAAATATGTACGCACACCCTACATATTTCAATCAAACTAATACTAACGAAACAGAATCTGACGCACACCCTACACATTTCAATCAAAACTAATACTAACGAAACAGAATCTGAGCACACCCTACAACATTTCAACTCAAAACTAACTTACTAACGAAACAGAATCTGACGCACACTCTACACATTTCAATCAAAACTAATACTAACGAAACAGAATCTGACTGCACACCCTACTAATTTCAATCAAAACTAAACTAACGAAACGAATATGACGCACACCCTACATATTTCAATCAAAACTAATACTAACGAAACAGAATCTGACGCACACCCTACACATTTCAATCAAAACTAATACTAACGAAACAGAATCTGACGCACACCCTACATATTTCAATCAAAACTAATACTAACGAAACAGAATCTGACGCACACCCTAAATATTTCAAGCGAAAATGATACTAACGAAACAGAATCTGAGGCCTGCACTATCTTCCCTTTAACAAACACCCCTCCCATATTTCGTTCTCCTCCCTCCCTACCATCAGAATTCTTAGCACAACCACCGTTGTCTCTTACCTTCCTTCCCTTTACTTCATACGCCACAAAATACAACCTTAACCCTTTTACACCCGCGCCCTATCCAACAACTGCAAAAACTTAATTCTGACTCCCTCACTCTATCTACCAGCTTCCTGCAGGAATCTAGTGGATAGGGTGAGAGAATCAAAGGGTCAAGGTTTTGCTTCGCTAGCATGGTTGACAAAACAGGATGTTGGTGGACAGGGTGCGGGAGTCAAAGGATTAAAGGTGAAAGATGAAAATCAGTGACAAAAACCATGAAATACACAGCTAAACCTGTGAGGTCAAGGACAGGAGAATTTGATACCCCCGTGTTGTTCCCCTGTCGAAACAGTCCTACCACATTCCAATCCAGAGCACGCGCTCAAACACAAAAAGACAGACAGATAGACAGACATGCACACATGCATAGACACGCACATACACGCACGCATGCACCACACACACACACACATGTACACACACAAGGACTTATGCGCGCAAGCACATGCACATTCTGTCTGTGTGCCTGTTTGTGTGTCTGTCTGTGTCTATCTGTGTGTGTGTGTGTTCTGTCTGTCTGTCTTTCTCTTTCTCTGTCTATCTGTCTGTCTCTTTTCCTCACACACATACGCACATACAGACAAACACATAACGCACACACATATTCAATCACATACACACGCGCACTCGCGCTCAAGCGCACACGCACACACTCAAAGCTAAACGCACACAGCCTCAGATAAACACATACAACTCACGCGCGCGCGCGCGCGCACACACACACACACACACTCACACACATACATACACAAACACACAAACACACACACGCACTCACTCACTCACTCGCACACACACAGGCACACACACACAGAAGCACACACATACAGAAGCACACACACACACACACACACACACACACACACACACACCACACACACACACACACATATACACACAAACACACACACACTCACTCACTCACTTGCACACACACAGGCACACACACACACACACACACGCGCGCTCGCACACACACACACACACACACACACACCACACACACACACACCACACAACACACTACATACTACACACGAACCCCACACACACATACACACACAGACACACACACACACACACACACACACACACACACACACACACACACACACACACACACACACACAACACTACCCCACCGAAAACATGCACCATAATCCAACTCCCACCCCTAATAGACCCACCACTGTCCAGGTGAGATGTAAGCAGCCATAAAAAAAATAAACACACACAACACACACACACACACACACACACACACACAACAAAAATACACACACACACCACACTAAAAAGCTGTCCCTGATTTTTATTTCTTATTTATATGGCAAGGAAATATGACACAGCTACCGTTACGGCTGTAAGTTTTACACACAACTTAGAATGATTGATACTACTAACAACTGCAGCATACAAGCACAGCGTCACAGCCGTGGTGTTTTCTGATTTTATTTTTGATGGACGCCAATCGCCAATTGGAAACAACAATAACAGCATCAGGGACAGGAGTAACAGCAGTAGCAGCAATAACACGAGCAAAAAACAAAACAACAACAACAACAAAAAGAAATCAATGACAACAACGACGGCAATGGTGATCTAGATGCCATCCTGATTCGCCTATTACCGATTTTCCTATTCCCACTTTGCTTATTCCCAATGTGCCTATCGCCACTTTGCCCATTCCCAATTTGCCTATTGCCACTTTGCCAGTTCCCACTTCGCTATCGACACCTTGCCTATTCCCATTTTGCCTATTCCTACTTCATTCCCGATTCGTCCATCCCTAATTTGGTGATCCCGATACGCTTATACCGCTTTTTCTCTGTGAACTTGCGTGCATGCTTGTCCATAAGAGAGCTGTTGACCTGTGCGTATTTGTGCGAGTGAGTGGAAGGTTGGTAGGGTGTATGCTGCGAGTGTGAGAGCATGGCTTTATTACTGTTCTGACTGTATGACAGCTGCATGGAATGCAAGTTCACCAGGAAATGGCCCAAAGGTTGGCACTGAGGCTAATGAGAGGTGTACTGGTTTATTGTCTCACCTGCTGTTTTATACCTTCATAGCTTTATCTGGTGAAATGATAGATGGTGGTGGTGGTGATGGTGGGAATTGCTCGGGCACGAGGTTATGAGGGGTGGGATAATTTTGTTGTGTTGGTTGTGGTGTTTGGGTTTTTCGTGTGTGTGCGGCGGCGTGTGATGTGTATGTGTGTGTGTTTGTCTGTGAGTGTGCTGGTGTGTGTGTGTGTGTGTGTGTGTGTGTGCGGGACGTGCGTGCCGGTGTTTGTGTGCGTGATGTGTATGTTTTCGTGTGTGTGTGTGTCTCTATGTATTGTGTATTTGTGCTGTCTGTAACACACAGTACTTCTGTTTTGTTTTATGTACTATCTGTCTATCCATCTATCTATCTAATCTAATCTGTCTACTATCTATCTATCTATCTGTCTGTCTATATCTGTCTGTCTGTCTGTCTATCTATCTATCTACTTCTAGCTTCTGTCTGTCTGTCTACCTATCTATCTATCTATCTACTGTCTATCTATCTATCTGTCTCTATCTATCTATCTATCTATCTATACTACTTCTATCTATCCATAAATGGTGTGTGATGTACATATCCGTGTACCCATGTGCGAATGTGTACATGAATGCCTGTGCATGCATGTGTGCCCCATTCCTGTATGTGAGCGTGTTTGTGAGTCTGTGTTTGCACATACCCAATTTTTATACGTGCATGTGGTCACTCGTTTAGACTTGATGGACATGTGGGTGCGTGTTTCTATGTTTGTCGCCCCATGTGAAACAGTGCATCAATATGTTCACATGAGGGTATGCGCTTGGCTTCATATTATTGAACAAAGGTTGGCTTTGGCCAGTCGAGCACATGTGCGCTTGGTAACAGACATCTCACGTTTTACACGTTACAGTAGCTGTGTCAAAACATGATCGTGTGAATTATCTGTAGACAGCTCCGAGTAATGCGTGGCATAGATAAGCAAATGCGGTACGGCCAAACTTAACATATATGGATTTGTTTATTTGTTTCTTTGTTTTCGCAAAATTATAATGTCATAATTATTCTGTCCATGTGATCTGTCAGTTTTGTGAAATCTAATTGAACAAGTAAACAAGAGTGATTTTTCCAATTTTATCATGTTTCTTAGTTCACTGTTCAAAAATGGAATATGACAAACGTATGGTAAATATGGTTTGTTCAGAGTTCAAGTACATTGTCCGTGATTTCGTTTTCTTGCCCTCCATCCGACACATTATCCATCTGTCTTCCTTTGTTCGTCTGTTTGCTCCTGCTTGCTTTTCTATTAGATTTCTTTTTTTTCTGATTTTTCACATCCTTTACCTTCAATCTGTCATTTCTGGAGTGTCTGTCTTTTTCTTTTGCTCGCCATCTTCTTGGTCAGGCTGCATCTCGAGATGAATGAAACCATTCTTTATATATATAATTATATGTATAATATATTATATATATATTATATATATATTATATGTATAATATAATTATATATATATGTAAATATATATGTATATATATATACAAATATATATATAAAAGATAGATAGATAGATAGATGGATAGATAGATAGATAGATAGATAGATAGATAGATAGATAGATAGATAGATAGATAGATAGACAGAAAGATAATAGATAAATAGATAATATTTAGATATTTCCTTTTCTTGCCGTCTGGCGTAGTCAAAGAACTTGTCGAAGGATATGTTTCCTGTGGCTCTATTTCACAGAGGCGACATTGTTGCTTTTTTTTCCTTTCTTTCATTTTATAAAGTGAGAGTGGTAGTTGGTTTTAGCCGGGTTTGTGCCGCGTCAATTATATACCTATATTTGTATATTATGTATCTATACATATCCATTATATGTATACATATATATAATTCTTATTGCTATTGTTTAAAGCCCAGCCAATTGCGTAGAGACATATCAGGGCTATAACCGCTTCAAAGCATACAAAACTTCAACAGGAAATAAAAAAAAGAGAAAAGAAAATTAAGTACACATATCAATGCATTCACGCACATAATCTAAGAACATGCCCCTGGAGTTGACCACACCGTCCATTTTATCGCACAGGGGATTTAAAAAAAAACCACCTGAATACAACTATAAGCATACCCAAGGACACCAAGACATATAAATCAAATCTATCTATCTATCTATCTATCTATCTGTCTTCTATCTATCTATCTATCTATCTATCTATCTATCTATCTGTCTGTCTGTCCATCTGTCTGTCTATCTGTTTGTCTGTCTGTTTATCTGTCTATTTCAAGTTATATGTCAGGCCACAATTGACTGCCCATTACCATTCGTCATAAACATGCTGTGTGAGTCACATACCTGCAATTGTCCGCGGCATATGTACCTGTGATTAAAAGGGCATTTACCTGTGTGATCTCTTCGTTAATGAAATCCTTTTGTGCATTTGCTACTTTTTTGTACAATTTCGGATCACAAAATTGCTGTCTGAGTTTGGCCCCCTCCTCCCTTCCCTGTATTTTTTTCCTTATGCTGGCTATATCGATACAGCAGTGGACTCGAAATCTGTTTCGTTTTCAACTCCCCTCCCCCAACATAACTTGTTTTAGGATCATCGCGCTCAGGGAGGTTGCCTTTTTTTTTACCCGTCCAGTTTCCTACGATATCTCAATGGGCACAGAAGCTGGAACAGTTTTTACAATGCGACGATGATGATGTCAATGAGGATGATAATCATGATGCTATGGAGTTCCATGAGGATGATAATCATGATGCTATGGAGTCCATCTAGGGTTGAGACTGCGCGACAAGGCTGAACACTACTCTTACTGTCAACCAGGCCCGAGAGATACACACACCTATGGTGTTGGTCTGAAGATTTGAGCAACACCCTCAATGAAGCATCCGTGAAGTTGATGAGACTCGTGATATGGAGTCTTGTTGTTACCCTTGCAACAGGCTTCCGCGATACCAGTGGAGCAAAGGAAGATGATCAGGTAGCTTAGCTCGGAGCCAGTGAAAAAGGTTTGTCTGTTTTCTTTTTTTTTTTAAGTTCACTTTAACACACAAGAACACGCACCTTATGGCAACCATCTTTCAAGGAAAACAGTGGCAAAACGGAAGAAAGGCACACCTCCAATCTCATACATCGAGAACATAACCAACATCAGTGGCCTAAATATTCAAGAAATTGTCCATGAAAGCCAAGACAGAGCGGCCTGGAGGAAGATGGTGGCATCCTGGTGTGCAGCGGCCAACACCGAACCCGTTGATGCCGACAGGTGAGACTTTTTCACAGTCTGCATTCGTACTGAAAACCAAATCAAGGCAGATGGTGCCCTTTTTTTCTATTTGCGAGCTTTCTATTGAAACTGAAGATCAAAATCAAGCGAACTGGTGCTCATTTAAATCTATGCAAGGTTTCTATGCTCTCTGAGCTCTTCAAAGGATATTTTGCGGTTATCTTTTAACACGGTCTTTGGAGTGGATCGACCACAAGGGCAAAGGTCGTGAATGGTTTTCGTTTGTTTGTTTGTTAGTTAGTTAGTTAGTTAGTTAGTTAGTTAGTTAGTTAGTTAGTTAGTTAGTTAGTTAGTTAGTTAGTTTGATTGTTTGTTTGATTGATTGTTTGTCAGATGGTTGGTTGATTGGCTGGTTGGCTGGTTGACTGGTTGGCTGGTTGGTTGGTTGGTTAGTTTGTTAGTTTGTTGGTTAGTTTGTTTGTTTGCTGGTTAGTTTGCTGGTTTGTTTGTTGTTGTTGTTTTTTGTTGGTTTTGTTATTGGTTTGTTTGTTTGATTGCTTGATTGTTTTTTGGTTGGTTGGTTGGTTTGTTTGTTAATTTGTTAGTTAGTTGGTTAGCTTGTTGGTTTGCTTGTTGGTTTGTTTGTTTGTTTGTTTGATTGTTTCATTGTTTCATTGTTTGTTTGTTTCTTTCTTTCTTTGATTATTTGTTTGTTTGTTTTTTTGTTTGTTTGTTTGCTTTTAGCGTTTTGATTTTTTTTTTGGGGGGGGGGGGGGATGCCTGAAAGCGCTTTTTTTCCCTCACTACGCAGTCGATGTGTTTCTGAACAGTCTGCTGTGTCCGTCTTTAGCGGACATGCATTGCTGTGTGTTTTCAAGTTTCCATAAACCAACGGATATTGACATGACTTACAAGATCTTAAACGTGCTTATTTGACGATCTGCTTGCTTATACAGACGATGAGGATTTAGGTACTGGCAGATCTGAAAGATCGGAAAAATCTCTAACTCTATACCCATTAGGCAGGAGGTAAGACCTGCCGAGGTAGGGTTGCTGGAGGTAACCAGGCAGGGTCGAACCTGGAACCTTCCGATCTTAAGTCTGAAGCCTTTCTCAATGTGCTGTCGCGCCTGTCAGTCTGGAGCTTAATTCCAGAAACCAGACCCATGTCGTCCCGCTCTTCGCTCGGCAAAGTGTGGAAGATAACGGCAAAGGGTCGTTATCATCTATCGCCAAATCAATGATTAGATCACGTAGTAGGCCTACTAACGTATTGTTGCTGATATATGAACATAATAGACCGCTGTCTGTCTGTCATAACTTTATTCTGTGACTCACACTACTTTGTATATGACATATGCATGTGCAATGAAAAGCACATCAATATCTGCGGTTCCTTGTTAATAAGATCGATTTTGTGTGTATTACTGTCTAATCGTGTACCGGATGTAAAACATTAATTAATTGTAAACTGATGTATCCATTTCGTGAGCACGCGCACGACGTCTGTGTGTGTGTGTGTGTGTGTGTGTGTGTGTGTGTGTGTGTGTGTGTGTGTGTGTGTGTGTGTGTGTGTGTGTGTGTGTGTTTGTGTGTGTGTGTGTGTGTGCGTGTGTATGTTGTGTGTGTGTGTGTGTGTGTGTGTGTGTGTGTGTGTGTGTGTGTGTGTGTGTGTGTGTGTGTGTGTGTGTTTTCGTTCCTTCCTTCCTTGATTTAACGTCTTTTCACGATGAGTGATGTTAGACGGTGTGTGTGTGTGTGTGTGTGTGTGTGTGTGTGTGTGTGTGTGGTGTGTGTGTGTGTGTGTGTGTGTGTGTGTGTGTGTGTGTGTGTGTGTGTGTGTGTGTGTGTGTGTGTGGTGTGTGTGTGTGTGCGTTGTGTGTGTATGTGTGTGTGCGTGTGTGTGGTGTGTGTGTGTGTTTGTACATGACAGTATGTTTTGTCATTCCAGCTTTACATTTACCCTGACAATTACCTGTGAGATGACATGGTCTGAAGATTACACTGTGAGGTATGCGACTGTCTCTAATTTCGGTTGTTCTCAGTCCTTCTCCCAACCCACTTCTGTCTCTCTTTCTCTCTCTCTCTCTCTCTCTCTCTCTGTCTCTCTCTCTGTCTGTCTCTCTGTGTGTCTCTGTGTGTGTGTTTCTCTCTGTGGCTCTCTCTCTGTCTCACTCGCTCTCGCTTTCTGTCTGTCTGTCTTTTTGTCTTTTTGTCTGTTTGTTTGTCTCTCTCCCTCTCTGTTGCTTGTCTGTCTCTCTGCCACTCTCTCTCTCTCTCTCTCTCTCTCTCTCTCTCTCTCTCTCTCTCTCTCTCTTCCTCTTTCTCTCTCCTACCCTCTCTCTCTGTCCCGCTTTCTGTCTGTCTGTTTGTCTGTCTGTCAATCTCTCATTCTCTGTTTCTCTCTCTGTTCTCTCTCTCTCTCTCTCTCTCTCTCTCTCTCTCTCTCTCTCTCTCTCTCTCTCTCCCTCTTTCTCTCTCCCACCCTCTCTCTGTCGCTTTCTGTCTGTCTCTCACTCTTTGTCTCTGTCTCTCTCTCTGTTTGCTGTTTGCAGACGATGTTATTCTTCTCTCTGGTACAGTCAAAGGCTTACAAAACCAGTTAAATGTCTTAAAGGAAGAATCGGATCGACTAGCTTTAACAGTTAACATGGATAAAACTAATATTATGATTTTCAGGAAGGGTGGACATTTATCAAAACACGAAAAATGGTTCTATGAAATTAACGAGGTTAAAGTTGTTAATTTTTATAAATACTTAGGAATAATATTTTCGACAAAATTAAGTTTAAATTATGCATGGGAAGAATCTTGTAATAAAGGGAAAAAAGGTGTTATTGAAATTCTAAAATCCTTACGGAAGCTCAATTCTATTGATTGTAATTTATATTGGAAAATGTTTGATACACAGATAGAACCTTTACTTACATATGCAGCTGAAGTATGGGGTCTTACTGTAAATCCACATATAGAAAAAGTGCATACATATGCTATAAAACGTTTTTTGGCTGTACCAATTCACTCTTCTAATACTGTTTTATATGGAGAAACTGGAAGATATCCTTTATACATTAGAACCTTTGTGAAGAGTATTAAATACTGGTTGAAATTGTTAAGGCTTCCACAATCTCGGTTATGTAAACAGGCATATGAAATGATGGTTACTCAAATGGAAATAGGAAAACAGAACTGGGCCTATCAGGTAAAAAAGGCTTTATCAGAACTTGGGTTTGGAATCGTGTGGTTGTCCCAGGGAGTAGGAAATGAGTGTCAGTTTATTAATGAATTTAAAGACAGGCTTATTTGTTCGTTTAAACAAAATTGGCACTCAGATATGGAAAACAAAGAAAAATATAGTTGGTTCTTCTCATTTAAAGATGTTTTTCAAACCGAAAAATATCTCAGTGTTGTTACGGATAAATGGCATAGAACTAATTACGCAAGATTTAGATTAAGAACACTTGGTTTCAATGCAAATAAAAATTGGTTTCAACCTGGGACGTCCACAGTATATCCTTGCCCCTTATGTGGAAACAATGTCGATAATGAAAAAACACTTTTTATTCCAATGCCAAATTTTTGACACAATACGTGGAAAATGCAAAGTTTTTGAATCCGACATGGCCAAAAGACAAGATGTTGTATCTATTTTGTCATCTGATGACGAAGTCATAATCAAATCAGTGGCACTATACATTGCGGAAGCACAAAAAATAAGACATAAACACTTACAAGCCCGACAATAGTGCTAGACAATATCATACTGGGATTAATTTAATCTCTTTTGACTGATGTGGGCTATATCACGTTAACTCCAAAAGAAGCCGCTTTATTATAGACTCTGTTTTGTAAAGAGCTGTTTTCATTTGCTTTATTTTGCTTTGTTTGCCGATAATTTAAGAGTAGCTAATAATATGAAAATAATGGTATATTTGTAGAATATGTTAGAAGTGGATATTGAAAGGGTATATAGACACTTAAGGGTCTACTATACATGTTAACAAAAACAAAAAAACAAACAAACCAAAAAACAAATAAATAAAAGGCATAGTGATGTCCCTTGTTAACAGAGTATTTTGGGGCAGTTATGTGAAGATTATATTATTATCACTAAATGTAAGGTTTGGGTGGTCTAGCCCAGATGTTTCATCATATTACAGTTTTGATGTGTGTGTGTGTGTGCGCACGAGCGCGCGCCCGCGTGTGAGCGTATATGGATGCGTGTGAGTGTGTGTGGGTGTGGGTGTGTGAAAAAGATTTTGGTTTGTCTAAACCTAGACAAATTATTGGCCTGAATGTGGGAACACTGTTCTGATATTTTTTGTTGTTGTTTTCTTTGCATTATGTAGTAGTGGTAAAATGGATGATTGTTCATTATATATGATTTGAATATGTTCGACTGTTCAAGGAATGGATGTTTGATATTTTTTTTGATTATGTGTGAAGAATTTGCGCACATACAAAGAGTGGATTATGTGTCGCACTACTGGAAAATTGTTATCCCCCTTGTCAAAAGACCTTTTCGGGTAATGACAATAAACAGTTTCAGTTTCAGTTTCAGTTTCAGTTTCTCTGTTTTCTCTCTGTCTGTCTGTCTCTCTCTCTCTCTCTCTCTCTCTCTCTGTCTCTCTAACTCACCCTCTACCCTTCTCTGTTGTTCTCAATCCACCTCTCTATTTCTCTCCCTCATCCTCTCCCATTCTGCCACTCCATCTGCCTCTCTTCCTCTCTGTCCCTCCACTTTCTCCCTCCATTCGTCTTTCCTTATACGTGTCCAATCCAGTCCCACCCCCAACCTCAGTCCCCCTACAAATTCCACACTCAATCGATCCCAGTCCACGACCTCCATGACCCGTCCAACTGATCGACCCGCCACCTGGCAGCTGTCAAAAGACACGTGTCATAATTGGCGAGCAGGCCACGACCCACAGCATCCTGTTAGAAATTAACCTAATTTAAAAACTGGTGGCACAAGTTTAAAAAAAAGGCAACAAAGTTCCGTTAAATGTAAGCTCAATCAATATAGAAAATTCAGCAAGAAAAATACTTGACTTTGATTTTATCCACGCCATAAAATCTTTTGTTTATTTTCAGAGCTCCAGACATATACACAAATGAAGAATTTGACTTGTCATTGTTAGTTTTATTTTTGTTTAAAGCCAGTATATAGACTTCACTCTTACAGCTAAAGCTAAACTCTTTTTTGTTGTGAAACTGCTAGTAAAACTCAAGGAAACGTAACTGATCTAATGAAGATAATGTGGTCCTGGGGAAATTTTGATACTATGTACTACTGTATTCTCTCGATTGTTCGATGCTCAAACTAAGCTGCGTTAATGTACGCTAGCAAAATATAGGGACTGTCAAGGTTATCATGTATAGTGACAATGCATCGTTTTGCCTGCATATACAAATCTAGGAGTAAGTAATTGAGCTCCCAGTAACTTGGTGTTCGGCGATAAGGGTAGCTATCCACTATAGACTGAAGGCAGTCTCAATACTTACATAGTGGTTAAAACAAACGAACCTCCCCCCTCCCCCCGACCCAAGATTGCCAAAACAGACACTAAAATGCTTGCAAATGATAGCAGCTCAGACAGCACGAAGAAAGAAAATTGGGCCAAATATGTAAAAGACTGCTTATACTATCTTGGCTTCGAGGATGCCTGGTCAAATGGAATTGTAAATGTGTATGTATGATGTATGTATGCATGTACATAAGTATGTATGTATGCATGTATAATTATGTGAATGTATGTATGTACGTGTACATACACATGCGTGCGAATGTGTGTTGTGCATGTATGTATATTGTGAATGTGTATGTGTGTGCGTTTGTGTTTGTCTGTGTATGTGTCTGTGTGTGTAGAGGTCAAGGACGTTCGCAATTAAAACAATGTCAGCATATGTCTCTCTCACTCTCCCGCCCTTTCTGGCTCCAACTCTATTTCCCATCCCCTTTCTCTCTCTGTCTTTGTCTCTGTCTCACTCTCTCTCTCTCTCCCTCGCTCTCTCTCTCCTTCCCGTCTCCCTGTGCTGCTGTCTCCCTCTATCAGATCTCACTCATTCTTGTTATCTCTCATAGTCTTTCTCCCTCCCCCCTTCTCTCTTTCCCCTTTTCTCACAGTCTGTCTCCATCTCTGTTCTATTTCTGTCATTCTCCTTCACCCCCCCCCCTCTCTCTCTTTTTCTCTCTCATACACATTCTCTCTGTCTCTCTCCGTCTTTTTCTCTCTTTCTTTCGCTGTCTCCCTCCTCTTTCTCTCTTTCTCTCCCTCTCTGTCTCTGTGTGTCTATTTCTTTCTTTCGCTGTCTCTCTCCTCTTTCTCTCTTTTTCTCCCTCTCTAGCTCTGTCTTTGTCCATTTCTTTCTTTCTTTGTATATATATATTTTTTTGTTTTATTGTTTTTGTAGTTGTTTTTTTCAGTCTTTCTTTCGTCTCATTCTCATTGCCTGCACTATTCCTGCCTGTCTGTCTGTCTGTCTGTCTATCTTCCTGCCTGCCTCTCTGTCTGTCTGTCTGTCTATCTGTCTGTCTCTTCCCTTCAGTTTCTCAGCTGTCTCGTCTATCTGCGAGTAATTTGTCTGTTTGTCAGTCTGTTAGCCTGTCTATTTGTCCGTCAATATGTACGTTTCTTTTACTCGTTGTCCGGACATTAAATGTTGACGCACGAACCTTCCCCATATTATCTCGTTCGTTTGTGTTCCCCGTTTGGTTCTCTCTCGTCTTTTGTGCGTGTGTGCGTGCGTGCGTGTGCTTGTGTGTGTGTGTATGTGTGCTTGTGTGTGTATGTGTGTGTGTGTGTGTGAATGTGTGTGTGTGTGTGTGTGTGTGTTGCGTGCTTGTATGTAAATGTGTGAGTATATGTGTGCATATGCGCGCGCGCTCGTGTGTGTGTGTGTATGTATGTGTGTATGTATGTGTATGTTTGCGTGTGTGTGCACGCATATGTCAGTGTGTGCATGCGTGCTGTTGTGTGTGGTGTGTGTGTGTGTGTGTGTTGTGTGTGTATGTGTGTGTGTGTGTGTGTGTGTGTGTGGTGTGTGTGTATGTGTGTGTGTGTATGTGTGTGTGTGTGTGTTGTGTGTGTATGTTGTGTGTGTGTGCGTGCGTGGTGTGTGTGTGTGTGTGTGTGTGTGTTGTGTGTGTGTGTGTGTGTGTGGTGTGTGTATGTGTGTTGGTGTGTGTGTGTATGTGTGTGTGGTGTGTGTGTGTGGTATGTGTGTGTGTGTGTGTTGTGTGTATTGTGTTGTGTGTGTGTGTGTGTGTGTGTGTGTGTGTGTGTGTGTGTGTGTTGTGTGTGTATGTGGTGTGTGTGTGATGTGTGTGTGTAGTGTGTGTGTGTGTGTTGTGTGTGTATGTGTGTGTGTGTGTGTGTGTGTGTATGTGTGTGTGTGTGTGTGTGTGTGTGTGTAGTGTGTGTGTGTGTGTGTGTGTATGTGTGTGTGTGTGTTTTGTGTGTGTGTGTGTGTTATGTGTGTGTGTGTGTGTGTTGTTGTGTGTGTATGTGTGTGTGTGTGTGTGTGTTGTGATGTGTGTGTGTGTGTGTGTGTGTGTTGTGTGTTGTGTGTTGTGTGTGTGTGTGTGGTGTGTGTGTGTGTGTGTGTATGTGGTGTGTGTTGTGTTTGTGTTGTGTGTTGTGTGTTTGTGTGTGTGTGTTGTGTGTGTGTTGTTGTGTGTATGTGTGTGTGTGTTGTTGTGCTGTATGTTTGTGGTTTGTGTGTTGTGTTGTATGTGTTGTGTGTCTGTTTGTGTGTTATGTGGTTGTGTTGCTTGTCGTTGTGTGTGTTGTTGTGTTATGGGTTGATGTTGTCTGTGTTATTGTGTTGTGTGTTTGTCTGTTTGGGTGCTGTCTGTTCGCTGTCTTGTGGTTGTCGATTATTGTGCTGTCTCTGTCTGTCTATTGGTTTGACTGTCTGTCTCTGTTGTCTATTGGTTTGTCCGTCTGTCTCTGTCTGTCTATTGGGTTTGTCTGTCTGTCTCTGTCTGTCTATTGGGTTTGTCCGTCTGTCTCTGTCTGTCTATTGGGTTTGACTGTCTGTCTCTGTCTGTCTATTGGGTTTGTCCGTCTGTCTCTGTCTGTCTATTGGGTTTGACTGTCTGTCTCTGTCTGTCTATCGGTTTGACCGTCTGTCTCTGTCTATCTATCGGTCTTGTCCGTCTGTCTCTGTCTGTCTATCGGTTCTTGTCCGTCTGTCTCTGTCTGTCTATCGGTTTGTCGTCTGTCTCTGTCTGTCTATCGGTCTTGTCCGTCTGTCTCTGTCTTCTATCGGTCTTGTCGTCTGTCTCTGTCTATCTATCGGTCTTGTCCGTCTGTCTCTGTCTGTCTATGGTTTGATCCTGTCTGTCTCTGTCTGTCTATCGGTTTGTCCGTCTGTCTCTGTCTGTCTATCGGTCTTGTCGTCTGTCTCTGTCTGATCTATCGGTTTGTCCGTCTGTCTCAGTCTGTCTATGGTTTTGTCGTCTGTCTCGTCTGTCTATCGGTTTTGTCCTGTCTGTCTCTGTCTGTCTATTGGTTTTGTCGTCTGTCTGTCTGTCATGTCTATCGTGTTTTGTCTGTCTGTCTCAGTCTGTCTATCGGTTTTGTCTGTCTGTCTCAGTCTGTCTATCGGTTTTGTCGTCTGTCTCAGTCTGTCTATCGGTTTTGTCTGTCTGTCTCAGTCTGTCTATCGGTTTTGTCTGTCTGTCTCAGTCTGTCTATTGGGTTTGACTGTCTCAGTCAGTCTGTCTATTGGGTTTGATTGTCTGTCTCTGTCTGTCTATTGGGTTTGACTATCTGTCTCTGTATATCTATTGGGTTTGATTGTCTGTCTCTGTCTGTCTATTGGGTTTGATTGTCTGTCTCTGTATATCTATTGGGTTTGATTGTCTGTCTCTGTCTGTCTATTGGGTTTGACTGTCTGTCTCTGTCTGTCTTTTGGGTTTGACTGTCTGTCTCTGTATATCTATTGGGTTTGATTGTCTGTCTCTGTCTGTCTATTGGGTTTGATTGTCTGTCTCTGTCTGTCTATTGGGTTTGATTGTCTGTCTCTGTCTGTCTACTGGATTTGACTGTCTGTCTCAATCTGTCTGTCTCATTCATAATGTCTCTCAGACGTCATTCTTTCCTCCATTCTTCAATATATCTCTCTCGCTCTCGCTCTCGTCTCTCTCTCTCCCTCTCTTTCTTTTTCTCTCTTTTTCTCTCTCTCTCGCTGTCCCCTCTCTCTCTTTCTCTTTCTCTCTCTCTCGCTCTCTCTCTCTCTCTCTCGCTCTGTCTGTCTCTCTGTCTCTGTCTCTGTCTCTCTGTCTGCCTCTCTGTCTCTGTCTCTGTCTCTCTCTCTCTCTCTCTCTCTCTCTCTCTCTCTCTGTGTCTCTCTCTCTCTCTCTGACTTCAACTTTCATTCCTCCAGCGCTGTTGTCGCCCTTCATTTCTGTTCCTCGTGAAAGCCAGAAGGCTATGAGGGCGAAAGAATGAAATGACATGTATATTAGTGTAACATGTGCACCACGATCATTATGGCAATCATCCAAACAGACGAATATCGCTTGTGGTTTTTGCAGATACGGTCTGGTCTGAAGTGCTAAACGTCCGATCTCTTCTGTGGCGTGGTCTCTGTAATTGACCACTGTGCCGGGTTCTGTTGCTGTTGTCTGCTAATACTTAGAAGGACTGGAATGATGGAACTGGCTGAGATTTGCGGTCTGAAGAGATATGGGAATAAATCAAATCTTTTCGTACTGTTGTGAGTCAACGCTATGATAATCCATTGGTATTTGAATTCCGATCCCATTGAAAATATCACGTCTGGGAGTTTGCGAGGCTTGCTTTGGATGTACGACAAAACACGGGACCAGGTTTTTGGACTTGCGACAAAACATTATTTGTGAGGCTTGCTTTTAACTGCGACAAAACATTGTGAGGCTTGTTCTGAATCTGTAAACAGACGTCGTGAAGCTTCCTTTCGATCTGCGACAAAACATTATAAGGCTTGATTTGTTCCTGTGACAAAACACTGTGAGGCTTGTTTTGTTATTGTGACAAACATTGTGAGGCTTGTTTTGTTATTGTGACAAAACATTGTGAGTCTCGTTTTGTTATTGTGACAAAACATTGTGAGGCCTGTTTTGTTATTGTGACAAACATTTCAGCGCTTGTTTTGTTATTGTGACAAAACATTGTGAGGCTTGTTTTGTTATTGTGACAAAACATTGTGAGGCTTGCTTTGTTATTGTGACAAACATTGTGAGGCTTGTTTTGTTATTGTGACAAACATTGTGAGGCTTGTTTTATTATTGTGACAAAACATTGTGAGGCTTGTTTTGTTATTGTGACAAAACATGTGAGGCTTGTTTTGTTATTGTGACAAACATTGTGAGGCTTGTTTTGTTATGGTGACAAAACATTTGAGGCAAGTTTTTAATGTATCGAAAACTGTAAGGCTTGTAGATCTTGAATATTGTTTGAACTGTGACAAAATATTACGGGGTTTGTTTATTGTGACAAAACATATGAGGTTCTTGTAGTAATTTTGACAAAATTGTGAGCTTGTTTTGTTATCTGTAAAAACATTATGAGTTTGTTTTGTTCTTGTGACAAAACATTTGAGGCTTGTTTTGTATTGTGTAACTAAACATTGTGAGGCTTGTTCTTGTAATGTGACAAAAACATGAGTTGCATTGTGTTATTGAGACAAAACATTGTGAAAGGCATGCTTTGTACCTGTGACAAACATTGTGAGGCTTGTTTTGTTCTTGTGACAAAACATTTGTTGAGAAGTTATCGACTTTTAAGTTTTTGTCTGACAAAACAGTGTGAGACTTTCTTATTAAAAAAAAATTGTAGAAATAAATAGTATATAATAAATAAATGTGACTAATAAAATTATAAGTTTTTTTTTATGGTGACAAAAACATTAGAGGCTTGTCTGTATATGATACAAAAACATATGAGGCGTATCTGATATAATGCTACTACTACAAAATTTAGTGAGGCTTGTTTTGTTATTGTGACAAACATTGTGAGGCTTGTTTTGTTATTGTGACAAACACTGTGAGGCTTGCTTTGTTATTGTGACAAAACATTGTGAGGCTTGTTTTGTTATTGTGACAAAACATTGTGAGGCTTGTTTTGTTATTGTGACAAACATTGTGAGGCTTGTTTTGTTATTGTGACAAAACATTGTGAGGCTTTGTTTTATTATTGTGACAAAACATTGTGAGGCTGTTTTGTTATTGTGACAAAACATTGTGAGGCTTGTTTTGTTATTGTGACAAACATTGTGAGGCTTGTTTTGTATTGTGACAAAACATTTGAGGCTAGTCTTGTTAATGTATCAAACACTGTAAGGCTTGTTTTGTTATTGTGAAAAAATTGTGAGGCTGTTTTGCTTATGTGACAAACATATTGGGGTTGTTTTTATTGTGACAAAACAGTATGAGGCTTGCATAGTAATGTGACAAAACATTGTGAGGCTTGTTTTGTATCTGTACAAAACATTGTGAGGTTGTTTTGTTATTGTGACAAACATTGTGAGGCTTGTTTTGTTATCTGTAACAAACATTGTAGGTTTGTTCTGTAATTGTGACAAACATTAATGAGTCTTGCTTTGTTTGAGACAAAACATTGTGAGGCATGCTTTTGTACCTGTGACAAAACATTGTGAGGCTTGTTTTGTTATTGTGACAAAACATTATTAGGCATGCTTTAAATTATCGAAACATGTAAGGACTTGCTTTGATCCTGTATCAAAAACATGTGAGACTTATCTTAAACCGTCAAAAAAAAACAAAAAAAAAAAGGTTGAAAATGAAAAAAATGAATAACGAATAAAATTATTTTTTAAAAAATAAATGATGAATTTAATAAAATTGAATTTTAATAAATATTTTAGTTTTTTTATCGCAAAATATTTTGATTAAAATACAAATCTAAGCTGCTGACCTGTATACATGCTAATACCTACAAACATATGGAGGCGTTATGCATGTACAAAACATGATATACTTCATTACTATAATCGTAAGCTTGAGCTTATTCATCATACATAATACATACATAAATCATAAGAAAAAAACTAACATAAAAATAATAAACATAATAATATAAATAACAGATAAATAGATAAAACAAATAAATAAAATAGATAAAAAATAAATAAAACAAGAAACAACAACAACAACAAGATTGGAAGGCTTGCTTAGACATCACCTGGAGGTACTTTTCAGTTACTTCTAGTGAGATTTCGTGACAACAATGTCTCCTCCGAATCATTTGCAAGCAACTGAGTACAGCGTGTGACCGTGGCTACACGAGAGAGTCCATGATGAATTTCTTCAACTTTTTAAAACGTTCCAAGGACACGCAGGTGAAACTGTTTGGTGAGTGTCTAGTTTTAGCGTTTATGATTATGTGTGCGTGTGTACGCGCGCGCGCGTGCGTGTGTGTGTGTTTGTTATGTATGTATGTGTGTGTGAGTCTGTGTGCTCACAAATGTGTGTGTGTGTGTGTGTGTGGGGTGTGCGCGGAAGTGGGTATCGTGTGTGTGTGTGTGTGTGTGTGTTATGTGTGTGCGTGCGTGTATGTGTGTTTGTATGTATGCGTTTGTGTGTGTGTGTGCGTGTGTGCATATTGTGTGTTTGTGTTAGTGTGTTTGTGTGTGTGCGTGCCTGTGTGCGTGTGTGGTGTGTGTATGTGTGTGTGCGTGCGTGCGTGTGTGTGTGAATTCTCTGTCACGATAAAACTCTTTCTCTTCGTGTATTGTTCTACCGTTTGTATGTGTGTGTATGATGTGTGTGTGTGTGTGTGTGTGGGGCGTGTGTGTGTGTGTGTGTGTGTGTGTGTGTGGGGTGTGTGGGTTGTTTGTGGTGCCTCTGTTCTCCTGTATATCTGTTTTTGCCTCTCTGTATGACTGCGTGTGTGTCCGTCTGTATCTCGACTGTCTGTTCCGTTTTTCTGTCTGGTTTGATCTGTTGATAGATAAACCCTTGGTATCAAAGATCTGACACCCTGGGTTCAATCCTAGTACAGCAAACATAACATCTGGGCCTGTTCGCCATCCATCTTTCTGTTTCAGATCACTCTGGTGCTACCAGCTTAATCCTTTGATTCCCTCACCTTACCTAGCGTACCAGCATCCTGCATTGTAAACCATGCTACCAAAGCAAAAACTTAAGCCTTTTGACTCCTTCACCCTATCCACCAGCTTCCTGCAGGAAGCTGGTGGATAGGGTCAGAGGGAGTCAAAAGGGTTAAATTTTTGCCGTCGGTAGATAGCACGCAGGAATCAAAAGATTAATGCTTCACGGGTCCTGTCCTGTCGTTCACACTCCCCCCCCCCCTCCCACACACACACACCCGGCTCCTCTCCATTCCAGATCCAGCCAATGCACAAAGGTCTGCGTACGCGCAAGGGGTTGACCCGATATTTCATAGTATATTTTGATGGAGTAGGTATGGAACCCTGAACACTATGAATCCCGCTTGAACTAACTCTAAGCTCCGTTTGTTCACATCCTATTTCTTCACACTACACTTATGTTTATCATTTGTCTGTGCATTATTTTATGTTGTTGGTTTATTATTGTTGTTGTTGTTGTTGTTGTTGATGTGTTGTTGTTGTTGCTGTTGAAACTTTGCTACAATACATAGCCTACACCTCTACTGTTGCTATCGTACGGCCTATGTGACGTACCATGGCCCTCTTCAATCACAACAAGATGAGGACATTCAACACCATTGTGAAATCTGTCTTTAGTATGGACCAGAGACTTCGACGTTTTCAAATACCAACGAATCCAGAACTTTCAACCATAAATACTTGAGATATATCCTGGGCATTGGATGATCAGAAACAACATTAAATGCCAACATGCGGACAAGAGCAAACAAGATTCACATTAGCACGAAATTTAAAAGAAAAAAGGAAGAAGAGGAAAGTATTAAATGGATAAACAGATACATGAACAAATACATCAACACATAACAAATAAATGAATGAATGCATGAACAAAAGAATGTGAGCATGAATGAATGAATAAATGAATGCATGTATGGATGAATGGAATGAATGAATAAATGAATGAATGAATGAATTAAATAGAAGAAGATGAAGAAGAAGAAGAATGCATATAATAATGATCATAATAAATGATAATAATAAAAAAATAATATAAAAAACAATGATGATGATGATGATGATGATGATGATGATGATAATGATAATACTAATAATATAATGATATGATCAGAAATAAATAATAATAATAATAATTATGATGAGATGATGAATGATGATGATGATGATGATGATGATGATGATGATGAATTCCCACTTACATAACAAAAACTTTGAGCCCCTCCACCCTGGCCTTTGGCATCTCAACGGGAATTTTTCCCACGCAGTGACGTCATATATGTATCATCCCCTCATGTCGTTCAGCCCATCAGCTGAGGCAATGTACTGGGGTGTGGCACTTGGAGCCAGCCGTGAGAAGAAAAAGGAGGAGATGAGTTACTTCTGATGGCTTTTGGGGGGAACATAAAGCCACTCAGCAGCACTCTTTCAGCAGATTCATCCAGCTGCCTATATCATGCTTTTCATGCACGTTTAATCCATGTCGTATTGGATTCTGTTCCCTTTTCCTCTTCCTTGCTGGTTTTACATTCGTGATTGTCTTGTTATGCTGCTTCGAATTTTGGAAAAAAGTGTTCAAATCCAGCTTCTTTTATTCATTCATTCGTTCGTTCGTTCTTCATTCTCGTTTGATTTTTCATTCGATCGTTCGTTCGTTCGTTCTTTCGTTCGTTCGCTCATTCATTCATTTGTTCTTAATTTATGTATTTATTATGTACCTATTTCATTCATTCGTACATTCATTCATTCATTTATTCATTCATTCATTCATTCATTCTTTCATTCATTCATTCATTTATCTATCTGCATGTCTGTTTATCTATCTATGAATCTATGTATCTATCCCTCTGTGTATGTATGTATGTATGCATGTATGCATGTATGTATGTATGTATGCATGTATGTATGTATGTATGTATGTATGTATGTACGTCTGTCTGTATGTATGTATATGATGTATATATGTATGTATGTATCTGATTATCTGTCTTTATATTTATCTATTCATCTATTGATGCATTCAATCATTTATATATTAATTTATTTATTCATTTATGCATTCATTCATTGATTCATTTAATAAATCATCTATTTATTTTTGTGTAGCACACAATCACAGCACGATCTCTCTGTCCAGTAGTTGTCATCTCGTCGGGCCGCTTACTCTGCATGACAGGTCAGTGTGTGTGTGTGTGTGTGTGTGTGTGTGTGTGTGTGTGTTGGCGCGCGCGCGTGTGTGTGCATGTGTGTGTTTGTGTAAGTGGTGTTGCGCTTGTGTCAATATATATATACCTGTCGGTCCATCTCTGTCTGTCCATCGATTTTTGTTCGTCTGTCTCTGTCGGTCGGTTCTTTGTGTCTGTTTCTATCTGTCACATTTTGACCATCTGTCTCTGTCTGTCTATCGATTTTGTCTGTCTCTGTCTATTGGTCACTGTCTGCCTGTCTCTGTCTGTCTGTCTATCTGTCTGTCTGTCGGATTTCGTCCGTCTATCTCTGTCTGTCTATCGGGTTTGTCCGTTTGTCTCTGTCTATTAGGTTTGACTGTCTGTCTCTGTCTGTCTATTGTGTTTTGTCCGTTTGTCTCTGTCTGTCTGTCTGTTGGGTTTGACTGTCTGTGTCTGTCTGTCTATTGGTTTGACTGTCTGTCTCTCTCTGTCTATCGGGTTTTGTCCTTCTGTCTCTGTCTGTCTATTGGGTTTGACTGACTGTCTCAGTCTGTCCATTGGGTTTGATTGTCTGTCTCTGTCTGTCTATTGGATTTGACCGTCTGTCTATCGTCTTTTGTCCGTTTTGTCTCTGTCTGTCTATTGGGTTTGACTGTTTCTGTCTGTCTATTGGGTTTGACTGTCTGTCTCTGTCTATTGGGTTTGACTGTCTGTTTCTGTCTGTCTATTGGGTTTGACTGTCTGTCTCTGTCTGTCTATCGTGTTTTGTCCGTTTGTCTCTGTCTGTCTATTGGTTTGACTGTCTGTCTCTCTCTGTCTATCGTATTTAGTCCGTTGTCTCTGTCTGTCTATTGGGTTAGACTGTCTGTGTCTGTCTGTCTATTGGGTTTGACTGTCTGTCTCTGTCTATTGGGTTTGACTGTCTGTCTCTGTCTGTCTATTGGGTTTGACTGTCTGTCTCTGTTTGTCTATTGGGTTTTGTCCGTTTGTCTCTGTCTGTCTGTCTGTTGGGTTTGACTGTCTGTCTCTGTCTGTTGGGTTTTGTCCGTTTGTCTCTGTCTGTCTATTGGGTTTGACTGTCTGTCTCTGTCTGTCCATTGGGTTTGATTGTCTGTCTCTGTCTGTCTATTGGGTTTGATTGTCTGTCTCTGTCTATTGGGTTTGACTGTCTGTCTCTGTCTGTCTGTTGGGTTTGACTGACTGTCTCTGTCTATCTGTTGGGTTTGACTGACTGTCTATCGTGTTTTGTCCGTCTGTCTCTGTCTGTCTATCGTTTTGTCCGTCTGTCTCTGTCTTGTCTATTGGGTTTGACTGTCTGTCTCTGTCTGTCTATCGGTCTTGTCCGTCTGTCTCTGTCTTGTCTATTGGGTTTGACTGTCTGTCTCTGTCTGTCTATCGGTCTTGTCCGTCTGTCTCTGTCTGTCTATCGGTTTTGTCCGTCTGTCTCTGTCTGTCTATCGGTCTTGTCCGTCTGTCTCTGTCTTGTCTATTGGGTTTGACTGTCTGTCTCTGTCTGTCTATCGGTTTTGTCCGTCTGTCTCTGTCTTGTCTATTGGGTTTGACTGTCTGTCTCTGTCTGTCTATCGGTCTTGTCCGTCTGTCTCTGTCTTGTCTATTGGGTTTGACTGTCTGTCTCTGTCTGTCTATCGGTCTTGTCCGTCTGTCTCTGTCTTGTCTATTGGGTTTGACTGTCTGTCTCTGTCTGTCTATCGGTTTTGTCCGTCTGTCTCTGTCTTGTCTATTGGGTTTGACTGTCTGTCTCTGTCTGTCTATCGGTCTTGTCCGTCTGTCTCTGTCTTGTCTATTGGGTTTGACTGTCTGTCTCTGTCTGTCTATCGGTTTTGTCCGTCTGTCTCTGTCTGTCTATTGGGTTTGACTGTCTGTCTCTGTCTGTCTATCGGTTTTGTCCGTCTGTCTCTGTCTTGTCTATTGGGTTTGACTGTCTGTCTCTGTCTGTCTATCGGGTTTTGTCCGTTTGTCTCTGTCTGTCTATCGGGTTTGACTGTCTGTCTCTGTCTGTCTGTTGAGTTTGACTGTCTCTGTCAGTCTATTGGGTTTGACTGTCTGTCTCTATCTATCGTGTTGTGTCCGTCTGTCTCTGTCTGTCTGTTGGGTTTGACTGTCTGTCTATTGTGTTTGACTGTCTGTCTATTGTGTTTGACTGTCTGTCTATTGGGTTTGACTGTCTATTGGGTTTGACTGTCTGTCTATTGGGTTTGACTGTCTGTCTATTGGGTTTGACTGTCTGTCTTTGTCTGTCTATTGGGTTTGACGGTCTGTTTCTGTTTGTCTATTGGGTTTGACTGTCTGTCTCTGTTTGTCTATTGGGTTTGACTGTCTGTCTCTGACTGTCTATCGGTTTTTGTCTGTCTGTCTTTGTCTGTCTTTTAAATTATGTCTCGCTGATCTCACGTTTTCACTTCCAAATATTCTTTCATATATCTCTGTCTCTGTCTCTCTGTCTCTCGTCTCTCTGTCGCTCTCTCTCTCGTCTATTTCTCCCTCCCCCGCTCTCTGTCTCCTGTCTCCTGTCTCTAAGAGAAAGAGAGAGAGAATATATATATATATATATATATATATATATATATATATATATTCTCTCTCTCTTTCTCTTGTCTCTGTCTGTATGTCTGTCTGTCAGTCTGTCTGTCTGTCTGTCTGTCTGTGTCTCTCTGTCTCTCTGTCTTTCTGTCTCACTCTGTCTTTCTGTCTCACTCTGTCTCTGTCTCATTCTCTCTCTCTCTCTCTCTCTCTCTCTCTCTCTCTCTCTCTCTCTCTCTCTCTGTATCTCTCTCTTTCCCTCCCTCCATCTCTCTCTGTTTATCTCTTTGACCTTGACTGTCATCTTTCCCCGCGCTGTCCTTTTTCTCGCAATGTTATCTCCATTTCTTGTAAAAATAAGCAAACCATGAAAACAAAAGAATGGAATGACATGTTATGTGTGTACGTGTTGTGCAACGTCGCAGCGAGAGAATGATACCTATAGTATTAGGTGCATTTTATCTGCTGAATACGTGGTGCACGTGCTCAGTGTGACCTTGACCACCTTGCACGAACGAATACTTATGGATTCACCATCTGACATGGAATCGTGATCAATTTTGTATAGGCTTGTTCAGTAACGTGATGAAGATAAAACGTCAGAGAGAAGCATCATGTTCTCGTCCATAAATCTGAAATCATTCTTTGTGCGGGAAAATATATATATCTGTGTGTTTTTTTGTATGTATGTATATATGTATGTATGTATGTATGTATGTATGTATGTATGTATGTATGTATGTATGTATGTATGTATGTATGTATGTATGTATGTATGTATGCATGTATGTATGTATGTCTGTATGTATATATGTATGTATGTGTGTGTGTATGTATGTATGTATGTATGTCTGTATGTCTGTATGTATATATGTATGTATGTACGTATGTGTGTATATATGTATGTATGTATGTGTGTATATATGTATGTATGTACGTGTGTATAGATGTACGTATGTACGTATGCATGTATGTATGTATGTATGTATGTATGTATGCATGTATGTATGTATGTATATATGTATGTATGTATATATGTATGTATGTATGTATATATGTATGTATGCGCACGTACATACATACATATATACATACATACATACATATATACACACATGTAGGTCAGTAGGTAGGTAGACAGATAGTGTGTGTGTATGTATGTATGCATGTATGTATGTATGTATGTATGTATGTATGTATGTATGTATGCATGTATGTATGTATGTATGTATGTATTTATGTATTTATGTATGTATTTATGTATTTATGTATGTATGCATGTATGTATGTAGTATGTATGTATGTATGTGTATGTATGTATATATGTATTAAGTATTATATATGCATGCATGTATGTATGCATATATGTATGTATGTATGTACGTATGTATGTATGTATGTATGTATGTATGTAGGTATGCATGTATGTATGTATGTATGTATGCATGCATGCATGTATGTATGTATGTATGTATGTATGCATGCATGTATGTATGTATGTATGTATGTCTGTCTGTCTGTCTGTATGTATGTATGTATGTATGTATGTATGTACGTAAATACGTGCATACAGTTTCATTTCTGAAGAGGACGTCGCCGCTCTCGGCGTGAATTCGATATGCACTAATGTCACATGGTGCCATGTGATGGTTATCATGGCATAAACCTTAAGCCTGCACTTAAACAAATGAGCTGGCCAGGTCCTGAGTTCCTACCGAGTCTACATTTGTTTTGTTTGTATTGTATTGTATCAGTCTATCATTGGTACAATCTTGGTTACAGTGGATTTGCCATGTGAAACTCAAGCTGCTCTCGTCTCCCGTTTGAGAGTGCGTCGCTGCAGTGCAACACTACCCATCCACCCCATCCCCTTTTATGATTTTTTTTTACCAAGACTTCAGAATGGCAAGTGGAGGACCTGGGATATCAACCTATCTCTCCAATGTTTTATACCAGGACAGCCGGGCGAATGCCCTTTTCTTCGATTATCAACTGCCGCTGGATCTTTAGCGTGCGCAGGGCGAAAGACACACGGGTCCGACTAGTTTTTCGTCCCTTTCGAAGGACTAGGTGTTCAGTTCGGTTTTCCGGTCAAATTGAGGAGAATAGTCGAAGCCTCAACGGGGAACAAACACTGGAACCTCGAGTTTAATTGTTGGCAGGCAGACGTCTGAACCATTCTGCCACTCATCTTCTTTTCACTGCCATTTTTAATGAATTAGTCATTCAGGTCATGTCAGCCTTTTATTTATCAATCCCTTCACCGATCCCCTCCTCATTTCAAACTTCATACACCAGCAAACTTCAAAATA
>CM060306.1:69956849-69959349 GCA_030674185.1 Monoplex corrugatus | reverse complement strand
TTTCGGTCCTAAATCTCTCACACTCTATGGGACAGGGCCTCATTCAGGTCATGAATCAAAGAAAACAAAACAATTTAAGGAGCTGACACATCAGCCGTTCTGCCCGTATGGTTGAAGGGAACTGTTTGAACGTGTGTGGTCAGGCCAGTCAGTGTGGAACGGATGAAGTGTTTAACAACACGATCCTTTTGAAACGGATGTGAGATCTACGTAGGTCTTAGCGAGTTTCGTTGTTTTGCTTATCAGGTGTCGGAAGCGAAGGCGAAGAAAGCACATAATTGCCTTCTCACAATCATATTTGTTTTTTGAAATTTTGTTTTCGCTTTTCCAAAGAACATCATTTTAAATTGAAACAACTCTATCTAAATAGGCGATTTTCATGGAATTACTACAAGACGCCATTTGTAGAATGTGTGTCGGTCCAGTGCAGGGCGTTGGCTGCCTGGAGAATACCAACCGCTCGTTTGGAATAGATCAGAATGTATTCTGAACGATCAGGTTGAACTCGATGCCTACGGTCGTTTCAGAGAAACGTTTGCTATGACAGACAATTCGTTCTGGATCCGTTTCATTCCGTCCCTCTCGAAACGAACGATTGAGACGGTTCATTTGTCAGTACCTTAAAGACAAATACAGACACAGGATGACCAGTACTTGACTTCCCTGCTTGATCAGCATGACAGTCGAGTTGTTAAATCATTGGTCTTTCAGTCAGATCACAATCGTCTTCGATTCCACCTTGCTTGTGTATGGCATATGGGTACATACTGGATATTTTCTGGTATCCCAGGTCAACAGATGATGCAGAACTACAAGTACCTGAGCCCCCTTTGTTTTTCTATGCACATAAAACATCAGATATGCACGTTCAAGATCCTGCAAGCCATGTCAATGGTCAGTGGCTTATGGAACACAAAATAAATAAACAAACAAACAAACAAAACAAACAAACAAATAAACAAAAAGCCCTTCAGCATGAACACCCCCTGAAAAAAGGAATTAGACTGCTTACGTGGAAGGGCAAAACAAAACAAAAATAGCTATACACATGCAACTCATGTGTTCAAGTGAACGTGGGAATTACTCAGCCTACAAACACTTTAAATACAGACCAGACTTAGAAACTCTATTCATCTTATTTTTCTTACACTTGGTTGAAAAGCAAAGGCAGATTCCGATGTCTTCAGGTAAAACAACATCAGAGGTAACTTTTTACATGGACGAATTGCAAACAGTAGCAGGCACACACTGGACAAAAGAATCACGGAGATAAACTTAGAGACACACATCCATTCAACATCAACAGTTGTCTTGTGGAAGTTTCCACCCAATTCAGAGAGCCAGACACCGAATCAAAGCAAGGTCTCAGAGAGAAATACAGGAACAAACTGACCAGTAGTTGACTCCACTGCTTCACTTACTGTGGAATAACTCAATTACCTAGAAACCCAGACAGAGAAAACCCCGTCACTGTCCTTTACTAACTAACTAACGAGTCTTATCGATTGTCCAAGACTTCTGGAAAATTTCAGGAAGCCAGTAGACTTTGTCAGACTGGAAACGGCAAGAATGATGCCAATCGACCTACATTTCGCTTGACTTCCTGTCCCAGACTCGTGTTTCTTTTTAATGACCAATTTTCTGCCTGATTCCACGTTAGGGGAGCCTGGACCAGCTGTGGGCGTGTAGTCAGCACTATTGATTGGAATGAAGAAGACGATTTACTCCCCTTTCGTAAGTCAGTCGAACTCGGTTACGGCCTCCTTTCATGATGCGTTATAGGACGGTCTTGGACAGTGTACCGACGTAACCAAACCAAAGCTAACTGGCGTCGTTTCAAGTTCAATGTTGGAAGCGGTTCGTATAAGCCCATGACGGTGGTGATCTTCTTACATATTTCACACGTCTCATGTTCCAGATAGGATAATTATATGAATCATTTTACCCAGACACTAGATCTCAAAGACCTCCAAAACAAGTGCGACAGCTCTCGTTCAAACAAGCAGGAACCAGAAAAACGTGAACATAGAACCGGAACGCGTATGTAACACAACCAGACAAGACAGGAGCAAATTTCCGGCCAACTGGCCTTTGTCAAGCGTAAAATAACATCACAAAAGAACACATAACAAATAAAAATAAAATAGGAGAAAAAGATCAAAACTTCCCTGCTGCTTCGTCCAGTGGGAAAAAGGACTACAATGAAATCATGTGTTTGTGAATAATCAAAGACCTGAATTTATCTTCATATTCAAGGAAGGGGACCTGACAGCTATGTGAGCTGGAGACTGGTAGGCGTCCCAATAGAGAGATGAAGGCCCAGAGTAAGGCGAGTGAAGGCTCTTTTATTCTGTCATGGTCCAGTAGCTGAGCTGGATTTAGTCGTTATAAGTTTTGTAGCTAAGTCATAGGGTTTGCCAGTTCCCTACCTTGTAAACAAGGTAAATGTTGACTTGGTCTGAATGGATCATGCAGCGCTTAAACAGCACCCCCTTTACTC
>CM060306.1:69934349-69949349 GCA_030674185.1 Monoplex corrugatus | reverse complement strand
AAAAAAAAATAAAAAAAAAATTAAAAAAAACAGTCGTCGGTAAAGGTAGCGTCAAATGTAGGGGAGAAAAAGCAGCCTCTCCTTATCAAAGAATAATTGTCTGCTTGCACAGTGCGCGCACGTCCACACGGAGGCGAGCGCGAGCGCGAGCGCGCTCGCAAATACACACGTAACACACACACACACGTAACACAAACACACACACACACAGACTCACACAGAGACGCACACACACACGCACTCACACACACACAAACACACACACACACACACACACACACTAACCACACGATACACACACACGCACACAAGACTCACACACACACACACACACACACAACACACACATACACGCACATCACACAACACACACACAACACACACACACACAGTACCACACACCACATACACACATGACACAACACACACAACACACACACACACACACACACACACACCACCACCACTCCCATCTCAAACCCCACACACATGATACACCACCACCACCACCCATACACACACACACAGCACCACACCACCAATACACAATACACACACACACACACCACCACCACCACACACACACCACCACCACCACCACCACCACCACCATCACACACACCGGTCACCACCCCACGCACACCACAACACACCATTACACAATTACACAGCCTACGTACACACACACACACACACACACACACCACACACACACCACACACACACCACACACCACCACCACTCACACCACCACCACACACCCACACACCACTACCAATCACACTCACGTATACACACACACACACACACACACACACACACACACACACACACACACACACATAGCCAACTACCACCACCAACGCATCAACAACCAGGCCAACCGAACCTACACGCCACCCCTACTATCACACGAGTACACACCATCACCCCTCTCACCACACACGCCACACCACAACACACCACTAACACACTACACACGCACACACACACAACACAAACACACTACATACACACACATACCACACACACAACACACACACACACACACACACACACACACACACACACACACACACACACACACACACACATTTACTGCTCAGATTCTCCACAACTTCACAGAACACACCAGTTAACGACATTATCAGAAGGTGCAATGGTCCAGTGGCCAAGTCTCTGGGTTTTCTATTAGAAGTCCTGAGTTCGAACCTGCCTGGGTACCTCCTGGTGGGTAAAGGGTAGAGGTCTACCTGATCTCCCAAGGTCAACAGAAGTACACACCTGTTAGTGCCCAAACTCTCTTCGTGTATATACACGTGCAGAACCGTCAAATCTTCACGTTCAAGATCCTCTTAATCATTTTAATGCTTGAGAGCATGACTGAATACATCCAGCATAAACACTCCACCATCCGAAAACGAACTAAAGTTCCCATTATGCCAATGTTATAAAGAAGAGAGAGAGGGGGAAGAGAGTAGAAAGAGAGAGAGAGACAGAGACAGACAGACAGACAGACAAGCAGAGAAAGAGACAGACAGACAGACAGACAGATACAGGGAGAGAGAGATAGCAAGACAGAGAGAGAAAGAGAGAGAGAAGAGAGAGAGAGGAGGGAGAGAGAGAAAGAGAGAGAGAATTAGAGACAGAGACAGAGACAGAAGACAGGACAGACAAACAGACGGACAAGAGAGAGGACAGAGAGAGAGAGAGAGAGCAATAACAACAATAACAAAAAGTCAAACGAACCAAAAAAGAACAAAAAGAAATGTAAAACCATACACCTGAAACTCCCATTCGTATATTTAACTACACAAAGTGAATGCAGACCATGACCGAAAACAAACAAACAAAACAAAGCAAACAAACAAACAAACAAACAAACAAAAACAAGCAAACAAACAAAAATGGTATATAACTACTGCTTTCACCAAGACGGGAGCAGTAAAATGATTGATTGCACATGATGCAACGAAAAAAAAAATATGTGAATGGTTAAAAAACAAAAACAAAAAAATGAAACTGACCAACGTATTGATTATCCAGTTTAAGTCTCCTGCCGCATTTCCATCTATTTTTTTTTCTTCATCACAAATCGTGTTAATGAGCGGAAGTGTTTGGTGACGTAAAGTAAGCAGATTTATCGATCTTACAGAGACTACTCAAGGAAGCGAAATCAGTGTGGTGTGTGTGTGTGTGTGTGTGTGTGTGTGTGTGTGTGTGTGGTGCGCGCGCGCCGCGTGTGTGTGTGTATGTGTGTGGTGTGTATTTGGTGTGTGTGTGTGTGTGTGTGTGTGTGTGTGTGTGTATTTGCGTGTGTGTGTGTGTATGTGTGTGTGTGAGTGTGTGTGTGTTTGTGTGTGTGTGTGTACGTTTATGTACATATACATATATATATATAATATATATATATATCATATATGTATGGTAATACGTGTGTATGTGTGTGTATGTGTGTATGTATGTGTATATGTGTGTTTTTTTGGTGTATGTGTGTGTTTGTGTGTATGTATATGTGTGTGTGTGCATATGTGTGTGCGTGCGTGTGTGTGTGTGTGTTTGTGTATGTGCGCGTGTGATATATATATATATATATATATATATATACATACATATATGTAATGCATATATATGTGTGTGTATGTGTGTGCGTGCGCGCACGTGTATGTATGTGTGTATGTGCGTGTACGAGTATGGTGTGTGTGTGTGTGTGTGTGTGTGTGTGTGTGTGTGTGTGTGTGTGTGTGTGTGTGTGTGTGATTTTCTGTCTATATGTGTGTCCGTGTCTGCCTGAGAAATAATCGAAGCTTGCAATTGTCTTCACCTTGATTTAAATTAGTTGGAAGAAGCTGAAACAGGTAAATAAACGTATTATTTTCTGACATCACATTTATGGAAAAAAAAACATGCATTAAATTACAATGTTTGGCTCGTGCGAGTTTGTTTACCCGTGCGCAGCACATGTGTTTATCTATATATTTTTTCAAATTCTTTTTCTTTTCAAATCAATATCAAAACTAAGATCAGTGCATGTATGATATTATATTTGCACAATGTACCGATACTATAATTATCATTGTGTGTTGTGTGCCGTATTTCCGATCAACGAGACACTATCGTTAAAGCATACATTTGTTACTTCAACCTTGGTGTTCTTCTAGATGATGGTACAACAATCAATGAATGGATGTTATGTCAACATTTTTATTCTACTTATAATGTATGTTTAATATTCTCTGAACATTTTTCACGTGTAATTAATGTGAAAGAACATCTGTCTCCCCGACACCCCGTGTTGTGTTGTGGCTAGTCACTCATGTATAGTACACCTTCTGAATCTGAATGTCTCTCTGTCTCTATCACATCTGTCTCTGTCTCTGTTGCTATTTCTCATTTTCTCTATGTCTCTGTCTCTCTCTCTGTCTCTTTCTCTCTCTCTCTCTCTCTCTCTCTCTCTCTCTCTCTCTCTCTCCCCTCTCTCTCTCTCCCTCTCTCTCTCTGCGGTCGTGTGTGTGTGTGTGCGCGCGCGTGTGTCTGCGCGCGCGCGGTGTGTGTGTGTGTGTGTGTGTGTGTGTGTGTGTTGAGTGTTTGTCCCAGCACAGAATTGTGTCTGGGTAGCTGGTGCCAGAAGCTGTTTTCGCAGGGCTTCTTCATCATAAAAGAGGGAATGAAAGAAGTCAAACAATGCGAGGCCCTGGTTCTAAATCACTGCAAGAGTAGTTTCTCTTCTCTCTCTTCTCTCTCTCTCTCTCTCTCTCTCTCTCTCTCTCTCTCTCCTCTCTCTCTCTCCTCTCTCTTCTTCTCTTCTTTTTTTTTTTGTTCTCTCTCTCTCTGTTCGTCTCTGTCTCTGTCTGTCTTCTGTCTCTCTCTCTCTCTCTCTCTCTCTCTTCTCTCTCTCTCTCTCTCTCCCTCTTCTCTCTCTTCTCTCTCATCTCTGTCTCTATCTTTTTCTCTCTCCCCTCCCTCCCTCTCTCTTCTCTTCTGTCATCGTCTGTCTTTTCTGTCTCTCTCTCTCTCCCCTCTTCCTCTTCAGTCTCCGCTCTGTTCTGTCCCCCTTCTCTCACTCTTCTCCTATCCCTCTGCCATCCTCCAATCGTGTAGTCTAACCAGAAGAACGAGGAAGAGACAGCAAGGAGCGAAGAGCGAGCGAGCAAGAGAGAGGAGAGAGACAGACAGAACAGAGACAGAGAGACAGAAAGACAGAGAGACAGAAAGAGAGAGAGACAGAGAGAAAGAGAGAAGTTGGGAGAGAGATAAAGTGGTGGTGTTTTACAAATTGCATTGTTTGCAGTTATTCCCATGATTGCAGCAGAAGTCACCCGGGGCTGACAGTAAGAGTAATGAGAAGTGACATCTCATGGACGCTATCGTTTTGCTTATCTAGCAAAGCTCAGGCATTTTTTGCTTGGAAGGGGGGGGGGGGGATGTGGTGGTGAAGCATGAAATCAACGTAGGTTTGGGAGTGTTCTATCTTGGATAAAGGGACAATGACAATGAAAACGGCAATGATACTTTATGTTCGAATAGTAAACGTTTTTAATTCAACTCAGACTTTTTTTTCAAATGTTCTCTTGCTAAACTACATATATGCCTAAAATTAAAAGAAACCGAAAAAAAGAACAATAAATCAATGTTATCAGATACAGTACACATAACAGACACATCAAACAACCTCTTTCAGCATTACTATTATACAAGCATGATAAACCGGAGAAAAACCCATGGACCAGACAATATTATTACTATAGAAATGGTCGAGGCTCTGAATGAATTTGGTATTGAGAAAGAATATTCCTCCAAAATGAAATTTGTGACACCGGCAAAAATCTCTTAACATATGTAAAAATCAATTCCTATTGCACTTCCAAAGAAAGCAGGGGCTATAGAATACAAATTCCATCTTACAATTAGCTTGATAAATCATGTGACAAAGATTCTGGTAAGAATAGTCATGATAAGAACAGGGGACGGGGTCAAAACAAAACTAACAAAAGAACGATATGGATTTGTTGAAGGAAAAGGAACTATTAGTGCCATACACATTCTCTCATAGTTAGATCAGTTGAGTTAGTAAGGATTATATTCATCTTTAGTTGATTATACGAAGGTTTTTGATCGGGTGAGACACGAAGAATTGACCATCCAACTGGAAAGGTTCAATCTTGATGGAAAGGTCGGAGAATAATAAGGTATATGTATTGGGAACAAAGAGCAGCAGTAAGAATATAAAATGATATAAGATCTTTGCAAAATATGAAAAGCGCGGCTTAGCAGGGATGTGTTCTGTCACCAGATTTGTTTTCACTTTACAGCCAAACCATCATAAGAAACCCTAAAGAATACGCTGGGAGAAAGGTTGGAGGAAAACAAATGATGAAAAATCTTCATTACACAGATGACACTATTTTAATTGCAAAAAAAATATCAAAAAAGGTCTCGTGAATATAATACACATAACCTTTCTCCCTTTCTTTCCTTTTTACTCCCTCACAAAAATGCATTGCAAGCCTATACCAGCATGTGAGATTTTGAGCAGACTGAAGGAATCTGCAGGCAATTACTTACGAGTGAGCGCATACGGGGTTATCCGAGCGCAATGAATCCATCTGGAACAAACTGCAAACTGTCTCGGTCAATGGCATGTCACGAATTTCTTGCACTGTTAAGTTATCGAGCGCAGGGTGGTCATACTATACGAGACACACCCAGCTGTTGAATTCTTAAAAAGATTTCCAGTCACGGGGTTGAGACGTGTAATGTAATAGCCATGTACGTCACATAATCATTCTCGTTGCACTCTTTCGCCTTCCATTCCTGCAATCAAAGATGGATAGCACTGTGCAGTACATGTCAGCGAGAAATGACTGATGTCTTCCAGGAAAAGGTTTGCTGTTAAAAAAAAAAATAAAGAACAGCACATAAGCTGTAGAAAAAAAGAAAGAAAGAAAGGAAAAAAGAAAAGAAAGAAAGAAAGAAGAAGGAAGGAAGGAAAAAGAAATTAAGAAAGAAGAAAGAAAAAAGAAAGAAAAAAAAAGAAAAAAAGAAAAGAAAGAAGAAAAGAAAGAAAGGAAGAAAAAGAAAAAGAAAGAAGAAAGGAAGAAAGAAAGAAAGAAAGAAGGAAGGAAAAAGGAGAAAAAGAAAGAGAAAGAAAGGAAGAAGAAAAGAAAGAGAAAGAAAGGACGAAGAAAGAAAGAAAGAAAGAAAGAAAGAAGATGAAAGAAAGAAACGAAAAAGAAATGAAAAGAAAGAAAAAAGAAAGAAAAGAAAGAAAGAAAGAAAAGAAAGAAAGAAGAAAAGAAAGAAAGAAAGAGAAGAAAAAAAGAAAGAAAGAAAGAAAGAAAGAAAGAAAGAAAGAAAGAAGGAAGAAAGAAAGAAAAGAAAGAAAGAGAAAGAAAGAAGAAGAGAGAAAGAAAGAAAGAAAGAAAGAGAGAAAGAAGAAGAGAAAGAAAGAAAGAACAGAACAAGAACAACAGACAGAAGAAAGAAGTACACAACAGAAACATCATATGTCAGCTGTTCATCCTCAAGCAGTCTGTGGGTTTTGTTGGTAGATCCACGGACTCAAAGTCTGATGTTTCGAGTTTGGTCCCAGGCTGCAATGTTATTAAAAGTGGTCATTTTGCTATCCATCTTGATGTTCCATCTTTTCTGTGCACTTGCCGTTTCCTCTCCCTATACACACACATTTCCAGCTCTCCATATCTCTCTCTCTCTCTCTCTCTCTCTCTGTGTGTTCTCTGTTCTGTCTGTCTCTCTCTCTCTCACCCCCACACACACACACATATACACACACGCATACGCACACGCACACACACATACACACACAAACACAACACACACACACACACACCACACCACACACACACACACACACACACACATACACACACATATACAACACATTCACTTCTCTCTCTCTCTCTCCCTCTCTCTCTCTCACACACACACACGCACACAACACACACACACGCACACACACACACACACACACACACACACACACACACGCACGCACACACACATACACGCACACACACACATACACACACACATTATCTCTCTCTCTCCCCCTTCTCTCTCTCTCTCTCTATCTCTCATTCCTCTCCACAACTTTGAAATGATTATCCATATTCTTTTTGTCACAATGGATTTATCATGTGAAGCTCGGGTTGCTCTCTCCGTTGAACGCGCAGCTTAGGATTTCATAGGTCCCTGTGTTTTAGGATGACACAAAAATAACACAAAACTGTAACATCGGTAGGACCACAAGACCTTGCCAGCGCTTGGGGTTTATACGCAGGCTTGTGATTTATGCCATGATCATTCTGGATCTTTTTCATAGTCATGGCATCAGTGGCATCAGTGTATATGGAATCTACTCAGGGCAATGAAAACACCATCTTGGCAAACTGAAACTCAAACTGCAACCCTTCTACCTTCCTCTCACCAACATACTCTCTCCCTATTTCAAGATCTTGCCATCAGCGCCTTTGGTTTTGCACGCTCTCAAAGAGTTTGATCGGCAATCATCATCATCATCAGGTCGAGCTTGCTCGGCTATCCATGACACGTTTCTTCCATCCTTCTCTGTCAGACATTGTAGTAGGTAGTTCATCAAACTGACAGCCCGTATCATCCATCAGTTGGTCGATGAAGGTCTTCTTTGGACGTCCTGGTCTTTGTTTGCCATGGCTGGGTCTCCATAGTAGAACATCCCCCACCAGTTCTTCTTTGCTACGCCAACAGTGTCCCGCGAAACGCAGTCTTTGTTGACGTACTGATTTACTGATTGGTGGGATCTTACCATATAACTCTTTGTTAGTTGGATGTTCTCTCCAGGATTTGTTCAGGGCTGCACGCAGCATTCATGTTTAATTATGCTCCATCAATCTTCTTCTCCAATGTCGTTGTTAGGGTCCAAGAGAATGAGCCATATGTAAGAACAGACTCTACTGCTGCTCAGAAGAAGTTCTTTTTCAGGTTGTCTGGTAGATTGGATTTCCAGATTTTGTTCACTTGATTTAGAGCGCCCTAGGCATTTCCGAGTCTGGTGTTGACGTCTTGTTCTGTGGAGTCAATGTAGCTGCCCAGGTATTTAAAGTCTTGAACTTGTTTGATTGTATCTCCATTGAGACTTCTCATGCCTTCTGATGCATCTTGGTTCAGACAGATGAACTCTGTTTTGTTCGCATTGAGGTGGAGCCCGATCTCCATTGCTGTTCTTTCGACACTGTGAAGGAGAGATGTTGCATCCTTTAGGAGGTCTGCGAGAATAGCCAGGTCATCAGCGTAATCCACATCTGTTATCTTTACCGCAGGGTAGCGTCTGCTCTTCTGTTCTATGAGGGTAAAGCCGAGTTTTTTGTTCTTATCCACTGCTTTCCTCAGCACATAATCGAGACAGATGATGAAAATGTAGGGGGTCAAGCGTATCTCCTTGAAGGACTCCAGCAGTGATGTTGAAGAATTCTGTGTCTCCATCGGGGGAGCGGACCATACAGGGGTATTCTGATACAGCATCATGATGGCGTCTACTGTTTCCTTGGGTAGTCCATATGCAGTTAGAATCTCCTTCATCTTTCCTCGGTGGATCGAATCAAAAGCTGTGTGTGTGTGTGTGTGTGTGTGTGTGTGTGTGTGTGTGTGTGTGTGTGTGTGTGTGTGTGTGTGTGTGTGTGTGTGTGTGTGTGTGTGTGTGTGTGTGTGTTGTGCGTCTGGAGGTTTCCCAAGTAGGTCTTGGACGTGTTGTTGCCACAGTTTTACTCGCTCTTCTTGGCTAGATGCATTCAGCTTAGCTCTGTTGTGGCTTTTTCTACCACTTATTTCGTTCACGGTCTTCCAGGCAACAGCAGACTTTTTGTTGCTGACAGCATTTGTGATCTGGCCGATCTTGCTTTGTAGGTAGTTCGTTTGCTCTGCTTCATAGGCCTCTATGAGAGCAGCACGAGCATTATTGAAGTAAATGATGTTCTCAGGGGATGGTTGAGAGTCTTTTAGTTGTGCAGCTTTTTTTAGTTGCTTGCGTTTTTGACAGATTTCTTCATTCACCCATGGAGTTTTTTTTTACTTTGGGTTTCAGCGGGATAGAGTCTGCAGCTGTTTCTTTACAAGCCATTTCAAAATGGTTGTATGTCATGTCAGCAGTCTTTGCTGAGACTGTATCTTGTAGGGCAGCAAATCTATTTCTCACCCTTGTAATGAAGATGTTACGAATTTCAGGGTTGTCGTTTAGATTTGACCAGTCATATGGGGTAGTATTGCAAGGTTTCTTTTTATTTGCTCGAAGGCTCAATCGAAGTCGAGCAGAAACGATGCGGTGGTATTATGCAACACTGACAAACGAGTTGAATGCTCTGCAATTTTTTGCACTATTTTTCCATTTCTTATTGATGATAATATAGTCGAGTTGTGCTTTTCTCGAGTAGATGTCGCGCCAGCAGGCAGCAAAAGTGTGTGTGGTGTTTTACAGTGATTTTATCGTGGTTCTATTTGGTTTTATGCATTGAATTTTGTATCAGTTTGTTGCTTTGAAATCCTGACACACGGTGATGTAAATATTTTTTTAAATTTTGAATATTTTACCAGATAATCTGATTTTAAAGTTTTTATACCTACTTTTCATCATTTTAATTCAGCCGCTCAAGTCGGACATTTTATCTGTGAACTGTGTTTACATCTTAGCCTACTGTGTTCGCCCAACGCTACAGCTTCCAAACCTTTGTGTTCTGCGTTCTCTGGATTTAAGTGTTGTGAACTGACCAACCCACACACCAACCTGCAAGTATCTTCCTCTCCTGCCTGGCTCGCAATTATGGACCCGTATTTTATAAAACAAATTGGACTGACACTTTTTAAACACAGCAAATGCTACCTTGGTGGAGGCGTCTACCAGCGAATACGAACACTGGGCCTGTGTCCTAAGCCCCGCACTGCGCGATCCTGTCGTGGTGGACGTCTCCACCGTCTTTGGCACAACCTGCCTCCTGCCCGACGCCACTTTCCGTCTCCTGCTTCTTATTCTCCTCCACTGCCCCTGCCCTCGACCTCGCTGCTGCAAGCTTCGTCTCCTCCTCTGCCGTCTTCGCCTTCGCCTTCTGTCCTGTTGGTGCCGCCTTCGCCTTCTGTCCCGCCGGTGCCGCTTTCGCCTTCTGTCCCGTCGGTGCCGCCTTCGTCGCCACCTCGGCCGCCACCATATGACTGTGATAGGCTGAAACTATGCCTTTTTAATGCTCAGTCAACATGCACTGATGGCAAAGCCGAAGTCATTGCTGATTTTATCATAGATGAGCATGTTGACATTGCTTTTATCACAGAGACATGGCTTAACCCCCTTGGTCACGAACCTATACATGCTAGCCTCACTCCGAGTGGTTACAGGCTTGCTTCTTTCCATCGCTCATCCCGAGGTGGCGGTATCGCCATCCTCTACAACGATTCACTCCATTCCCGCCTATCTTTCTCGCAGTCTCTGCCTTTCTCCCATCCTTCTTTCGAGCACGTTGAAGTATCCTTCCAATCCACCCCTCACCCCATCACCTTCTCCTGTGTCTATCGACCCCCACCTAGCTCTGCCAACAAACTCACCACATCCACGTTTCTCTCTGACTTTGACCAATTGCTTGACCACTACTGCCTCTTACCTGGAAATCTCATCATTCTAGGTGACATCAATGTCCACTATGACAACACACCGTTATGACACAAGACATATCATCAACTCTCTGTCCAATCACAATATGACTCAACACATTTCTGAACCAACCCATCAAAAAGGTCACATTCTTGACTGGATCATTTCTCGTGATTACCACAATTCCGCTACTGACAACTGCTTAGTTCTTTCTACCCGTCTAACTTCAGCCCTTCCATCTGACCACTCTGCAATTCTCTGTTCTCTCGACATTTCTCCTCCTTCCCGTACCATGCGCACAGTGACTCGACGCAATCTCAAATCTATCGACCTCTCCACATTTTCATCTGATGCCTCCCGTCTCCTTTCTGAAAAGTCACATAACCTTGCCGATGAATTCTATACTACTCTCCACCATCTTCTGGACACTCATGCTCCAGCCACAACCCGTCTTTTACCTGACCGCCCCCCTACCCCCTGGCTCACTCATGAGATCGCCTGTGCAAAACGCGCCCGCCGCAGAGCAGAGCGCCGCTGGCGCAAATCCAGACTCACTGTACACAGGCAACTTTTCCAAGCCTCTAAAACAAAAGTATCTACCCTCATTGCATCAGCAAAAACAAGCTATTTCCAAACCAAAATCCTGAATGCCTCTTCTTCAAAAGAACTCTTTACAACCATGAATCATCTCTTTGACACACGAAAAGATTTACCTCTCCCAACAAAACATACAAATGAAGAACTCCCATCTTTTTCTCCAACTATTTCACCACCAAAATACAAACTCTTCGTGACAGGCTTGACAGGACACCCTGTCAACCATGCCCACCTGACCCTTCCTTCTCTGGTACACCTCTTACTACTTTTACCCCAGTCTTACAAGAAGAAATTCTCAACACAATTAGATCCATGTCGTTCAAAACCTGCGAACTGGATCCTCTTCCAGGTTCTCTCTACGCCGACTGTCTCCCTACTCTCCTCCCATTCATCACTGACATCATCAACACTTCTCTTCATACTGGAACTGTCCCAGACTCTTTCAAGTCTGCTATTGTTCACCCTCTCCTCAAGAAACACAATTTAGACCCAAATGAACTGAAAAATTACCGGCCTATCTCTAATCTCTCTTTCTTGTCAAAACTCCTTGAAAAAGTCGTCCTCAACCAGCTGAACTCTCACCTGTCTGCCAACAATCTCCTCAATCCTTTCCAGTCAGCCTACTGCCAGTGCCATAGCACTGAAACTGCCCTACTACACATTCTCAACAATCTCCTCCTTGCAACTGATACTGGCAAAGTCTCTGTCCTCACACTCCTTGATCTGTCTGCAGCCTTCGATACCATTGACTATGGTATTCTCCTTTCTAGACTTCATCATACTTTTGGCATCTCTGACATTGCTCTCTCCTTTTTCACTTCGTATTTATCAAACAGAAAACAAACTGTTCTCATCAATGGCACTTACTCTCAACCTGCATACCTGACCTGTGGTGTTCCACAAGGATCTGTCCTTGGCCCTATTCTTTTCACTCTTTACACCTCCCCCCTGTCCACCATCATCAACTCCCACTCTATAAAACACCACTTCTATGCTGATGACACCCAACTTCAAGACAGTGACTCACCTGATAATATACAGCGCCTGTTGACTCGCACCACTGAGTGTTACTCAGACATTAAGAACTGGATGAAATTCAACAAACTTCAGCTTAATGACGACAAGACAGAAGCTATCCTCATTGGCACCCGTCAGAAACTTTCTCAGCTGCCTCCTCTTTCTCTCCCATTATGTAACACATCAACCCCAATTTCTGATTCAGCTAAAAACCTTGGTGTCTGCATTGACTCTACCCTCTCCATGAACAACTTTGTTTCTCAAACTGCCAGATCTTGCTACTATCACCTCCATCGTATAAGGCTGATCAGGAAGTATCTCTCTGTCGAAACAACTGCAAAACTCGTTCTCTCCTTCATAATGTCTCGCATTGACTATTGCAATTCACTCCTGTCTGGTCTTCCTGCCTCCACCATTCACATCCTACAGCGCATTCAAAACAATGCTGTACGCCTTGTACTCAAAAAGAAAAAAGCTAACCACATATCTCCTCTCCTGGCACAACTTCACTGGCTCCCTGTATCAAAGCGCATACAGTACAAACTAGACACCATGTGCTACAAAAGCCTCAATAACGCAGCCCCCGATTACCTGTCAAGCCTACTTGAGATCTATGTTCCCTCACGTACCCTCCGCTCTGCCTCCGATCCTCTGACTTTTCACTTTCCACGCACTAAGCTCAATACCTATGGTCCACGAGCCTTCTCTGTTTCTGGTCCACTCTCCTGGAACAAACTTCCTCTCTCAGTCCGTCAGCAACCTACTTTTGTCTCCTTCAAGTCCGCTCTCAAAACTCACCTTTTCTCCTCCGCATAAAATCCTAACCTCACTCACCCCCCCCCCCCCCCCCTCTGCAGCCTGTCTCCGCTCGGAGGGGAATCACATGGTTGTAATATATAATTGTATATGCTATGCTCTCTATAATTTTCCATTGCTTTTATTCTTGCTTTTATTGCTTTTATTCTTTCTCCCCATTTATAGCCATGCGTGTATGTGAGTGTGTGTGTGTGTGTGTGTGTGTGCGTGCGTGTGTGTGCGTGCGCGCGTGCGTGCTTGCGTGTGTGTCTGCTTCAGCGCTTAGATTTGATTTTATCAAGATTTTGCGCTATATAAATATTGTAATTATTATTATTATTATTTCTCCCATTTGAAGATTTGTGTGTCCACAGCTGCCTGGTCTTTCCTGGTATAGAGTGTTGAGGCATAAAAGGTTGTTTTCATTGAGATAGTCTTTTAGCATAGAGCCGTTTCTGTTAGTCTGAGCGTGATATGCATATTTGAAGCCATCAAGGTTTCCAAGTTGTGCACTGAAGTCGCCACCAATAATGAGGATGTTGTGCTTCGGCAATAAGTGACAGATTTGGGTGGATTAGGGCATAAGGAATCGTCTGAGTGCAATGAGTCTGTCTTGAACAAAGTGTAAAGTCTGCTCCATGGCTAAAGGCACGTGGTATGTAGTATAGAAAAAAAAATCACCGATGGTCTGTATAAAGGCTGCCTATGTTTACTGTGTGTGACAAAGACATTAGAAAAGAGAGAGAGGATGGAAGAAAGAAAGAGAGTACGGAGAGAGAAAGAGAGGGAGAGAGAGGGAAGGGAGAGAAAGAAAGTGGGAGAGAGAGAGTGGCAAGATAGAGAGAGAGAGGGAGTGAGAAGGGAAGGAGAAAGGGGAAGAGAGAGAGGGGGAGGGAGAGAGAGAAAGAGACAGACGGACAGACAGACAGAGACAGAGACAGAGAGGCAGAGAGAAAGAAACAGATAGACAGACAGATAGATCGATAGATAAATACCAACCCTAATGGTAGGCATAGAAAATGCGTCAGCAAAAACAAAAACAAAAACAAAACAAAACAAAAATACTATTCAGTAATTTCAACATAGTTCATTAAAGAAAACGCACACAAAAGCATGACAGGAGGTCTTATGTAACGAATATAGCAGTCTACAATTGAGCATACATCTTTAAAAAAAATAAGCGACAGTAACAACACAGGGAGAAATGAAAACCTGGTGACAAATCTAAACTAAGACTATGAATTGTACATGTATATGAAGTAACGAACGTCTTGCACGTTTTACAGAAACTAATCACGCGTTGTATTAATTCAATCGACACACCCAGACATTGATATCTTGAAACAGATTGCTGTCAGTTAAATACACATAATTATACGTTTCTAGCACACCTGATCACCTCTTCACACACTCTGACCTTTCACACCCAACAAGAACAGATAAATAGGATGAAGACGTCCACGTCCGCAGGAAAGATTTTCTGTCAGGAAAAAGAATGGTGTACATGACTGCGAGAGAAAGACTTTAAAGCATAAATCCACAAGACACTTTTCATAAGGAAGAATGGTACACACGTCTACGAGAGAAAGGTTTTAAAGCACAAACCCACAAGAAAAAAATAATGTGTAAGGAAAAATGGTGAACATGTCAGCGAGAGAAAGGTTTTAAAGCACACGTTCACAAGACAGATTTTCTACAAGAAATACTGGTGTACATGTCTGCGAGAGGAAAGCTTTCCTACTGATAAGAAACAGTTACTTTTTGTCAGCGGTGTTACCATAAATAGTCCATTGTATGAGGGGGTAAATGAAACCAGAAGTTTAGACCGGAGATCTCAGAGTACGGTTTGATTCACGTTGCTCCGATGCGGTATTTGTTGTCCATTTTCAATCTTTCTTTAAGAAGAAAGAAAGAAAGAGAAAGAGAGAGAGAGACAGACAGACAGACAGAGAGAAAGACAT
>CM060306.1:69921849-69929349 GCA_030674185.1 Monoplex corrugatus | reverse complement strand
CATTAAGTTTCAATTGATGGTTTATATACAATGGTTGTTAAGATTCTTATAATAGTTTTGAAATTTCTATATAGATGCATGCATTTCAACAAAGTGTACTTTTTTTTATAGCTTGTAAACATTTCCAAGTTGAGTTCTGTATATTCGTAAGACATCAGTGCAACTTGTGTAAAAACATTTGTACAATTGTCTGCTTAAAACAGTAGTTTCGCAGTCGCCTATCTCTCTGTTTATGTCTATGTCTCTGCCTTTGTCTCTTTCTGTCTCCATCATTTTCTCTCTCTCCCTGTTTGTCTGTCTGTCTGTTTATTTGTCTCTTATCTTCTATAACCGTGCAGTGTCATCTTTGATATCTTTAGTTTTCATTTTTGCTACGTTGTATGTTGTATTTGCGTAAATAATTCATAGGGACATCGGAATAAATGAAAACATCAAAGAATCGACAAGAGGCTGAACTCTAATGTACAAGAATGTGACTCGCATGGTTAACGCTACGCCATGGTAGGTTTTGGTCGCTTCCTTTCTTGTCAATCAGGGAACAAAATAAGGACATGTTTGAAATTTAAACCCTTTGTCTCACGCTCCCTATCCACTAACTGCAGCAAAAAAATTAACCCTTTGACTTCCTCACCCTATCCACCACCGGGAGTTAAAGGGTTAAACATTACTGTTTCCACACGCACGAAAATCGACTGGTTTTCACTGGCCGGCTGTGCTTAACTTGTTGCGTTGGCGTGAGGTGACTGGAGTGGGAGAAGTGACGTTGAACAAATTTGTTCGATCTGGTGGGTTGGCTTTTTGCTTGACGTTTGTGAGGAGATGAGTAGGTTGTGTGGTGTGTGTGGGGGGGGGTATGTGGTGTGCGGGGTGAGTGAGTGAGTGAGGTGTGTTGTGTGTGTTGTGTGTGTGTGGTGGGTGTGTATGGTGTTGTATGTGTGTATGTGTTGTGTGTGTGTAGTATGTATGTGAGTTGTAGTGTATGTATGTGTGTATGTATGTATGTATGTTGTATGTATGTGTGTATGTATGTATGTATGTGTGTATGTATGTATGTATGTGTGTATGTATGTATGTATGTATGTATGTAGTGTATGTATGTATGTATGGTGTATGTATGTATGTATGTGTGTATGTATGTATGTATGTATGTATGTGTGTATGTATGTATGTATGTTGTATGTATGTATGTATGTATGTTGTATGTATGTATGTGTATGTATGTATGTATGTATGTATGTATGTAGTTGTATGTAGATGTTTGTGTCGTTGTCTGTTGATTATGTATGTGATGTATTAATGTATGTATGTATGTGTGTGGTAGTTGTGTGTGTGTGTGTGTGTGTTGTAGTATGTGATGTGTGTGTGTGTGTGTGTGTGTGTGTGTGTTGTGTGTGTGTTGTGTGTTGTTGTGTGTGTGTGTGTGTGTGTGTGTGTGTGTGTGTGTGGTAGGTGTGTTGTTTGTTGTGTGTTGTGTGTGTGTGTATGTGTGTGTGTATGAGTAGGTGTTGTTTTGGTGTGTGTGTGTATGTGTGTGTGGTGTTGTGTGTGTTGTTTGTGTGTGTGTGTGTGTGTTGTTGTGTGTGTGTGTGTGTGTGTGTGTGTGTTGTGTGTGTTGTATGCGTGTGTTTGTTTGTGTGTGTGTGTGTGTGTGTTGTGAGTAGGGGTGTATGTGTGGTGTGTGCGTGTGTATGTGTGTGTGTATGAGTAGGTTTGTGTGCGTTTGTGTGTGTGTGTGTGTGTTGTGTGTGTTGTGTGTTGTGGTGTGTTGTGTGTGTGTGTGTGTGTGTGTGTGTGTGTGTGTGTGTGTGTGTGAATGGTTGTGTGTATCTGAGTGTGTGTGTGTGTGTGGTGTATGTGACATGTATATACGGTATACGTGTATGCATGCAAACCCGGATGTGTGTGTTTGCTTCAAATGAGAGAGGAAGAGAGAGAGAGAGAGAGAGAAAGAGAGAGAGAGAAAGAGGAGAGAAAGAGAGTGAGAGAGAAAGAGAGAGAGAAAGAAAGCGAGAGAAAGAGAGAGAGAGAGAGAGAGAGAGAGAGAAAGAGCGAGAGAGAAAGAGAAAGAGAAAGAGAGAGAGAGAGAGAGAGAGAGAGAGAGAGAGAGAGAGAGAGAGAGAGAGAGAAGAGAGGCATGTGCAGGCTGGCGAGCTGCGCCGAATGGCCTTTATAAACATACATTAATATTCGTCATGCAGAGTAGTACAATCTTTCACACACACACACACACACACACACACACACCCCAAACCACACACACACACACACACACAACAACACACACACCACAAACACGTACACACAGACGCAGGTACTTACGCTTCATTAAAAGCACATATGTGAATAAATTTAAACAAATTCACGAACACACACACGCACACACCACACACACAACACACACACTCTCTCTCACACACACACACACATACATACACACACACACACACACAACGCACACACACTCACACACACACAAACACACACACACACAACACACACACTCACACACACACACACTCACACACACACACACACACATACACACACACATACATACACACACACACACACACACACAAACACACACAACACACACACACACACACACACACACACACACACACACACACACTCATAATCACGAACAGCCTTCGTTTGGTCGATACCAAGTAATATCTGTAAGTGTCGGCTAAACAAGGAATCAAAAAGAAACACAAACTGCCCATACATCAGTCTAGACATCACAAAATGCGAAAAATTGCTTGTCATATGAAACACGCATCCATTTTGCACAAAGCAAACATGGCTTCAAACACCCAATAAATCATCTTCAAAATTGTCAGCAAAAGTCCAGAACATACCGTGTTTAACTTTCCTTAAATACGTGCTGTTGTAATCTATTTTTAACCCTTTCACTCCCTTACCATATCCACTGGCATCCCACATTGTCAGCCATGATAGCAAAGCAAAAACTTAACCCTTTGAAGCCCTGGCCTTTTCAATCCCTCGTTTCACAGGATGAGACAGTGGAAAAAGGTTATTTTCTTACAGCTGACGGATAGGGTGCGGGAAAGAAAGGGTTAAAAGCGGACAGTTGCACAACATGGTCTAATTCATAATCTGCGTTGTTCTCAGAGAGAAGCCTAATTGCTTGGAAATAAACGGATAATCACATTACCTGTGATGATTTTCAAAACCCGATAGTTTAATCTGAAAAGAATCAGGTTATTCCGTATTGTCATTCGAAACTTAATCAGAACTGAAGAGCAGCATACCTGGGGACAAAGAACTAGGAAATGATGTTCCTTGCGATGGTTTTGAATTCTAGGAGAACTAATACAGCTTGGATTCCCAGGGATTTCCTCTCCGGTTATTTTCTATGAATTATTCATTACGTTTCAGGTGTACGCAATCATGTCTTCTTACCGAAGTTTGACCAACATTTTCTCTTCCCTAGTGTGTTGGTGTGTGCAAGTTTGTAAAGTTTTCACTGTGATTCAAGTAATCGGTTTTCTTTTCTGTGGTTTGTGAGTCGCAACGTCTGTTGAATTCCCAAACCGCCAGATTACAAAATTCGTGGCAGGGAACAATTGATCTGTTATGTAAAGAAGTAAATAGACACAGACAGAGACACAGAGTCAAATAAAACAAAATAATCAAACAAGGAAAAACATCCAACAATACGCAGAGGACTAACCCACGAACCTAACCACAACACATAACATCATCAAATTACACTTTGATCAAATCGTTTTGTGATCAATATTAAGTTGAAAAAAGAAAAGCAAATAATTGCACTTTATGACCTTGAAAATAAGCCCTGCTGTCCTGTGACATTGTCAACAAACATTCTTTTAACTTTTACTTCTATAATGAGACTGAAACCTTGTAAAGCTCGAACTCGGAACCCATCGCTTCTCACGCGCACGCAGGTGTTCATTCAATTGTGACACACACTCCAGCAAAAAACAACAACAACAACAACAACAAAACCAGACACACACACACACACACACACACACACACACACACACACACACACACACACACACACACACACACACACACACACACAAAAACAAAAACAAAAAGAACACTTTCATGGAAAAGACAAACAGAGACAAAAAACACTTCAAACCTGAAATTAATTAATATAAAAAAAAAAATTAAAAAAAGGAAGAAAAGCTTGTCCTTTTATGACTCAAAGACGGTAGCATATAATTACAAAAGAACGTGTGCATCACTTGGGTGGGAAATGAATAGATCGCGTCTATTCCACCATATAGGCGCGACGAAGAACAACAACACACATTTCGTTTGAAAAAAAAAGCACAGACTGACAGCTTAGCTTGCTTCTTTTCCCTTCTTTTATCTGCATGCCTGCCTGTACCATCTCGGATGTCGTGGGAAAACATGAAATGACAGTTCGCAGTGAGCCGAAAGGAAGGCCTGACGAGGAGAAATGTCATGTGAGGTCAAAGTTTCGGTCAGAGTTGGTTGCAGTCCGGCAAGATCTAAAACAGAATATCAGACCGCAGAGATTCTGAAGAGAAAAGAGATTTTTTTTTTTTTAGCTGAACTGCATGGTGTTCCTTTTTATCCTTAGATCCAACTGCCAATGATGCTGTGATTTTATGCGGGTTCAGCCTGCCTCTTTTCGATAGAGTCATGGACTCAAGATTCTGTGTTTAGAGTTCAATACCAGTTCACGATGTAAAAACTGGCTTGTTCATTAGATGTCATCTTAATGCTAACAACAAAGAAAGAAAGAAGAAACAAACAAAAATAAAAAATAAAACAAAATAATAATAAATTATAAAAAAAAAACGAAAAACAAAACCCACCTCCAAGCATTCTGGTGGTGTCAGCTTTATTAGTGTTTGTGTTGTGTAGGTTCCATTATCATCCCCCACCTCCACCTCCTGCCCCATTTCAAGACCTTTTCTGCACAGGCTCAAGGTCTGCCAACTTTATTACTGACAGTATGGGTAGAGCGCATATGGAGTTGTCCGTGTACCAAGAGTCTCGTTTGAACAAACAAAGAAGATCCTCTACTTTGCGCAGAGAAGCTACGGGAAGTCCTTTCCAAGCTTGCCATAACATTTTTGTGAAGACTTTCGGAAGGTCTTAGACTCAATGTGCCGTGAGGGTAGATAAGAAGCTACCTCCTCTTTACGGACAGACAGCCAGGCACGTAGACACTTATACATGCTTACTCGGGCACACATCACCACCACCAATAACAACACATACACACACACACACACACGCACACACACACACACACACACACACACACACAAAACACACACATACACACATGCATGCATGCTACATACAAACACACATATACACACATACACAAACGTAGATACACACATAGACACACACAAACATACACACACATAGACACACACAAACACGCACACAAACAAACACACACATATACACACACACACTCACACATACATACACACACACACAAATACACATACACACACATGCACACCACACACACACACATGCACGCAGACACACACACAGACACACACACACATACACATACACACACACACATGCACCCCCTTCCCCCCCCCCCACACACATCATAAACGAATAATCAGACACATGCCAGCACACATAAACATATATCTACAAATGCATGCTCGCGCGTACAGCAACGACAGAAACAACAACAACATCAACAACGACCAAACACTCAGCACATAACACACACACACACACACACACACACACACACACACACACACACACACACACACACACACACATACACCCCCCCCCCCACACACACACACACATACACACTTTCCTCCTCCACTGTCATGAGATATGGCATAAACAGTTCTTTTTATGGCCCGCTTGTACCGAAGTCTTGCGAAGAAGATGAAGCTGAAGGTCTGGAGACTGATGGGAGGCCTGGCATTATTATTGTGTGGACGTGGAGTTTGTCTGCCACAACATCTGCCCAGCATGTGCCGTGATCTTCCTCTGGCTCTGAAGCCCAAGGATGCCATGTTGTAAGCTGGAAGGGCAGGCTGGTTGACTGGCATCCTGATCTGGTGGCGAGACTACTTGACCTGTTTTTGTGATATGCTGACAGTTATTGTTGCAACCTAATCCATATTCATATTCATATTCATGTTCATGTTCATGTTCATGTTCATGTTCATGTTCATGTTCATATCCATATCCATATCCATGTCAATGTCCATATCCATATTTATATTCATATTCACATTCATATCCACATTCACACTCACACTCACATTCATATTCACGTTCATATTCATATTCTTTTCTTTTGTCACTGTAGACTTACCATGTGAAACTATGGCTGCTCTCCCCTTAGGGAGAAGGCAAGAAGGCTAATTGGCCTGCATGGGGAGGGACCTGGGAAATCAGTCTGTCTCTCATTTGTTTTATATCACGGCAGCCAGGTGAAAGCCCCGCTCTTCGAGATGTTTAATTGCCATGAGAGCTTTAGCATGCAGAGATCAGATGGCACACGCATCCGACTGTTAATCCGTCCTATTCCGAAAGACTAGACGTTCAGTTCGATTTTCTGGTGAAACTAGGGAGAGACTACAACGGGAAACAAACTCTGGAACCTCGAGTTTAGTTACTGGCACAGAGAGAGAGAGACAGAGAGAGACAGAGACGAAGGGATCGGGGGAGAAAGAGAGAGAGAGGGAGAGACAGACAGACAGACAGAGACAGATAAACAGACAGAGAGACAGAGAGACAGACAGAGAGACAGAGGGGGGGTAGAGATGGGCGAGAGAGAGAGGGAGAAAGAGAGAGAAACTGAAACTGAAACTGAAACTGAAACTGTTTATTGTCATTACCCGAAAAGGTCTTTTGACAAGGGGGATAACAATTTTCCAGTAGTGCGACACATAATCCACTCTTTGTATGTGCGCAAATTCTTCACACATAATCAAAAAAAAATATCGAACATCCATTCCTTGAACAGTCGAACATATTCAAATCATATATAATGAACAATCATCCATTTTACCACTACTACATAATACAAAGAAAACAACAACAAAAAATATCAGAACAGTGTTCCCACATTCAGGCCAATAATTTGTCTAGGTTTAGACAAACCAAAATCTTTTTCACACACCCACACCCACTCACACGCATCCATATACGCTCACACGCGGGCGCGCGCACACACACACACATCAAAACTGTAATATGATGAAACATCTGGGCTAGACCACCCAAACCTTACATTTAGTGATAATAATATAATCTTCACATAACTGCCCCAAAATACTCTGTTAACAAGGGACATCACTATGCCTTTTATTTATTTGTTTTTTGGTTTGTTTGTTTTTTTTTGTTTTTGTTAACATGTATAGTAGACCCTTAAGTGTCTATATACCCTTTCAAATATCCACTTCTAACATATTCTACAAATATACCATTATTTTCATATTATTAGCTACTCTTAAATTATCGGCAAAC
>CM060306.1:69906849-69914349 GCA_030674185.1 Monoplex corrugatus | reverse complement strand
CGTGGTCCACGCCTCGCTGCCATACAGCAAGGTGCTGAGGACACAGGCGTTGTATACAGCCATCTTTGTCTTTGTGGTCAGCTTGGGATTTGTCCACACCCTTTATGTGAGGCGGGCTAGTGTTGTGGCTGCCTTCCCGATCCTCTTGTCGACCTCTGTGTCAAGGGAGAGGTTATCGGTGATGGTGGACCCAAGATATGTGAATTGATGGATGGCTTCAAGCTCGTAGTCATCAATGGTGATGGCTGGTGGAGATGGCGTGTCTTGGCCCAGGACGTTTGTCTTCTTAAGACTGATGGTCAGACCAAAATCTTTGCAGGCCTGGGAGAAGCGGTCCATTAGTGACTGCAAGTCCCGCTGAGTATGGGTCACAACTGCGGCATCGTCGGCAAATAGCATGTCTCTGATGAGGGCTTCACGGACCTTTGTCCTTGCTCTGAGGCGGGCGAGGTTGAAAAGCCTGCCATCTGATCTGGTCCGCAGGTGGATCCCTTCTTGCGCTGTGCTGAACGCATGCCTCAGGAGGAGAGCGAAGAAGATTCCAAAGAGGGTTGGGGCCAGGACGCAGCCTTGTTTCACACCGCTGCGTACGTCGAAGGGCTTGGAGAGGTTTCCGTTGAACTGCACCATCCCTTTCATGTTTGAGTGGAAGGACTCAATTAAGCTGTGCAGTTTGGGGGGGCAGCCGATTTTTCGGAGAACCCTGAAAAGGCCATCTCTGCTGACTAGGTCAAAGGCCTTGGTGAGGTCAATGAATGCCACATACAGGGGCATCCGCTGCTCTCTGCACTTCTCCTGGATTTGGCGAAGGGAGAGGACCATGTCTACCGTGGATCTCTCTGCTCGAAAACCACACTGTGATTCCGGGTAGACGCGTTCAGCCAGTTTCTGCAGGCGGATTAGGAGGACCCGAGCATAGACTTTGCCAACAATGCTGAGGAGCGAGATACCTCTGTAGTTGTTGCAGTCGCTCCTTTCGCCCTTGTTTTTGTACAGGGTGACGATCTTGACGTCCCTCATGTCCTGTGGTACAGCTTCCTCATTCCAACACTGACAGAGAACTGCGTGCAAAGGGTGCAGAAGAGAAGTCTTGCAGTGCTTGATGAGGTCTGGGGGAATTCCGTCGTTGCCAGGTGCCTTCCCTGATGCCAGGCTATCAATGGCCTTGCTGAGTTCGTCCGCAGTTGGATCTGCGTCAAGTTCTTCCATTATCGGCATGCACTTGATGGCATCGAGGGCTAAGGGGGACACCATGTTCTGTGTGGAGTAGAGGTCGGAGTAGTGTTCCGCCCATCTTTCCATCTGTTGGCTAGGATTGCTGATTACTTCCCCAGTGGAGGATTTGAGGGGGGCGATTTTGCTCTGTGTTGGTCCCAGTGCCTTCTTGATGCCATCATACATTCCTCGGATGTTGCCTCTTTCAGCAGCACTCTGTATCTCTTCGCTGAGCTCTGTCCAGTACTCGTTTGCGCAGCGCCTGGCGTTAAGCTGAACCTTACTTCTGGCAGCCCTGAGGATTTGCAGGTTCTTCTCACTGGGTGACCGCTTATACTTGGTGAGTGCGGCACGCTTGGCCTCAACAGTGGGAGTCATCTCTGATGATTTGGCCTCAAACCAGTCGTAGGACTTCAGTTTTCTTCCCAAAGGTGGCCATAGCAATGCGGTGCATGGTGTCTCGTAGCGTTTCCCATCTCTCAGTGGCAGAGTCTCTGGGCTGCAATGCATCGTATTCTCTCTGAAAGGCCTCTGCGAACTGTTCTACAAGATCTGGCCGAGACATCTTGCTGACGTCAATGCGAGGGTTCCCTTGTTTCTTTGAGCAGTGGAACTTCTTTGGTTGTAGCCTGATCTTGCAACATACCAGAGAGTGGTCTGTGTCGCAGTCTGCGCTGTGATAAGAGCGAGTGTGGAGAACGTTTTTGATAGCGGCACGTCTTACTAGGATCAAATCCAGTTGGTGCCAATGTTTTGAGCGGGGATGCCTCCAGGAGACTTTGTGCTGAGGCTTCGTCTTGAAGAAGGAGTTGGCGATGCACAGTTCATGGCAGGCGCAAAACTCAAGCAGTCGCTGTCCATTCTCATTCATTTTCCCCACTCCAAAGGAACCGAGGCAGAAGGGCCATGAGTCATTGTTTGCACCCACTCTGGCGTTGAAGTCGCCCAGGAGAACAAGTTGTTCTGTCCTGGGGATGTTCCTTATGGTTGATGCAAGATTTTCGTAGAACTCATCCTTGGTGTCTGGAGAGGCGGACAGAGTTGGGGCATAAACGCAGGTCGTGGCGGGACAGCACCTAACTGGCTGGGGGTTGCCCAGCTTAGGCGGGCGGTAGCTGTCCAGTAAGACACGAAGGTCTCTCCCACCGTCAAAAGCAACCCCTGGCGTCAGCTCTACGCCAGTTGAGCAATGACTTCTCACCGGTATCTGTTGCTTCCCGTGTTGTGCCGACACTAGTGTTAGTAGCGAGGCTGGAGTGTCCTCTCCAGGTCGTAGGTGCAGAGTGTTTGTGGATGAATGGACGGATGTAAGCCTGGGCAGTGTAATATGGAAGACAGGCTGTTGCCCATGCAACTTGTCCCCCCGCTCCACCTCGCTGACAGATCCAAAGGAACAGCAGGGCTGTTACGTTTTGGTGCCAACGCGGCCGCAGGAGCTGCCGGAAAGTGACAAAGTTTGCCATCCAACCGCCTTAGGGGCCCCACACCGGATTTTCTGAACTTCAGCCATCGGCAAAATAGAGGGATGTAAGCCAAAGTACTCCGATAAATCACTTTGTGCCGTGTCCATGAATATGTTTCAGACCTAAAAAAAATAACAATTGTATGGTATATGTCTGTGATATTAAAATAGTTTTAGTCAAGTTTGAAATGAAGTTTACATTTCACAATTGAATGTACTACATATGGTTTAACATCCTTACTTTGTCAGTGTCTAATAGCGAACACACTATTTGTGTGTTCGATTTTATTTGTGTATTGATTTATTCGTGTGTTTATCTATCTATCTATCTATCTATCTATCTATCTTTTCTATCTATCCATCTATCTATCTATCTATCTATCCATCTATCTGTCTATCTATCTATCCTTCTATCTATCTATCTATCTATCTATCTTTTCTATCTATCCATCTATCTATCTATCTATCTATCTATCTAGTTATTTATTTATTTTGTTTTGTCATAAGTCCCGCTCCTCTAACCATTTCAAAATCTGACCAAGACATAGGGTTTTGAGCAGAATCAAAGAGTTTGCCAGATAACACACCGCCGGCAGATTGTAGGGGTGTGTGGGGTGGGAATTACACGGAATTGTCCCAGTATGTGTATCCGTCTTGATTAAACTCTTGAAACCACAAACTTGGGTCATCACTTTATATTCATAATATGTATTCATATTCCTTTCTTTTCACAGTGGATTTGCCACATGAAACTCGGTCTGCTTTCCCATTTGAGAGTGTGTCGCCGCAGTGCAGCGCCACCCTTTTTTACCAAGACTTCAGAAAGGCAAGAAGGTTAATTGGCATTCAAGAGGAGCAACCTGGAAAATCAGCCTATCTCTCCAATGTATTTATGCCGGGACAGTCTGGCAAATGTCCTATTCTTCATGATTTTCAACTGCCGTGGGATCTTTAGTGCGCACAGACCAGAAGGCAGTTGGAACCGATTCAATTTTCGTCCCCTCCCGAAGGACGAGACATTCAGTTCGATGTCCCGGTCAAACTGGGGAGAAAAGTCGAGGCCTCAACGCGGAGCGAACCCTGGAACCACGAAGTTAATTATTATTCTTAGGCGAATGTCTGAACCATTCTGCCACTCTCTCTCCCTAACCAATCGGCTGAGGGCTGTTCCCAATGGTTCCTGCTTCACTAGTAAGGACATTTGCATAGATATGGAAAACCTGTCTGCACCGTTTGACCAGAAAGATCAATAGTCCAGATGATCTTGGTAGCAGAGCTTCAATCAGTATCAATAAGTCCTTGGCATATTGTGCGTTCCCTGAAGGAAAACTTCAGTCGATTCCGTGTAACATTTCTCAAAGGGCTTGTCCCAAATCATAGAAGATCCCTTCACAGTGGAGGTCCGGCATTTTTATGTATGCATGGGTGTGGGCATAGGTGTGGAGGTGGATGAGAGATTGGGCAATGAGAAGGGACATCAAACGGAGGAGCATTGTAAAGTGTGTGCCTGTGTTAGCATATGTAGGCACGAGTGTCTGTATGCGCGCGCGCGCGCGCGTGTGTGTGTATGTGTGTGTATGTGTATGTGTGTGTGCTTGTGTGTGTGTATGTGTGTGTGTGTGTGTGTGGTGTGTGTGTGTGTGTGTGTGATGTGTGTGTGTGCGTGTGTGTGTGTGTGTGTGTGTGTGTGTGTGTGCTTGTGTGTGTGTGTGCGTGTGTGTGTGTGTGTGTGTGTGTGTGGTGTGTGTGTGCGTGTGCGTGTGTGTGTGTGTGGTGTGTGTAGATGGATGGATGGATGGATGGATGGATGGATGGATGGATGGATGGATGGATGGATGGATAGATGGATGGATGGATAGATGGATGAATGGATGGTTGGTTGGATGGATGGATGGATGGATGGATGGATGGATGGATGGATGGATGGGTATAGATATTTATGGTTGAAATGTTTCACAAAGAGGCAATAAAACGTGTCAGGAATGACTTTGTTTCTGTTTTTATCAGCCGTTTCTTTAGCGATGTGTACTAAACATGGATTAAAGGTGTGGGTCGTTGAGAAATCTTGAATTTGTAAGTTTAGAAGTCATATCGCCGAGGCAAAAGTCACATGGAGCACAAAAATACCTAATATCAGGACTTTTTGAGGAATCTGTTTGAACAGCACCTTCTCAGGAACTTTGAAAATGCATAAATTCTGATTCTAGACGCGGTCGTGACAGATTGTTGTTGTCCTCGCTTCATGGGAAAGTTTCTTTTGGTGCTTCTTCAAGGTCTGTGATCCTGAGAAACACAGAATATGGATATATATATATATATATATATATATATATATGTTGTTGTTTTTTTTCAAAAACGGCGATGGTTGAATTGATTTGACCATCTTGTTTTCTGTTTATTTTCCCGTTCTTTGTCTTTTGTCCCTCTTTCCTCCATCTCTTTTGATTTCCTTTTGGTAGTAGCAAACACTTTCGCTAAGACCCCTACTGTGCCACTTGGGAAAAAAAGCAAGAAACAATTGTAACGAACAGATCAGAGAGGAGAGTCTGTTTAACACTGTTGTGACAAATCAGGGGAAAATATGTGCATGCAAAGAACATTACAGTTAAGTAGTTCCTTGTGCACAAATAAAAAAAAATCTGTTTGAAAAAGGAAAAAAAGACAAACGTGAAGAAAACAAACAAACAAACAAAAAAGGATAAAGTATAGAAAGACAAGAAAGGAAACAAATAAAACAAAAAGAAAAACACAAATACAAAGAAAGACGAGAAAACAAAGAGGAAAACGAACCGAACAAATAAAGGAAAGAAAATATATGTAAAGATTTATGTCAGAATGAAATCTAGTTTGTGGGTTATGTTTAAAGTTATTCGTAGGATTATATATGAGATTAATTCATTCTGGATACGATCAGGTTTCTCTATGACAATTGTGAATCCTAATCTAAATGACTTAATTTCGTCCTTGAAGTGGAAAGATATGCCTTTTTAGATTGGAAATACTTGTCAAGAACAAAATGAAATATACCGGAACAAACAAACAAAAAATGATAATGAAGAAGCAAAAGCGGACGAAGAAGAAAAAGGAAGAGGAGGAGAAAGAAAAAGGAAGGAAGGAAGGAAGAGAAAGTAAGGAAGAAGGAGGAAGGATGGGAGGAAGGAAGAAAAAGAAGAAGGAGAACAAGAAGAACTAGAACAAGAAGAACTAGATAAGAAGAACTAGAACAAGAAGAACTAGAACAAGAAGAACTAGAACAAGAAGAACTGAACAAGAAGAACTAGAACAAGAAGAACTAGAACAAGAAGAACTAGAACAAGAAGAACAAGAAGAACTAGAACAAGAAGAACTAGAATAAGAAGAACTAGAACAAGAAGAACTAGAACAAGAAGAACTAGAACAAGAAGAACTAGAACAAGAAGAACTAGAACAAGAAGAACACGAAGAAGAGAGCAAGCAAATAAGAAATGAAAACAAGAAACAAAAAGAAAAAGGGACATTGCAAGAAGAAAAGAAAGATAGACAAGCAAAAACAAAGAAAGAAATAGTGAAAAAAAAAGCACATGAAAGCCTGATTAAAAATAGACACACAAACAAACAAAATGCTTAGATGACAGGAGAAAAAGACTGCCAGGAACCCTTAAGCCAAACGAAGCGAAGTGAAGACATAGAAGAAGGAACATGCGAACTTTATGTGGTTTTGCCAGAAGGGGCAGACACTGTCCGCGCGAAGTTTTCACGCTAGAATCAACATTAACACGTGCACTACGCTATTTTGTAAGATGAAGTGATTCATCTTGTGTGCTTTGATTCAATATGAGGTTTTGCCTTCAGCAGACACAAGCACACACGCGCGCGCACATGCAGGCACATGCACATACGTACATGCACGCGCACGCGCACACGCACACACGTACAAATGCGCACGCGCGCGCACACACACACACACACACACACACATACAAACACACACGCAAACATGCACGCAAACACACACACACACAGAAGCAAACACACACACATACATGTACACACACACACACACCACACACCCGTCTAATATCACTCATAGTGAAAAGACGTTAAATCAAAGAACGAACGAACACTCACACACACTCACACTCACACAACACACACACACGCACACACACACACACACACACACACACAGACACACACACACACAGACACACACACACACAGACACACACACACACATACACACACACAAAACACACACACACACACACACACACACACACACACACACACACACACACACACACACACACATTTAGAAAGAGACAGAAACACAGACACGGAGTTACAGAGAGACATTAGAAGACAAAGAAGAAAGAGCGTTCAGTTTGTTTATTAATTTTTGGACAGATGTTGGTATGTATGTTGTGTGTGTGTGTGCGTCTGTGTAATGGGTATGTGCTCCGTCACCAGATTTGTTTTCACTCAACAGTGAAACCATCATGATAAACCTAGAAGAGTGCCCTAATATAAAGATTGGAGGAAGCATATAAACAATTTCGTTATGCAGATGATACTATTGTAATTGCAGGAAAGTGAAAAAGACCTACGAAATCGTGTGAACATAATACCAATAGAAAGCAGAAATATAGGGCTGGAGCCAGATGATAACAAGACTGATGTCATGGTAATCAATAAAAAAAAAACTAGAAATCCCTCATGTACAATAAAGCAAATAACATAACACTGAGACAAGTTGATAAGTTTAAATATCTGGAAACAGTCATCTCACTAGGCGGCAGATGCACATAAAAGATACCCAACAGAACCGGCCACGCTAAAACAGT
>CM060306.1:69891849-69896849 GCA_030674185.1 Monoplex corrugatus | reverse complement strand
GCACAGAGAAAAGCCGGGGTAATGTTGATGAGACCATTTCCTAGCTGATGGTATGGTAATGGTGAACAAGAAACCGACGACCCCAGTCACAGCAGTGTTTATTGTTGCCATGCTGTTGTGAGACTTGAGACCCTGCAGATGTGCAGACAGGTCAGGTCTTGCAAATGCGAGGGAGGAGAGAGAGAGAGAGAGAGAGAGAGAGAGAGAGAGAGAGAGAGAGAGAGCAAGGGAGAGAGAGAGACACAGAGAGAGAGAGAGAGACAGAGAGATGGAAACAGACAGACATAGAGACAGAGAGAGACAGACAGAGACAGAGGAAAGCACAGACAGATAGTGAGAGAGAAAAAAGAGAGAGACAGAGACAGAGAGAGACAGCAAAAGACAGAAATACAGACAGAAAACGAGAGAAAGAGAGAGAGAGGGGAGAGAAACAGACAGACAGACAGACAGACAGACAGAAGAGACAGACAGACAGAGCACACAGAGAGAAAGGGATAAAGAGATTAAAAGAGAGAGAGAGAGACAGAGACAGAGAGACAGAAGGAGAGAGAGAGAGTGAGAGAGAAAGAGGAAAGAGAGCGAGGCAGACAAACAGACAGACAGAGACAGAGATTTGGCCACAATGGGACGGCGATGAAACAAATCCATTAATATATCGATCTCTTCAGCAAATTTGATACCATTTATCTATTAACCTATCATTGCAAATTTTGGTTTTGATCTTTCTGCTCAGTCCCTTTGGACATACAAGCAGGAAATATTTTTTCCTTTTGCAGTCAAAGTTCATTTGTCAGCAATCATTCTGTGCATTTACTTAGTTTCCAAATCAACCGCTGTCCTTTTGACGACAGCTTTACTGCATATTACCATATTTTCCACATGCCAAAGCAATAATGCAGTCACGATAATTGTATCGTGTCTCTGTGGAATGTAATCATAAGCGAATAAATCTCTCTTTGGGCATTGAACGCTTGACAAGACGTTTGGAAGCTCTGAAACACTGGCCATCTTGAGCCGTTTGTTTTGTTTTTGTTTTTTGTTTTGTTTTTTTGTTTTTGTTTTTGTTTTTGTTCGTTATGGATCGCAAATCTGACGTGCATTCGAATACACAAATTGGCTTTTAAGTACATGGCTACAGCTACTTTCTTTCGTTGTTGTTTTTGTTGTCGTTGTTTTTGTTGTTAACATTATAATGTTATCATCATCATCATCATTATCATTATTGTTGTTATTATCATATTATTATTATTATTATCATCTATTATTATTATTATTATTATTATTATTGTCACTATTCTTATTCTTATTATTATTGTCACTATTCTTATTGTTATCAACATTATATTATCATAATTAGTATTATTATATTATCATTTTTATCATTATCATCCTCACCATTATCATCGTCGTCGTCGTCATCATCATCATCATCATCATCATCACCATCATTATTATTACTATTATATCACCCCCGTGGAGAGATGCCGGGGGCTCTTTCAATATGAATAATATCCCCCACCTTCTGGAAATGCTGTGCCAGAAAAAGTTATTTTTTTCCGTCACTCTCTTTGTTTCTGCCTTGTTCCTTTGTTTGCTGTCTTTCCTTTGCATCATTTTCTGCCTTGCTGGTCCATTCACCTGAATGTGTTCGATAAAGTCTGACGTATTTCTCTTAGGGTTGATATTTGGGTTATATATTAAGTGTATTTCTGGCTCTAGGGAAATGACATATACGGAAGCAATTTTAGGTAATTCAGGCCCGATTTGAAACATGTTTTAGCGTCTTAACTATGTTTAAATTTGTGTTAATGTATGTTTCCTTAAACCCTCTGTGTGATAAATTAGACGGAGTGGTTAACACAAAGGGCATTTCCTTAGATTATGCATGCAAAGGCATTGATATAAATAAAACATAATTTTCTTTTCTTTTTTTTTTTCCTGTTAAGTAGTGTTCATGTTTTGACATGGTAATAGCCCAGATATGGCTTTACACAGTCAACTGGACTTTAATCCTTTGACTCCTGCACCCTGTCCACCAACTGCAAAAACTTAACTCTTTGACGCCCTCACCCTATTCACCGGTTTCCCGCAGGAAGCTGTTGGATAAAGTAAGTGATTCAAAGAGTTAAGCCTTTGGCTTGCAAGCAGTTTGACCATGCAGGATGCTTGTGGACAGGGTACTGGTAGTCAAAGGGTTAAACAAAAATAACAATAACAAGAGATACCAAAACTCTTTAATTTGGTCCCTCTGTCAGGAAAGATCTTCAAGTGTTATCCAGTAGAAGAGATGGTGCATTGCTGCTGGGCAACTTCGATGGATTACAGTGCTGTCCGCTCCTATCCATTTCACCTTAAGAAACTAATCATTAAGTTCTTCCTCTGATGACTATAATCGCCCAGTCGCACCGTTCAACTGAAGCGAACGTCCCCTCGGACACCTCCCCTGTTTAAGAGACTTCTACGCTGCATCCCTGTAATCACAAGTGCCATAAAAAGTCCAGCGCTAAAGATCTTGATGTAAAATGACAACAGGCACGGAAAGAGCGAGAAGAAACCAAAGCTGAGGTGATCACCAATGTGTAAGATATTCTGTGTGTTTGTATGCTGTATGGAGTTCGTATGTCGGTGATGTCTCTTCAAGTGTATATATATGTGTATATGACAGAGATTGCCGCTCAAGAATCGGCCTGCACAGCCACAACAGAAAGTGCACGTCATGACCACAACGCCTACTGGTGCAGACTATCATCTCCTGAGATGTAAAGAGGCCGACGTGACGTGATACATAATATATATATATATATATATATATATATATATATATATATATATATATATATATGCACATATATATATATGCCTATGTATGTGTATGTGTATACATATATATATATATATATGTGTGTATATGTATGTATACACATATATATATGTATGCATATGTGTGTGTGTGTGTGTGTGTGTATGTAACATATACATACAGATAGATAGATAGATACATAGATAGATACATAGATGCATAGATACATAGTATACATAGATACATAGACACATAGATACATAGATTCACATAGTATATACATACATAATACATACATACAAACATACATACATAATAATACAAATACATACATACATACATACAAACATACATACATACATACATACATTCATACAACATACTACATACATACATAAATGCATACATACATGTACATACATAAAACATACATATATACATACATACATACAAACATACATACAAACATACATACATACATACATACAAACATACATACATACATACATACAACATACATACATACAAACATACATACATGCAAACACATACATACATACATACATACATAAACATACATACATACAAACATACATACATACATACATACATACATACATACACATACATACACATACATACATACATACATACAAACATACATGCATACATACATACATACATACAACATACATACATACAAACATACATACATACAAACACATACATACATACATACATAATACAACATACATACATACATACATACATACATACATACATACATACATACATACATACATACATACATACATAGACAGATAGATACATAGATATGATTTTTATCGTTCTTTCGATGCCATGTTGTATATTTGATACCTGTTTGATCTGGAGCAAAACGTGAATAAAAAATTATTAAAAAAGACAACCTGAGACGATCGAGGTATGAATGATCGTAGAATCAGAGATGTGATTTTCGCAGTGCAAGGACGACTGTTGATAATTGTTTGTATCAAATTATGGTATTAAGATGTTACAGTGAAAACAGTAATTACTTGTATAAAACATATTCTGGAATCAGCCAGGCCTGAGAGACATGAGATATTGGCTTTGAACAATGAGCAATACCTTCAAAGATCTTCCATAAAATGGACCACACACAACAGTCTGAGTCCATTTTTATCACTTTGACCTATGGAACTATGTAGTGATTTAGACTAATGTGATTCAAAGTTGCGGGTGCTCGCACACGCACGTGTGTGTGTATGTGTATGTATGTATGTGTGTGTGTGTGTGTGTGTGTGTGTGTGTGTGTGTGGAGAGAGAGAGAGAGAGAGAAGGTGTGTGTGTGTGTTGTGTGTGTGTATATGTGTGTGTATGAGTAGGGCGTGTGTGTGTGTGTGTGGTGTGTGTGTGTGTGTGTGTGTGTGTGTGTGTGTGTGTGTGTGTGTGTGTGTGTGTGTGTGTGTGTGTGTGTGATCGTGTGTGTGTGATCGTGTGTGTGTGTGTGTGTCCTTTTAAACAATAAGTCATCAAAGAATACTTTCTGAGCTGCGGATAGAGAGTAACGTTTATTGAAATTAACAGAAACATGTGATGATTTTTGTACTATGAATGACTGACTCTTTCTTTTTCTTTTTCTTCTTCTTCTTCTACTTTTTTTTCCTTTCTTTTTCTTTTCTTTTTTTTTTCGCAATGCCAGTAAGGTCTAGTCTTTGAACATAGAAAATTACTTGAGAGAATGAAAAAAACCAGGAGAGAGGGATAGATGAATAGATTCAGATATAGGGGTGGAGGTGGGAATAGGAGTGGACTGGCTCAAATATTCCTTTTTCCATTCTCTGTTGACTCACTCAAACACACACACACACACACACAGACACACACACACACACACAGACACACACACACACGAACAGACACATACACACATACACACAGACACAGACACACACAGACACACATAAACACACACAGACACGCACACACACACGAACAGACACATACACACATACACACAGACATACAGACACACACAGACACACACAGACACACACAGACACACAGACACACAGACACACGCACACACACACACACACACACACACCTTACACACACAGCAGTTGGGCTACAGAAATTAGATTTTTCAGCAAGAGGTCCAATGTGAGACAAGATTCCCACTTTGTGTAAAAATGTGTCT
>CM060306.1:69876849-69879349 GCA_030674185.1 Monoplex corrugatus | reverse complement strand
CAGACGATGTTATTCTTCTCTCTGGTACAGTCAAAGGCTTACAAAACCAGTTAAATGTCTTAAAGGAAGAATCGGATCGACTAGCTTTAACAGTTAACATGGATAAAACTAATATTATGATTTTCAGGAAGGGTTCTATGGAATTAACGAGGTTAAAGTTGTTAATTCTTATAAATACTTAGGAATAATATTTTCGACAAAATTAAGTTTAAATTATGCATGGGAAGAATCTTGTAATAAAGGGAAAAAAGGTGTTATTGAAATTCTAAAATCCTTACGGAAGCTCAATTCTATTGATTGTAATTTATATTGGAAAATGTTTGATACACAGATAGAACCTTTACTTACATATGCAGCTGAAGTATGGGGTCTTACTGTAAATCCACATATGGAAAAAGTGCATACATATGCTATAAAACGTTTTTTGGCTGTACCAATTCACTCTTCTAATACTGTTTTATATGGAGAAACTGGAAGATATCCTTTATACATTAGAACCTTTGTGAAGAGTATTAAATACTGGTTGAAATTGTTAAGGCTTCCACAATCTCGGTTATGTAAACAGGCATATGAAATGATGGTTACTCAAATGGAAATAGGAAAACAGAACTGGGCCTATCAGGTAAAAAAGGCTTTATCAGAACTTGGGTTTGGAATCGTGTGGTTGTCCCAGGGAGTAGGAAATGAGTGTCAGTTTATTAATGAATTTAAAGACAGGCTTATTTGTTCGTTTAAACAAAATTGGCACTCAGATATGGAAAACAAAGAAAAATATAGTTGGTTCTTCTCATTTAAAGATGTTTTTCAAACCGAAAAATATCTCAGTGTTGTTACGGATAAATGGCAAAGAACTAATTACGCAAGATTTAGATTAAGAACACTTGGTTTCAATGCAAATAAAAATTGGTTTCAACCTGGGACGTCCACAGTATATCCTTGCCCCTTATGTGGAAACAATGTCGATAATGAAAAACACTTTTTATTCCAATGCCAAATTTTTGACACAATACGTGGAAAATGCAAAGTTTTTGAATCCGACATGGCCAAAAGACAAGATGTTGTATCTATTTTGTCATCTGATGACGAAGTCACAATCAAATCAGTGGCACTATATATTGCGGAAGCACAAAAAATAAGACATAAACACTTACAAGCCCGACAATAGTGCTAGACAATATCATACTGGGATTAATTTAATCTCTTTTGACTGATGTGGGCTATATCACGTTAACTCCAAAAGAAGCCGCTTTATTATAGACTGTTTTGTAAAGAGCTGTTTTCATTTGCTTTATTTTGCTTTGTTTGCCGATAATTTAAGAGTAGCTAATAATATGAAAATAATGGTATATTTGTAGAATATGTTAGAAGTGGATATTGAAAGGGTATATAGACACTTAAGGGTCTACTATACATGTTAACAAAAACAAAAAACAAACAAACCAAAAAACAAATAAATAAAAGGCATAGTGATGTCCCTTGTTAACAGAGTATTTTGGGGCAGTTATGTGAAGATTATATTATTATCACTAAATGTAAGGTTTGGGTGGTCTAGCCCAGATGTTTCATCATATTACAGTTTTGATGTGTGTGTGTGTGCGCACGAGCGCGCGCCCGCGTGTGAGCGTATATGGATGCGTGTGAGTGTGTGTGGGTGTGGGTGTGTGAAAAAGATTTTGGTTTGTCTAAACCTAGACAAATTATTGGCCTGAATGTGGGAACACTGTTCTGATATTTTTTGTTGTTGTTTTCTTTGTATTATGTAGTAGTGGTAAAATGGATGATTGTTCATTATATATGATTTGAATATGTTCGACTGTTCAAGGAATGGATGTTCGATATTTTTTTTGATTATGTGTGAAGAATTTGCGCACATACAAAGAGTGGATTATGTGTCGCACTACTGGAAAATTGTTATCCCCCTTGTCAAAAGACCTTTTCGGGTAATGACAATAAACAGTTTCAGTTTCAGTTTCAGTTTCTCTGTCTCTCTCTCTCTCTCGTTCTCTCTCTCTCGTTCTCTCTCTCTCTCTCTCTCGTTTGTATCTGTCTGTCTGTCTTTCTCTCTGTTTCTGTCTCTGTCTCTCTCTCACTCTCTCTCTCACTCACTCTCTCTCTCTCTCTCTCTCTCTCTCTCTCTCTCTCTCTCTCTCTTTCTCTCTCTGTATCTCTCTGTCTGTCTGTCTGTTGTCTTTCTCTCTTGCTAGTAAACGTCGTTGTACGTGCGCATAATAGAAAAAGTTAACCATACGTAAATATAATTTGTGTATGTATATTAGCCTTGTCCTCACGCGTGTCAGTGCGTATCTGTGTGTATCTGTGTGTATGTGTGTGTGTGTGTGTGTGTGTATCTGTGTGTATGTGTGTGCGCGTCCAGGTGTGTGTGTGTGTATGTGTGTGTATGTGTGTATGTGTATGTGTGTGTGTGTATGTGTGTGTATGTGTGTGTGTATGTGTGTGTGTGTTTGTGTGTGTGTGTGTGTGTGTATGTGTGTGTGTGTGT
>CM060306.1:69869349-69871849 GCA_030674185.1 Monoplex corrugatus | reverse complement strand
AACACGTTTAGCTAACAATTCGCTTAAGTTCTTAGGTGTTATGTGATTACAAAATGTCACATAAGTCTTAAATGATCGGCTTAAAACATGTTCTTCGTGAAATATGAAACAAACGCTGGTCCATAGTATTCATTGTTGTTAAGACACGGATGCCTGCAGCTGCAAAACTTTCCATTTATGGTTTGAAGTTTCACATTTTCTTATCCATGGAAGTTCAAGGACATAATATATATATATATATATATTATATATATATATATATATATATATATATATATATATACATACATGCATACATACTAATACATACATACATACATACATACATACATACATACATACGGGCTCGTAAATCCGGTATACTCAATCCACCTTTTAGTGGCAGTCTTTCTTGTGAGTTTATCCTATTTTCCATTCCATACCAACTGAAAACATAACTTCTGAAACTGCGTGTAAAATGATCTGGCAACAATATTCACAAGTGTATAAGTTAAGATAATACAACAGACTGCAGAACTGCGACTTTACCAATCGGAGTAATGGTTTTTTGTGACCAGATTTTGAATAACGTTTTTACTCCTGAACATTTGTCGTTATAATTGATGATTTCCCAACTTATCAGGACTTGAGTGAACTAAATGCTGAGTATTTCGAACTTAGGAGGACAGTATATTGTTTTTGATTTTCTATCACTTCTGAGCCATAGTACCTGCTGGTTTTTTTTTTCGTTCATAATCAAGCCCGAAATTGTGCTTTACGTCAAGTATATACAGAGATCTTTTAAACGAGGTTATATCTCCTACATTTATTAACTGGGTATCAAACTTTGAAAATTTGTGGCCTACACCATGAACCCGTATTCCTTTTATTGTGTCATCTTCCCTTATCATTATGGCTAGAATCTCTGCACAAAAAAGGCAGGGCGACATTGGATTTCCTTGCCCACATCCCCTTTCTGCACTAAAACACTCTGTAGTTTAATCTTTCATATTAGCAGTTGATTTTATGTTTCTGTGGAACGTTTCAATGACAAAATCCAGTTCCAAAGCCATAGGCTCTCAAAACTTTGAGCGTAAATCCCCAGTCACATGTATCAAAAGCTTTTTCGAAATCAATACAGAGTAAGAAACCGGGTATGTTACTTATATTTAGATAGTATATATTAAATCATATATTGTCTCCTATATATTTGCTTGCCGTAAAACCTGATCTTTATTTATAAGCTTTGGTAAAATCTTTTTGATTCTCTTCAAAATACACGCTGAGCCTATTTCGTATACAACGTTTAGTAAAGAAACGGGACTCCATTTTTTTTACCAATTCCGTAGATTTGTCACCTTAAGGAATGCAAGTGATCGATCCCTATTTTTAAGTGAGATCGAAAATTCAGCAACAACAACAACGACGACGACGACGACGACGATAGCAACAGCTTGAGCACAATGGTCATCAGTAACATTTATCACCAGAGAGGAAATAACCATCGTCATCATTACCACCACCACTGTCGAATTTACACCCCATCGCCATTATCACTGCAGCCACCAGAATCACCATCATCATCATCATTATCAACAACAACAATAACACAATTTGTTTTGTGACACCTGCAGCAAAATTGGCAACTGTGATTCTGGTTGAACAGTTATCTTGACAACTTAATCATTGGGACACAATCTACCGTATCCTATAACTAACGTGACGCGACAAGCGAAATGAGTTGTTGTATATCGAGAGACTGTGAACACAGTCGGCTGTCACTTCTCACCGTTGTGCTGGAGTTAGTGTTGATAGTTATCTGGGCATGGGTGTGACAATTTGTTTGATTGCTAATGTTATTGTTGTTGTGGTGGTGGTTATTGTGTTTGTGCGTGGTTCATTTTGTTGTGGTTTTGATTTTGTACTTTGAGTGCTTTTGCTTTGTTTGTTTTGTTTCTTTTGTTTGCAGGTTGTTTTTTAATTTGAACGTTTGTTTGTTTGTGTGTTTGTTTGTTTGTTCGTTTCTTTTCGTTTCGTTTCTTTCTTTCATTTTTTTAATCACTTCTTGTTCTTGTTCTGTTTGTCTGTTTGTTCGGTTTCTTCTTTGTTTGTTTGTTTCTTGTTGTTGTTGTTGATTTGGTTGCTTTTATTTCTCTTTCCTCATTGTATATCTCTACAGCTTGTGTTCACAGGAATATTATTTGTAATTATGAGCATTGTTGTTGTTGGCTTCATCCTGGATCGAAGACCTTTGACAAAATATTGACATGGAGAGTGTCTGTTTATGTTAGTGAAGTACAGATGTTGTTCTCTGTAAAAAAAAAACAACTGCTGAGCTCCACGGTGCCGCTAAGGTGTTGTGTCTTCTTTGTGTATTTGGCTGGTTGTTTCGTTTGTTTGTTTGTTTTCTTGTTTGTTTGTTTTCTTGTTTTCTTTTCCTCATTTTTCTTCTTTTTCTTTTCTTTTTTCTCCTTTTTTTCGTTTTTTCCTTTGTTTTTTTTTTCTTTGTTTTGTTTGTTTT
>CM060306.1:69849349-69864349 GCA_030674185.1 Monoplex corrugatus | reverse complement strand
CTATGTACAAGACCCTTACAATCTTCTCAAATCTGTAAGCATAAGAAAGAGTTAGACATTGACATAGAATAACAAGACAATGATTTAGCAGCCACCAAGGTAGCATTACTTGTGTTATCCGCTTATTGAGATGTATAGTGAGCAGACCGATTTTCTTATGTATTTTATGGCTGGGTGACACCCATGGTTTTTCGACATTTCTGCCTCCTATGGTACTGGGAATTCGCCTAAATGGACTCTTCTGCTACCTCCATCTTGTTCTTCACTTTATGACCTTCCCCTATTTTACCTCTATCATGGAAGACACAGGAATTTAGAATTTATATTAATCTGGCATTGCTTGAACAACTGATATAAAATAAGCCAGCAAACCTGACAACCTTTATGAAAAATATTCAAAATGAGCTAAAAAAATCAAAATTAAAGTCGAGGCAAGAGAAATTAGAGCACCTAGTCACAACAAAAAAGCTGGGGGGAACACAAGGTAGGCTCAGGGAGAAAATATTGGATGGACATGCAGTGGTACAAGACAGAGAAGGTGGAAGATGTACTTGCAGCGACAAGGGATAGATTCCAATGGAGGGCCATGATCGTCAACGCCATGCGGCAGGGCGCATAATGAGAATGACTCTCAGCACTCTGTCATATGGATAAGCAAATAATTTCAAGCATTCCTATTTTTTTCGGATGCGTGTACGCATGTATGTTTTGCCCACACTGTGCAAGTGGTATACTGCTGCACAGTCTGCATATTCTATCATCGGCAGGCGTACATGCTTGGTGTTTTCGTGTTTACGTCAAACCAACGGACAATAACATGACTTAAAGGATCTTTAAAGTGCATACTGGGTGTTCCACGTGCATATTCACACGAAAAAAATAAGGTCTTGGCACTAACAGATCTACATGCATGTTGACCATCTGGGAGATTAGAAAAATCTCCACCCGTTACCCACCAGGTAAAAGATATCCAGACAAAAATCGAACCCCAGACCGTCCGCTTAAAAGTTGTACGTCTTACCCACTCGGCCACCGTCACAGAGATTTGATCAGTTTTTGATCGTGGTCCAGACAGGCGATAGCTGTTTGCCCATCAAAAACAACGCTCCAATGCTCCCGACCTCTGGCATCCCATCCAACCCTACCCTTCCTGTACTGCTCCTGTTTTTATTGTAAGCCCTGTTGGTGAGACTCGTCTAGAATTGATTATAAAATCATTGCTCTTTGTCTAGGTCGTGTGGCTGCACTGTTTTGTTTCGTTTTGGTTTGTTTGTTTGTTTGTTTGTTTGTTTGTTTGTTGGTTGGTTGGTTGGTTGGTTGGTTGGTTGGTTGGTTGGTTGGTTGGTTGGTTGGTTGGTTGGTTGGTTGGTTGTTTGGTTGGTTTGTTTGTTGGTTTGTTTGTTGGTTGGTTGTTGTTTTTTCGTTGTTGGTTTCTTTTTTGTTTATGTTTTTGTTTGTTTTTGTTTTGTTTGTTTGTGATTTTTTTTTCTTTATCGCTGAGAGTTCATTTATTCACAAACATACACATAAACGCAGGCATCACAAGAGTTCAAACACACACACACACACACACACACACACACACACACACACACACACACACACACACACACACACACACACACACACACACACACATACATACATACATACATACATACATACATACATACACACTCACTCACTCACATACATACACACACACAAGGGCATAGGTGCACATTGTGGATTCACCGAAGCACAAATGCCCACCCACATTGACACAGAGAGACACAGAGGAGAGAGAGACAGACAGAGAGAGACAGAGAGAGAAAGAGAGCACATAAAAATATACCCCCACCACACACACTTACACACACACACACACACACACACACTTTCTTTTCTTTTTATTGATTTTGCTACAATTTTGTTGTCTTTACTTCGTAGTCTAAGTAATTACGTAATTACGTAACTGTAGAATCAAAATTTCACACCTATTTGATGCTAGGAAATGCTCCAAGTAAGCCGAATTGGTGGAAAGGGATCTACTTTCTTTGATGTGAAAAAAGCTTACGATCAAGTTTGGCATAAACGTTTATTGTTCAAGCTAAAATCTGTTGGTTTATCGGGCAATATGTTCAATTACATTAAATCTTTTTTAGCTAATAGAACAATTCAGGCAAGAGTGGGAGCTAGTTATTCTTCTTCACGATGCCTCGACATGGGGATTCCACAAGGTTCAGTGATAGCACCTATTTTATTTAATATCCTTATACAGGATCTTCCTAAAGCTCTTTCAAATCGTGTTGTTTTAGTACAGTACGCTGATGATATATGCACTTGGATGAATATCACTTTGAAAAAGACAACTCCACAGAGAACGCGAAATTACATCAGGAAGTTGTATCAAATTGATCTTGATAATCTTGGAAACTATATGTTAGAAAATGGGCTGTCGTTGTCAGCAGAAAAAACTAACATGATGCTGTTTGATCCTGGTGGTAACTCAAATAACTTGCCTATTTTCAAATTGCTTGGTGAAGTGTTAAATTACAAACAGGTCGTAAAATTCCTGGGAGTTTACATCACGTCCAAATTAAGCTGGAATGTCCATTTTGATTATATTTTAACAAAAGCGCGAAAAACCTTAAATTTTCTAAAGATAATAAGCAAATTACCCTGGGGAATGGATACAAATGTACTGATTCATCTGTCAACAGCGCTGGTCAGGTCTAAATTATCCTACGCGCAAGAAGTTTTCTTCAATGCACCCAAATATTTACTAAAAAAGATTCAGAGCTTGGACTGCAAAAGTCTTAAAATTGCACTAGGTGTACCAACTCATGCTTCTACTCTGGAAACGTACAAAGTTGCTGGAATTCTACCTTTAAACAACCATCGTGAGTTAGCTACAGCAAAGTTTGCAATTAGAACTACTTCACAAGTGGATAATTTTGTGAGCAAAGAAATTAAGATCAGGTCTGATACTGACTTTCCAAAACGAGCAAAAAACATTTCATCACAAATTACAGCCGCAACTTACATATCTGGCCTGATCAAACAGTCCAACATAACAATGGATGAAATTGCTGAGAAACCAACGATAACGCCTATCCCTACATGGGAAATGCTAAATGCCACATTTGATCTCGATTATGCAAAAGTTAAAAAAGATGATAATGTCAACATTACGCTATCCACAGCTTGTGAACACATCGATGAAAAGTACAGTACCCACCTCCACATTTTTACCGATGGGTCAGTCTTAGCAAACCAGAGCGCTGGAGCAGCCTTTTATGTTCCAAAATTTAACATTAAAAAGTCTTTTTTCATTGGGGCAAATGTATCTATATATACAGCAGAATTGGTCGCTGTTGTTCAAGCGTTGCATTATTTAATAAGCCTTCGGCCTGTGTCATTCAAAGTAGTTCTCTTTGTTGATTCAAAATCTGTATTATATGCCTTACAGTCTTTTGATACAGACACAAGACCTGACTTAATTATTGAGGCAAATCATCTAATACATTGTTTAAAGATAAATGGTTCGGAAATCAATTTATGCTGGGTGCCTTCTCATGTTGGTCTTCATGGCAACAACGTAGTTGACAGAGCAGCTAAATCCGGTGCCCTCCATTCTGAAAATTCCATAGAATTACATGTTAACACCTCGGTAAAAGAAGCTTACAACTCGCTAGAATTAGCATCATGGATTCGATTTCATGAACATTTAAATGAAAAATTTGTGTCTCAAAAAAGAATCAAACTTTCAGTTCAAAATATCTGTAAAAATTTGCAGTATTCCTCGTTATATCATTTGAGATTAATTGTTATGACATATTTTCGCATTCAACTGAACGCTTTGAAAACAAAATATTGTAACAACGTTTTATGTATTTGTGGCGAACAATTCACATTGTATCACTGTTTGTTTTACTGCAGAAAGCTTCGTTCCTTTTTACCAAAGACGTTTACACAAGGAAACTATCTTGAAACGCATTTTAAAGAAGTAATATCGGATCAAGTTTTGTTAGTTAAAATTTCAGAATCATTGGTTCACAGTCCTGTTAATGCGTTACTTTAAGATTATTATTATAATTATGATTATTTTTGTTTTGTTTTGTTTTTATGACGATTTTCTTTTACATTATTGATGTTAGCGTTGTTCTAGTTTCATTTCTCTGTTCATCCATATCCTTTTTCTTAAGACCTTGCCGCTTCCTTTTAATTTTTTTTACGTCCCTTACTCTGTTCCCCTCTCCCCTCCACACCCCCCCCCCCTTATTTCATCCTCCATGCCATTTTTCCCCGTCTAATATCACTTATAGTGAAAAGACGTTAAATCAAGCAACGAACGAACACACACACACACACAAACACACACACACACACACACACACACACACACACACACACACACACACACACAGCACACACACACACACACACACACACACACACACACACACAAACACACACACACACACACACACACACACACACACACAGCACACACACACACACACACACACACACACACACACACACACACACACACCAACGCAGGAACATTGATTGTTACTATACAAACATATCAGAAGAAACGAGGGAACTAGGCCAACGTTTAAATACAAAATGTCTACAGTTTGCCGTGTATTTGATGACAGTTGTCTTCTTCGTGGTCCTGACTCTGCCCAAAAGCAGAGGTGTTTGTGATCAATAATGACTGGATTAAAAAAAACCCTGCTAAGAAACAGGAGATTCAATTATATTGACTAGGAAAAGGAATGGAATGATTGCCAGTCTCTGCGGCTGTCTCTGTCTCTGTCTGTCTGCCTTTGCTTGCGTGTTTGTCTGTTCGTAACCAACATCAATGTTGTTGGCTGTTCCGTTTCCTACACACATTAATGGCTCATAAATCTGGGACATTTCTTTTTCACAATGCTTTGATGATGACTGTGCTGGCTTGATCATGTCCAACCGCATACACGATGACCAGGTTCCTCAAAGATGTTCTGTATGGAGATCTCGCTGCAGGATCCCGACCCATAGGACACTCACTGCTGCGATGTAGGGACGTCTGTAAACGTGATTTGAAATCGGCTGATATCAGTGTGGACACCTTGGAAGAGAACAGATACAAAACGCTGTGCCTGTCGATTGTCTGTACATGCAGGCATCATCAATGCAGAGGAGAAATTGTATTAATTGTGGTTGGATAGGAAAGAGAGAAGGAAAGCTAAAGCAGCTGCCACCCAGTCACAGCAATCAGACTCCATGTACAGCGGCTGTGCCGAAGACAACTACTTAAGAATCTGGTCGTTCAGCCACAGCCAACCCTTCTCCACATCCAACTGAGTCCTCAACCGGCAAATCCATTGTCTAATCAGACAGAGAGTGCCATCAAGTACGATGATGATGACCATAGGATGATAATCGTCACGCTGTGGGATTCCAAATACGATGATGATGACCACGGGGATGATAATCGTGACGCTATGGAATTCCAAATACGATGATGATGACCTTGGGTATGATAATCGTGACGCTATGGGATTCCAAATACGATGATGATGACCAGAGGATGATAATCGTGACGCTATGGATTCCAAATACGTTGATGATGATGACCATGGGATTATAATAGTGACGTCCTATGGGTTTTCCATTCTGAATTGAGATTGCATAACGGGGCCGTGCGGTATGCTTACTTCCATAACATCCTGAAAATATAGTTTGCGTCAACAAAGTCCGAGAAATGTGAGCACCTGCGGTGTTGGTCAGGTAATTTGAGCTACACCACCGTCAACGATGCATTTGTAAAGCGGATCAGTCTATTTTGGGGTCCCATGTTTGCCGAATATGCCCACAGCACACTCAACTCTGGGTCGGGCCAAAATATTCCTCAAAGAATTTGATAAAATGATCAGATTTGAGCCCAAAACCTTCTTGTAGCTAGCATGTTGCGCTTACCACTGTACCACGAAGATGGCTGCACACAGAAAATTGTCCCGACACTGTTTTACTGTGTCATTATGTTTACATCAATCAATCAATCTCTCTGTCTCTGTCTCTGTCTCTGTCTCTGTCTCTGTCTTGTCTATGTCTATGTTCTATGTCTATGTCTGGCTGGCTGGCTGGCTGGCTGGCTGTCTCTGTCTCTGTTTCTATCTCTGTTTCTCTCTGTCTCTCTCTCTGTCTCTCTCCGTCTCTCTGTCTCTCAGTCTGCCTGTCTGTCTGCCTGCCTCCCCCCCCTCCTCTCTCTCTCTCGCTCGCTCGCTCTGTTCCTCTCTCATGCTCTCTCTCTCTCATTTTCCCTCTCACACACTCTCTCCCTCCCTCCTCTCTCTCTCTCTCCTGGATCTCTCTCTCTCGCTCTCTCTCTCTCTTTCACTCTCTCTGTCTCTCTCACACTCTCAATCACACTTTCTCCCTTGTTCTATTTCACTCTCTTTCTCTCGTTTTCCTTGTGGAAATCTCCTGTTTCAGTTTGCCCTTCACACAATGCGCACGTTTTTGAATTGTGGATGCGTGCAAAATAATCAAATATTTTTTATTTCTATTTCTGCTTGCGACGTTTTCTGATATTTTGCAGTGCTGTGCAGACGTAATCGAACCTGTGTCCTGCTACATGATTTCACATATTATAAAACTCAATATTCTTTTGCACTGCAGAATGAGTAGTGTGTAGGATATCCCATGTCATTTGCTGTTATTTTACATGAGATTTTTTTTGTTTGTTTGTTTTTGTTTGGTTGTGTGTGTGTGTGTGTGTGTGTGTGTGTGTGTGTGTGTGTGTGTGTGTGTGTGTGTGTGTGTGTGTGTGTGTGTGTGTGTGTGTGTGTGTGTGTGTGTTTTGCTGATTGCCATGATATTTATTTTTTCTTACTATTTAGCTCCATTCCTTTATTTATGCTGTCTGTTGATATCATATTCACAAGAGTATGTAGGTCTTTTTCGTTTTCTACATTTAGAATGGTGTCATCTGCATAACGAAGATTGTTTATCAATTTTCTCCAACATTTATCCAAGGGCATTCATCTGGGATTTTCATGATGGCTTTATTGTAAAGTGAAAACAAATCTGGTGACAAAACACGCCCTTCTAATCCTTCTGATATTGTGACAAAACACATCCCTGTCAAATCCTTCTAATGTGGTGACAAAACATATCCCTGTCTAATCCCTCTTTTGATATTTTGAAAAGAAAATGTTTTTTCCTCTCATTGCTGCTATTTGTTCCCCATGCATATTGGTTATTATTCTTTGATCTTTTCCATCAATATTGAGCTTTTCCAGTTGATTGATCAATTCTTCGTGTCTGACTCAATCAAAGGCCTCGGTATAATCAACATAACATAAATGTAAATCCTTATTCAACTCAGTTGATCTTTCTATGAGAGTTCTTACGATATAAGTGGAATTAACAATTCTTTTCCCTTCAACAAATCCACATGGTTCTTCTGCTATTTCTGGTTTGATTCTTTTCTTTGTCTTTATGAGTATTGTGAACAGAATTTAATAACATGACTCATCAAGCTGATCGTACAATGGAGTTCGTATTCCATAGCCCCTGCTTTCTTTGGAAGTGCAATGAAGATTGACTGTGACATATCTATAGGGATTTTTTCCAATGTCATAAACTTCATTAGGACTCTCACTTTTTTTCATTATCAAATTCATCTACAACCTCAATCATTTCTATTGTAATACATGTGGTCAGTAGAATGGTCACAATCTTGCAAATGTGTCTTTTCATGGACATTAGCAGTCTTACATAACATGATTCTCTGCACTGCAACGAAGCGCTCTCTATCTAGGAAAGCAACTGGAATTTCACATGGTAATTCAATTGCGACAAACAAGAAGCAAACACAGATACAGATATCGAAATATGCCTAGAGGCTACGTCAATCTCTATATGAGTGTACTTGCGGTGATTAGATATCTGTACGCTTAAACAAACAAACAAACAGAAAACAATTATACAAATACAATTAAACCAGCGAACACAGAGACACACATATGGACATTGGCACAGGAACACAGACAGGAACATCAGGAGAGTGACGAAGCACTGATACTCTAGGTCCCATCTAGCACTAGCACCCTCGAGTGTTTCTTGTTCATCTTGTTCACACAGTTCAGTCAACAGACAGACAGACAGACAGACACACAGACAGACAGACAGGCAGGCAGACAGACAGACATTGGCATAGAAACACAGACAGGGATCTCTAGCACTGAAAGAAATCATGGATGGGGTTTCACAGATGTTTTTTTCTTCTCCTGTGGTGTGAAGAGAACTGTCGTTGATTCCATCAAATAAGTGAGAAAAGTTCGGAAGTTCATCCTTGCTCTGCTTTCCACGCTTTGGACATTTCGAGGATCTGATTACATTCGATACAAGCCGTCAGAAAGGGCAGTAAAGTATGCATATGTTTCAGATTGTGGGTGTTGTTATAGAGGGAGAAAGAGGTGCTTGACTGCTATCGTTTTTTTTATTGAATGTTATTTCAGTGGTTATTTACATGTGACAAAAACGATTGGGCAGGGGATGATATCGTGTGTACACTAGAGATCGTGTGTGTGTGTGTGTGTGTGTGTGTGTGTTTGTGTGTGTGTGTGTGTGTGTGTGTGTGTGTGTGCGTGTGCGCCCGCGTGCATGCATCTGTGTTGTGTGTGCATGGGGTTGTATATGTGTGTAAGAGACAGACAGACAGACAGAGAGACAGAGAGACAGAGAGACAGAGACACAGAGAGAGAGAGAGAGAGAGCATGTGTGTGCGTTTGTGTGTGTGTGCGCTCGTGTCTGTTCGTGTGTATGTGTACATGTATGTTGTGTGTGTGTGTGTGTGTGTGTGTGTGTGTGTGTGTGTGTGTGTGTGTGTGTGTGTGTGTGTGTTTATAGAAGGTATATGGAATGAATGAGTCTGATTGGTTTTGCTTATGCAACGTGGTTTTGTGTGAATGCTTATTTGAGAACGGGACATACAGAGACAAACAGAGACAGATTCAGAGGGACAGAGTAATGGACCATGTGTCGTACCACAGGTGTTTGTGGTGTGAACCTCATGGAGGCCACAGTTTGTTTGCTTGTTTCTTTGTTTCATTCTTTCTCTTTATATATATATATATATATATATATATATTTTATGTCTGTCTGTCTATCTATCTATCTATCTATCTATCTATCTATCTATCTATATATCTGTCCATCTATCCATCCATCTATTTTTTCTATCAATCCGTCTGTCTGTCTGTCTCTCTCTCTCCCTCTCTCTCTCTCTCCTCCTCTCTCTCTCTCTCTCTCTCTATATATATATATATATATATATATTATATATTTAGCCTATATGTATATGTATGTAGATATAGCCTATATATATATAATTATATATATATACATATATATATATATAATATATATATATATATATCTTTCTATCTATATATTTTCAAGAATGCCTTCAGCTCCTGCTGCTTTCGCAATTCAGTTTGCTTAAGGACTTTCGTAATCTTGGGACTTGGAGATGGGCCTGCCAGAGATTCCTTTGCTAGCAACTGGAGGAGTGCTGATGACTAGCAATTGCAATGGCGCCTTCAGATATTGATGACTGTAAAGCATCATACCTTCCCTACAGCTATGTTGTTCTTAAGCTGAAAGATTTTGAAATGCACTAATCTGGTTTTGCAAGATATCAAACAAACCCAAAAAATATCTCAACCTCAAGTCTTTCTCAACTGAGCCAACAAACCAGGAAGTCAAGTTTGGAAAGGAATTGCGAAATGCTCAAGTCCGACATAAGATAGACTGATTTGATCTGTCTTCTCCTTGGTCCAGACAGGCGATAGCTATTTGTCTCTCGAAACAACTCTCCAATGCTGCTCTCGAGCTCTTCATCACCCGTCTTTTGCCCTGCACACGTTTTTATCGCAAACCCCTGTTGGTGAGACAGTCTAGAATTTACTCTAGATTCATTGTTCTCTGTCTAGGTCTTCTGGCTTTATTGTGCTTAGTGTCAGCGTCCCGTTTATGTCACTGAGAGTTCATTTACTGCATGCAAGCACAGACACATCGGATTAGTAGCGCTTAGATATACGTATGAATCCATGCACGCACTAAGCTTTTTGTATAAAATATTTATCGAGCATACGAAAATGCGTTTTGTGGGGGTGGGGATGAGTACTGGAGATGGTGGTGGTGGTGGTGGTGGTGGTGTGTGTGTGTGTGTGTGTGTGTGTGTGTCCATGTGTGTGTGTGTGTGCGTGTGTGCTTGTTTGTGTGTGTGTTAGTGTGTGTGTGCGTGCTTGTGTGCGTGTTTGTGTGTGTGTGTGCGTGTGTGTGTGTGCGTGTGTGTGCGTATGTGCACTCTCTCTTACACGCGCATTTACATACGTACATGAGTATGCACACACACACACATACACGCACACACATGCACACACATCACATACACTCACACGCACACACGCACACTAACGTAGCCACGTACACTTGTGATGACGAACACACACACACACACACACTCACATACACACACACTCACACATACACGTACAAAAACACACACACTTACACACACACACACACACACACACACACACACACACACACACACACATACACACATACGTACACAACACACACACACACACACACACACACACACACACACACACACGCACACACACACACACACACACACACACACACGCAAACAAACAAACAAACACACACACAGTCACACATACGTTCACACCCATTCAAATACATTTTGCATTTTCCTCTATCAATGTGTTGTTTTCATATATCCAACTTCCTGTAAGGAACTGACCTAACTGGCCTGTAAAAAAACACTCAAAAAGCAATAAACAACACCAACAGAAAAAAACAATACATAACAAAACAAAAGATTGTGGTCCCCTTCGGGATGGAACGCGCTACCCTGTCTCATCAGCACTGTGTCACAACGTTTCCTACAGCATTGGATTTATTCACAGCCATATGACTTAGACCATGTTAATGTCGAATATTTCTCCATCACATGACATCTGCAGGGTTGATGCATGTGGACTTAATTCCGAGCACGAAAACGCTGTCTACAAAACACAAATCTGAAAGTGAAACAATTTCCTGATTGATGCGGATATCGTATGCAAAGCACAGATAGATTTTTGAGTGCATTTGGCAACTTTTCATTATAGTTGGCGATACTCTGATGAAAACATAATCAAATCAAATCACTGATTTCTGAACGCACGCATATCAAACTTTTCTGTTTTGAATTCCATTTTCTACGCCACCTTCATGGCCACAGAGGCTGGCACAGTTTTTGTAATGTAATAATGATGAGGACGATGAGGACGATAATCATGATGCCACGGAGTTCCTTTTAGGGTTGAGACTGCGTGACAAGGTTCCACTCTACGCTTACTATTATAGTATATCAAGGCGTCAACCAGGTCCGAGAAATACAGACACCTGCGGTATCGGTCATAAGAGCAAAACTCTCAGTGGCGCATCGGTGAAGTGGATGAGATTCGACTCTGTGGTCCCAGTCTTCCCAATTAGCAAGCTCTGTGTAGAGGGCGGTTAGAGCCGAAAAATCCCACAATGATTTTTGAAGGGACTGATAGGGATTCGAACCCACAATTTTCCAGTCGGTAGTTCGTTGTGTTAACCGTTTCACAGCGGCGCTTGATCTACATAAAAAAATATATAGTTTTTTTTATTTACATGAAATCGATAACATGGAGCTGAAATATATGGATATCGTATGCATAACAGCCATGCATTTTCCAAACATTTTGCAACTCTTCCTAAGATTTTGCAATGCTGAAAAGATATAATGCAGTCTGTATCATTATTCTGGATACATGTCCATAAACTATAACTTAAGTTTCGTGCTAGGAATTCAGTGATGACATGCAGCTAGAGGTCATCATCATCATTTTCTAATCAATATCTGTTTACGGTGGGTTGACATTTTTTATCGGAAATTCATAAAAAAAAAACCCATCTCCTGCATACAAATGCAAGTAGCCTCTCTCTTTCTATTTCTATCCACCCTCTCTCTCTCTCACTCACTCTCTCTCTCTCACTCTCTCTCACTCTCTCAATCTATCTCCCTCCCCCCCCCTCTCTCTCTCTCTCTCTCTCTCGCTCTGCGCGCGCATGTTTGTGTCATTTTGTTTGTATGTGCAAATTTGATGTATGTGTGTGTGTCAGTGTGTGTTTGTGTGTGTGTGTGCGTGCGTGTGTGTGTGTGTGTGTGTGTGTGTGTGTGTGCCGTGTGTGTGTGCGGCGTGTGTGTGTGTGTGTGTGTGTGTGTGTGTTTCTGTCTGTGTGTACCAGTGTTTGGGTTTGTTTCTTTGACATTAAGGGGGCAAACCTACCCAGATTTGGGTACCAAGATTGTGATGTTCAGTGTTTCAGTTCGAATGAACCAATCAACGTGATATTTGGCAAGAAGATACCTCAGACAGTATTCTTTGGATTGAATGTCTTTGTTGGGGTCTGTGAGTTATAAAAAGTTGACAAAAATTAATTAATTAAAAAATATTTTGGCGAAAATGAAAAAATATAGTACATACTGTGACATTTATAACTACACATATATTCATCTTAGGAATTTGATATTTAGTGAGCAAAACATCTGAATAGTATGTATGGCATGTAGTAAAATCTTAGCTCTACTGATCATTATTTTCTGTACAATCATCACACCAATTTTTAGAATAATTTTAATAAGAAAATTATAATACAACGTTTGATAAAAATGTTTCTTTCAAGCAGAACTGCAAGATTTTACTACCGGCTATAGGTACATGTCTCTGCTATATGTGTGCCAATTATCAAGGAAATCGGATGAAAACATTTTGAACATATTATGTCTGATGTATACAATCTCTCGAAAAATCGCAAAACGTTTTTAATTAATTAATTTTTGTCAATTTTCATAACTCACAGACTCCAACAAAGATATTCAATCCAAAGCATACTGTCTAAGGTATCTTCTTGCCAAATATCATGGTGATTGGTTAATTAGAACTGAAACACTGAACATCACAATCTTGGTATCCAAATCTGGGTAGGTCTGCCCCCTTAAAAGAATACCACTCGGCTTTGTATATGACGTCACAGGAGACATGTTCGTTAAAAAGAATTGATGTCCGTGTTAAGCACATCAACAAGAAGCCGAAATAAAAACAACAGTAGGCTATCTACATTAGTCACAGACGTGCGGAATATGGACAATGCTTAATCAGCATACCTGTCTCTTCATTTACTGTTTATTTGATTTAGTACATTGACAGAGAAGAATTGTTCTATGATGATATACCAGCAGCACCTGTTTGTTTTCTTTCAACCAGTATCTTGAGAGGGTGGAAGACGTGCTTGCGGCAACAAGAGATATACATACATATGGAGGGCCACTGATCGCCAACTCCATGCGGCTGGGCACATAATAATAATAATGATGATGATGATGATGATGATGATGATGATGATGATGAGATGAGTATCTTGAAGGTTAAACCCGATTCAACCCAGATACAAATAAAAACAAAAGTACTTGTTTTCAAGTATACATATTTTCCAGTTCATTGCCCGGCCTTCACTTTTTTCTTATTTTCAACTTACAAAGAAACCACGTGTACATTTTCTCTATTATTTCATTGACACAGGCAGCAATGACTCAAGATCACAACTTATAAATCTTATTTACATTGTGAGAATGGAGGATGGCACTTACTGTGTCTGACAGGCATACATCCCAAATAAAGTCTTTACAAGTTGGCTCTGCCCTTTGTAGAGATATGGTTACACAATGGTTTGAAATGTCTTGGCTGGAAAATAACGTACTTTTAATTGAGAAAGGAATAAGCCAGATTCAAATATTTATCGTTTGTTTAGCATTATAACCACAATTTGCAGATGCACATATTTTATTAGAACTCAGCTCGAGTTAAGTACTTAATCTTGTTTTAAAATCATGGACAGCAAGAACGATGCAATAAATAATTGATCAGAAGTGTTTAGTCTGATCAGAACCAGATGTACGTACTCAGGATATTTTTCTAGTCATGGTGACATCCAATGCTTTGCAAATTTAAAATAAACACCATCTGTGATTCATCAAGCATATAATGACTTATCAAACCATAGCGTAACAAAAAGTTTTATTTAGTTTTAAATAACAAGTGACTTAGGTTTATTTCCTGTATTACTTTTGTTTCCATGACAGGATCTTTAACTGCTTTTACTTATGCTAGGTAGGACTTCAGGACATGGCCAGCCCATGAGTTTATGCGCAGGCTTAAGGCTTGTGCCATGATCATGTTGGATCTTCTCCTATCACATGGAACCTGTGACGCCTGTGTATATGGAATGTCATTACGAGTGCGGCAAGTTTATCTTGAAAACCTGAAACTGAAACTGAAACATGTATTATGATGAAAACATCGCATACCCATCACTACAAGGCAAACAATGGAAGTAACGATGCGGAAATAGACCGACACCCAGACAGGCTGAAAGACAGAAAGACGTTGCTACAAAAAAAGCGCAGCATCAGAGAGCTGAAACCCTTAAAAAAAGTATATATACTGTATGACATTTCCCCCAATATAGATTCCCATACTTTGTCTTACAGCCAGGATGTTAACAGGACTGTCACTGACGTTATAAATAGAACAAATGGACAGAGTTCACAAGTTCACCTCCGGTCTGCTTTCCCTATTTTGGGCTTCTTCAGGATCTGATTGCATATGATGCAAGCAATCGAGATGGGCAGTAAAATGTGTATGTGCTTCACATTGATTGTGTTAGAGAGAGAGAGATAGAGACAGAGAGAGACAGACAGACTGACAGAGACAAGAGAGAGACAGACAGACAGATAGAGAAGAGAGAGAGACAGAGAAGGAGAAAGGGGCTTATTGGCAGAGAGACAGAGAAAAGAAAGAGACAGAGACAGAGACAAAACAGAGAAGAGAGAGAGAGGGGGAAGAGAGAGAG
>CM060306.1:69824349-69841849 GCA_030674185.1 Monoplex corrugatus | reverse complement strand
TACTACTCAAGTTTGTTGGTGTTGATGGTTTTTGTTACTGTTATTTTTGTTTTAGCGTTCTGATTTTTTTCTCATGTGTGCAGGGAGTATGTTGCTGCACAGTGTGCATGCTCAGTCTTTGGTGGGTGTGCATGTTGGTTGTCTTCATGTTTCCATAAGCCGTCGGACGCTGACATGACTTACGGAGTCTTTGACGTGTATATATATTTGAATGTCCTGCGTGCGTATATGCACGAAGGGGGTTTTGGTACTAACAGGCCTGCACTCATTTTAACCTAAGAGATACAGGAAAAAATGCTCCTGCCTTCTGAATTCATTATAACCTAAGAGATAGGAAAAAAGCTCCACCGTTCTACATTCATTTTAACCTAAGAGATAGGAAAAAAGCTCCACCTTCTATATTCATTTTAACCTAAGAGATAGGAAAAAAGCTCCACCTTCTATATTCATTTTAACCTAAGAGATAGGAAAAAAGCTCCACCTTCTATATTCATTTTAACCTAAGAGATAGGAAAAAAGCTCCACCTTCTATATTCATTTTAACCTAAGAGATAGGAAAAAGCTCCACCTTCTATATTCATTTTAACCTAAGAGATAGGAAAAAAGCTCCACCTTCTATATTCATTTTAACCTAAGAGATACAGGAAAAAAGCTCCAGCCTTCTGAATTCATTATAACCTAAGAGATAGGAAAAAGCTCCACCTTCTACATTCATTTTAACCTAAGAAATAGGGAAAAAAGCTCCACATTTTAACCTAAGAAATAGGGAAATTAGCTCCAGCCGTCTACATTCATTTTAACCTGAGAGATAGGGGAAATGCTCCGTCCTTCTACATTCATTTTAACCTAAGAGACAAGAAAACACGTCAGCATTCTACATTCATGATAACCTAAGAGATAGGGAAAAAAGCTCCAGCCTTCTACATTCATGATAACCTAAGAGATAGGGAAAAAAGCTCCAGCCTTGTACATTCATGATAACCTAAGAGATAGGGAAAAAAGCTCCAGCCTTCTACATTCATGATAACCTAAGAGATAGGGAAAAAAGCTCCAGCCTTCTACATTCATGATAACCTAAGAGATAGGGAAAAAAGCTCCAGCCTTGTACATTCATGATAACCTAAGAGATAGGGAAAAAAGCTCCAGCCTTGTACATTCATGATAACCTAAGAGATAGGGAAAAAAGCTCCAGCCTTCTACATTCATGATAACCTAAGAGATAGGGAAAAAAGCTCCAGCCTTGTACATTCATGATAACCTAAGAGATAGGGAAAAAAGCTCCAGCCTTCTACATTCATGATAACCTAAGAGATAGGGAAAAAGCTCCAGCCTTCTACATTCATGATAACCTAAGAGATAGGGGAAAAAGCTCCAGCCTTCTACATTCATGATAACCTAAGAGATAGGGAAAAAAGCTCCAGCCTTCTACATTCATTTTAACCTGAGACATAGGGAAAAAAGCTCCAGCCTTCTACATTCATTTTAACCTAAGAGACAAGAAAAAACGTCAGCATTCTACATTCATGATAACCTAAGAGATAGGGAAAAAAGCTCCAGCCTTCTACATTCATTTTAACCTAAAAGATAGGGAAAATGCTCCAGCCTTGTACATTCATTTTAACCTGAGAGATAGGGAAAATGCTCCAGCCGTCTACATTCATTTTAACCTGAGAGATAGGGAAATTAGCTCCAGACTTCTGTATTCATTTTAACTTAAGAGATAGGGAAAAGTTCCAGCCGTCTACATTCATTTTAACCTGAGAGATAGGGAAAATGCTCCAGCCGTCTACATTCATTTTAACCTGAGAGATAGGGGAAAATGCTCCAGCCGTCTACATTCATTTTAACCTGAGAGATAGTGAAAATGCTCCAGCCGTCTACATTCATTTTAACCTGAGAGAGTAGGGAAATTAGCTCCAGACTTCTGTATTCATTTTAACTTAAGAGATAGGGAAAAGTTCCAGCCGTCTACATTCATTTTAACTAAGAGATAGGGGAAAAGCTCCAGCCGTCTAATTCATTTTAACTGAGAGATAGGGAAAAGCTCCAGCCGTCTACATTCATTTTAACCTAGAGATAGGGAAATAGCTCCAGACTCTACATTCATTTTAACCTGAGAGATAGGGAAAAGCTCCAGCCGTCTTTTCATTTTAACCTAAGAGATAGGGGAAACAGCTCCAGCCGTCTACATTCATTTTTACCGAGAGGTAGGGAAAAAAGCTCCAGCCGTCTACATTCATTTAATCTAAGAGATAAGAAAATAAGCTCAAGCCTTCTGCAATAAGAGATGGGGGAAAAGCTCCAGCCTTCTGCATTCATTTTAACTTTAGAGATAAGGAAAATAAGTTCCAGCCTTTACCCTTTTGGGATAGATACTGGGTAGGATTAAACCCAGACCTTTCAATTGGAAGCCCGACCGTCCTACCCATCTGACTGTTGCGTCTTTTGCAAGCATGTACTATTGGAAGAAAGTAGGGATAGTTAGAGGGTGAGGCTGACTCATCTTACACCTTTTCTTGACTTCTGTTCTTGAATGTCTTACTGAAAAAAAGTTGGGTGGGGCTGCGACGCGCTCTTAAAGGGGAGAGCAGTCCGAGTTTCACGTGATAAATCCACTGTGACAAAAGGAATGAGTATGAACAGGAATATGAATAAGAATATGAGCATAACGTAAATGTAAATATGAATATGAATATGAATGTGAATACAAATATGAATTTTAACATGAGTATAAATATGAATATGAATGTGAATATGAACATGAAAAGAACATGACTGTGAATGTGCTATGACTATGAATAGAATATGAATATGAACTGAATGACTATGAATCCGAATATCTACAGAAATAGGAATAGGAATCGGAATAAGAATGTCGAGACATACCATTCTTCGGACTTTCAATAGGAAACTGCATTGAAGCAGATCTTTGATGCCTACTGTATGACAGACTTAGAAGAGGAAACTGTATTGAAGGAGACACTCGCTTGGTGTTCAACTGCCTTGAAGGGTAAGACCTATTTATTGGCGAGCCATCACAGCAAAATAACTTGTTTTGAAGCATTTATAGCCTCCAGATCAGTACCTCACCTTTCGCTCTTCTCTTTATCCCACGACAAGTGCTCCATAGATTTTCTCTAAGAACTCGATTTTTTGCAGACAGCAGCGGGTCAAAAATGCCTGTCTATGGATGGTAATTGCAGGCAAACATCCCAAAGAAAAGATCTGCAACGGAAGTGTAAGACCAATAGATATGAGGCTATGTGATGGTTCAGAATATGTAAGTCTCGGTAGTGACCTCAATAGTTCCAACGTTTATCAATATACTGTATAAGATATGCGGGCAACAAGGAGGTGGGTCTGAATTTGAAAGGAAGTGAATGGTGGGTAAGGTTGGGGGGGGGGGGGGCGAAGGGAGATATTCGTTATGAAATAGATATGTGTGTGTGTGTGTGTGTGTGTGTGTGTGTGTGTGTGTGTGTGTGTGTGTGTGTGTGTGTGTTGTGTGTGTGTGTGTGTTTAGTTTGTGTGTGTTTAGTTTGTGTGTGTTTAGTTATGTGTGTGTGTTTAGTTATGTGTGTGTGTGTTTGTGTGTGTGTGTGTGGTGGTGGTCTTTCATTTAATGTCTATTCACTTAAGTGATTTTAGACAAAATAAATAAATACAAAAAAAAATTATGAGGAGTGAAGAGTATACTTGGAAATGGTTAAATCTTCAGGAAAAAGAAATGAACCAGAAAACAACTGTACCGAAGACGAGAAGGAACAAAATCACAAGATGTTATCATAATTAACGATTGAAACAATAAAATTGGCTAACCATAACATTGAACATGCGAAATAACGGCGTGTTAAAGATAATTTGCTATAGGACTTTTTTACAGGCTAACAAAAAATTCATATGTTAAGGATGGTGAGGCAAATATATCAGAAACTGTCTTAGATAGTGTAGGAATATGTCTTTTCACCCGAACGCATGAAAGAATATGACTATGTGTTATCTTTTTTCCACACAGACATACTATATTCCTGGTGTATTTTGTTTTAAATGCATCAAGTTTCCACCTATACATAAGGGATTGTATACTTCTGCTGGCAGGAAACTGCTTAAGTGTTTTGCTAATTTCAAAGTTCATATAACAGTTTTCATATTTTTTCTGTTTATCTTGAAACTGCTTCCATACATAGGAGTCCACTAAGGTATAACACTCATGCAATGAGAGGGAAAGGTGTACATTATTTGAATTTGGGGAGCTCTTTGCCCCCCGTTTGGCAGCCCTATCAACCATATCGTTATAATGAAAAGAACTATGAGATGGTATCCAGCAGAAAGTAATATCAATGCCTCTTAAGGATAAACTATTAATCAAGTGAGTAATTTCCAATATCATTTCAGATCTTGTTTGTAATTTTGATAATTCAAGAGTTTGAAGTACAGATTTTGAATCAACAAAAAAGTATCTTGGGAAGTGTCCTAGGAAAATTTATCATTTAATTCAAAGCCATTAAGGTTGCAAAGAGTTCAGCGGTAAAGACAGATTTATTAAGTCCTATATAGAAGGATTTCTCAATTTTGAGAGCAGGTATTAAAAACGCTGAGCCTGCTTGTCTTTCGATTATTGATCCATCAGTGTAAACTTTCAAGTGATCGGAATAAAAATCTTCTATATGACATTTAACTTGACTTGCCAGTAAGTTGATATTATCTTCTTTTTTTAAGTCAGTGTGACGTATGTCAAATCGTGCTCTTTGAAGTTCCCAACTGGGTACAGGTGAAAAGGAAGGTCTTGAAGTGACAGGGTCTGCTTCTAGATCATTCCAGAGCCTTTCATAACGTCAGATGTATATTGTTGCTAGTGTGACCTGTGAGGATATTGATTTAGCTCTTTTTGGAAAGTCGGAGTCTGATCTTATTTTTGTCTCTGTTTCGATGCTGTTTTCTATGGTGGTGTTTCTTAACAGAAATTTAGTAGAAGCGACTTTCCTTTGTTCATCAAGCGGCAACAATTTGATCGCATTGTATGTGTGAAGACAAGAGACATGCATTGGAAGACCCAGCGCAAGTTTGAAACCTTTACAATCTAAGCTCTGCAGTTTTGTTAATAAGTGTTTCGGTGCACTGAAGAAGATTTCTTGTGCATAGGTTAATTTAGATCTAATAAGCGATTTACAAAGATGAACAAGTGTTGATATATCTTGTCCCCATGTCTGTTTGCGAACTTTTTCAAGAAATTTAAACTTTTTTGAGCTTTTGTTAATAAGTATTCAATCTGCTGATTCCAAGATAATTTGGCTGTAAGGAAAACTCCTAAGAATTTAAACGACTCGTTATATTGAAGAGTATCTCCCAGTTTGAAAGTGGGAATATTTGCTGGGTTAGCTCCACTGTTAAACAAAACTATCTTTGTTTTTTCCACTGATAGATGCAGTCTATTTTCTACCATATATCGTGCTATTGTATCAAGCTCTAATTGATAACATTTACGAGTATAATTAAGACAGCGCAAAGGAGTTTTTCTTTTCATATTTACCTGCATCCACATGCATAAATCGTCAGCATATTGAACTAAAACTACATGCTTAGAAATTTTACTGGGTAAATCATGCAATAATATCATGAAGAGAAGGGGAGCAGTAACGGATCCCTGAGGGATACCCATTTGAATAAATCGTTCTGTGGAATACACATTTTCAATCCTCGTTTAAAATACTCGGTTTTCTGAGAAGCATTTGACATAATCAAAAATGTGACCTGTCAGCCAATACTTTTCAATTTGAGTAATAATCTGGAGTGCCATATTGGTCGTATGCTTTAGTGATATCAAAAAATGTAGCTAAAACACATTGACGTCTGTGTGTGTGTGTGTGTGTGTGTGTGTGTGTGTTGTGTGTGTGTGTGTGTGTGTGTGTGTGTGTGTGTGTGTGTGTGTGTGTGTGTGTGTGTGTGTGTGTGTTGTTCGTGAGTATGTGTGTTCGTGAGTGTGTTTAAGAATGAGACAGAGAAGCAGACAGGCCGTATTTCTTATCAAAACTGCTTGAAAAAGTTGTCCTCAACCAGCTGAACTCTCACCTGTCTGCCAACAATCTTCTCAATCCTTTTCCAGTCAGCCTACCGCCAGTGCCATAGCACTGAAACTGCCCTGCTACACATTCTCAACAATCTCCTCCTTGCAACTGATACTGGCAAAGTCTCTCTCCTCACACTCCTTGATCTGTCTGCAGCCTTTGATACCATTGATCATGGTATTCTCCTTTCTAGACTTCATCATACTTTTGGCATCTCTGACATTGCTCTCTCCTTTTTCACTTCATATCTGTCAAACAGAAAACAAACTGTTCTCATTAATGGCACTTACTCTCAACCTGCATGCCTGACCTGTGGTGTTCCACAAGGATCTGTCCTTGGCCCTGTTCTTTTCACTCTTTACACCTCCCCCCTGTCCACCATCATCAACTCCCACTCTATAAAACACCACTTCTATGCTGATGACACCCAACTTCTAGACAGTGACACACCAGACAATATACAGCGCCTCTTGACTCGCACCACTGAGTGTTACTCGGACATTAAGAACTGGATGACGTTCAACAAACTTCAGCTTAATGACGACAAGACAGAAGCTATCCTCATTGGCACCCGTCAGAAACTTTCTCAGCTGCCTCCTCTTTTCTCTCCATTATGTAACACATCAGTCCCAATTTCTGATTCAGCTAAAAACCTTGGTGTCTGCATTGACTCTACCCTCTCCATGAACAACTTTGTTTCTCAAACTGCCAGATCTTGCTACTATCACCTCCATCGTATAAGCTTGATCAGGAAGTATCTCTCTGTCGAAACAACTGCAAAACTCGTTCTCTCCTTCATAATGTCTCGCATTGACTATTGCAATTCACTCCTGTCTGGTCTTCCTGCCTCCACCATTCACATCCTACAGCGCATTCAAAACAATGCTGCACGCCTTGTACTCAAAAAGAAAAAAGCTGACCACATATCTCCTCTCCTGGCACAACTTCACTGGCTCCCTGTATCAAAGCGCATACAGTACAAACTAGACACCATGTGCTACAAAAGCCTCAATAACGCAGCCCCCCATTACCTGTCAAGCCTACTTGAGATCTATGTTCCCTCACGTACCCTCCGCTCTGCCTCCGATCCTCTGACTTTTCGCTTTCCACACACCAAGCTCAATACCTATGGTCCACGAGCCTTCTCTGTTTCTGGTCCACTTTCCTGGAACAAACTTCCTCTCTCTGTCCGTCAGCAACCTACTTTTGTCTCCTTCAAGTCCGCTCTCAAAACTCACCTTTTCTCCTCTGCATAAAATCCTGACCTCACTCATCCCCCCTCTGTAGCCTGTCTCCACTCGGAGGGGAATCACATTGTAATATATATTTGTATATAATATGCTCTCTATAATTTTCCATTGCTTTTATTCTTTTTCCCCATTTATAGCCATGTGTAAGTGTGTGTGTGCGCGCGTGCGTAAGTGTATGTTCAGCGCTTAGATTTGATTTTTATCGAGATTTTGCGCTATATAAATATTGTAATTATTATTATTATTATTATTTCCATTTAACCTTTTGACACCTGCACCTTGTCCACCACCTGCAAAAACTTAACCCTTTGACTTCCAGCAGGAAGCTGGTGGATAGAGTAAGGATACCTGCAGGAAGCTGGGGGATAGGGTAAGGGTATCAAAGGTTTATTTTTTGTTTTGCTGGCATAGTTGAAAATGCAGGATGCTGGTGGACAGCGTGCGGGAGACATAGGGTTAAGTCTGGCTGATCGATATTCAGCGTGCGTTTTAAGATTAATTGTTTGTGTATCATTGTTTGAATCAGAGTGTTCCAGTTGTATTCGTTTTTTCCAGTTTGTGGAGTGTTCTCTTTACAGTAATAAGCGAAAAACCTTTGTAGCTTGTGGAATATATCGTTATTATCATCACGTTGAGTTTTGGGTTTCGTATATTTTTCTTGTTTTGTTTCGTTCTCCCCCCCCATTTCTGATCTATAATGTCATTCTACTGCGTTGATTGAGCTGCCTTTCTTTCTTTCTGTCTTTCTTTCTTTCTGTTTTGTTGTTGTTCTTGCTTTCTTTCTTTCTTTCTTTCATTCTTTCATTTTTCTGTTTTCTTTCTATTTTCCTGGTTTTCTCTTTTGTTTTGTTTGTTTGCTTGCTTTTTTGTTTGTTTGTTTGTTTGCTCGTTTGTTTGTTTGTTTGTTTGTTTGTTTGTTTGCTTGTTTGGTTGGTTGATTGATTGGTTGGTTGGTTGGTTGGTTGGTTGGTTGGTTGGTTGGTTGGTTGGTTGGTTGGTTTTGGAAGGCGGAGGGGTTCCAATCTTATGCTCCATTTCAGTAGCAGATTTCACGCTGCGTATTTCGGTTCCCCAACACACCACCATTCCCAAATTCAGTGAGTCAAATTCCCACTATCGGATAACTCATGGTAAACAGTAATGTCAAACTTCCGTGAGACTACCCACCAGAGCAGACTCTGCACTGCTGCCGAATCACCTCAGTGGAGTTCTATATTGCCTGTTCTAATCCAGCTTATTGAAGGTACTGCTCACAAAGCCCCTTACTAACAATGGTAATTGCTCAATCGTTGAGCAGACCGAGTGAGAGAAACCGCCACCCCGTAAGAAGACCACCCCACGGTCCTTTAACTGCAGCCGCCATGCATCACTTTCATCTAAGATCTTTACTTGAATTTACCTCAATTTCAGTTTCAGTTTCAATTCCTCAAGATGACGTGTCTGCGCTCGGAACGAATTTCATATGCACTAATGTCACAGGTGCCATGTGCCAGAATGATCACGGCACAAGCCTTAAGCCTGCACATAAACCCACGAGCTACAGGTCCTGAGGTCCTACCTAGATAGTTCCATAATCTTGTGGTCGTAGGAGAGTGACGTGGCAGAGACCTCAACTTTTCACGGGGCCAACACCACGGGGGCGGCGCCCATCTCCTCCCCCTCAGTTCAAATTCTCACTTTTTTTAACCAAGACTTCAGAAAGGCAAGAAGACCTATTAGTCTTCAAGGGGTGGGACCTGGGAAATCAACCTATCTCTCCAATGTTTTATACCAAGGCAGCCGGACAATGCCCTGCTCTTCACGATTTTCAACTGCCGTGGGATCTTGATTAGTGTGCGCAGTCTGACGGCACACGGGTCCGACTCGTTCTTCGTCCCCTTCCGACGGACTGGACATTCAGTTCGATTTTCCGGTCAAACTGAGGAGAAAAGTCGAGGCCTCTTCGGGGAGCTATCCCTGGAACGTTGAGTTCAGTTATTGGCAGGCGAACATCTGAACCATTCTGCCTCAGACACTGTGGAGGAAACCGAGACTGAGGTCACCACTACAGCAAGGCGTGAGAGGCCACAGAATATGGAATACCTGTACGTATCTTTTGAGATGCTATAATGATTGATCATTTCGTGATAATGGAAATGGTAGGCATAATGATGGTGCTGTGGTGTTCCATACTGGGATTGAAACTGCGTAACGGAGGTGTGCTCCACACTTATTATCATGACAAATGATGGCGTCAGATAGACCCCGAATGATGCAGACACCTGCAGTGTTGATCACGAAATTTGAGCGACACTTTCAATAACGTATCCGTAAAGTGGATGAGACTCAACTGCTTGGTTTCAGTCTTACCGACGAGCCTACATTAGGCTCAATTTTGGGTTGGGGTCGAAAGATCCCACAAGAAATTTGATGAATTGTTGGAGGTGGGGGGGGGGGGGATGGGTCGAATCCACGAACTCCCTCTACCCACTTTGTCACGTTGACTTTTGATTGTCAAGGCAGTTTGTTTATATTTGTAGTTTTGGGAAAAAAGTGAAGCATTGTGGTTTTAGTTGCGATTTTACATAATGCATTAACTAAAACAATTGATGGAAAGCAAAGTATTTTTCCACCTTCGCAAAGAGAGTTTTTTTCTTTTAAATCTGCGAATTCCAAATCATCCAATAGATTACGAAAATTCAAATTAACAAATTTGAATGTACATTCAAAACAACAAGAGCAAACATTAGCCAGTTAAAGGACAAAATCTAAATCTCAAGGCTTTACAGATGAATTAAGTAAAGAAAGAATGCTGTGCGCGCTAAACAGTTCAATTTGCGAAACACATTTCGCTTTTCAACACGAATCTTGAAAGTTATGGCTCCAAATGAAGAGATGGAAAGCAAAGTTTATTCGTGTTAAAATGTAATATTTGTGTTTATTGATCTGTATGTGTAGACCTACCTCCAAGTCATGAACATGACGTCGCGATTTCTTTTTTGTCTGTGCTTTTTGTTTTTTTGTTTGTTTGTTTTTTATTTCAACACCACAATTGACATTTACATTCAGGGCACTCAGAGGAATCAGAAAATACCATGTTATTCCATAAGTGGGATGTAAATGGGAGTGAGCAGCCGTACTAAGTCGTTTTAAAGGCCTACTCTTGTTTTCAGCGTTTTAACCGTTTAAGTGATTTGTTCTAAAGGATAAGAACTAGTCAACTATGAACTTAAGAAGCACAAAAAAACATTGTCCCTTTTAGAAGACAAAGCAGTCAGTCTTCTTCATCAATATTCCTGAAGGTTATGCGTCATTTCGTGGCGAGCTTATCAAAGCAAAATAAGTTGTTTTGAAGCGTTTATAGCCGATCACTAGCTTTCCTGTATTTTTTGTTTTCAGTTGGATCATTACGATGTTTTTTGTTCAAGGATAAGATGATTTATAACGACAGTAGCTATACTGTTTTTTTTTCTACCACGGAGACAGTAGGTGTATGACAAGCTGACATGCATCCCAAAACAGGATATGTACAACAGGGCGTAGTCCATTAAATCCAGTGTCAAACTAGTGCAGAAATTCAGATTCTTTTTCTTTCATCAGTTTGAAGAATTCTGATTTTATTTTGCTGAAAGATTTATAGAAACAGACTGTCTGCCATGGACCAGTTGCTAAATATAGTAAATGTGCATATATTGTTACAGCTTCAAGAGAGAGAGAAAAGAAGATAATGAAAAGAACATGAAATGCAAATCATAAAATAAAGGAAAAGGACAAAGATTGCTGGGGGTTCGGAAACAGCCCTGGAGAACATTGTTTTAAAATACAATTTATTACAGGATTAACGCTATCTATGATAATAATGACAATGGTATATATGTACATATTATACACACATATATACATATACATCTATATGCATATATATATATATGTATATATATACAGTATATGTATATATATATATCATTATATATATATGTATATATATATGTATATGTATATACATATTATGTAGATAGATAGATAGACAGACGATAGATAGATAGATAATAGATAGATAGATAGATAGAGATAGATAGATAATGATAGATAGACAGACAGATATACATGCATATATGAATACAAGAAGACACTCACATATATGTGTAATATGTACGTGTGTGTGTGTGTGTGTGTGTGTGTGTGTGTGTGTGGTGTGTGTGTGTGTGTGTGTGTGTGGTGTGTGGTGTGTGTGTGTGTGTGTGCGTGCGTGTGTATGTGCGTGTATATCTATACTTGAAAAGATGTTTCAATATTACATGATCAATAATAACTCATTAAAAGTTTTGATTCAGCATGAATTTTGCTTCCTTCCCTGTACATATGACAGTTCAACAGATACAAAAAACAGAGGCCTTACTGGCGAAAGAGGTAAGTGCTCTGGTTTTCCAAACCGACTACACGCTTTTGAGTATAGCTTTTAAAGAAAAAAGACTGTGCGCGCGGCTTAGTCCACCTGATCGAATGGATGCTGGCACTGTTGATGTGTTTATGTTTGGGTAAGCCAAAAGAAGAGAGGGACCAAGATGGACGCTGCCGTCTCAAATGCTAGCTTGAGAAAACTTGCCATCTCCACTCCCTCAGTCCCGTATAACCTGAATCCCGTATGACCACCATATTTTTAAGCGAAAGAAAAGAGTAATGCGTACGAACGCTATGGCGTTGTACTTATCTGAATGAATAGGTAAAATATGTCTTTGCTTTTGTAATTTCTAACCCACGTTTTCTGACCAGCATCTGAACTTTACTTCCTCAGTCTCCTATGACCTAATTCTCCTACAACCTTTGTAGTTGTAAGCGAAAGAAAAAGAGTAACGCGTTTTGAGTCCTATGGCGTAGTACTGTACTTATGGCAATGGGTTGATAAAAAGTCTTTGATTTCGTAATTTCTAACCCACACAATTCTTTTATTTTCTAACCAGCATCTGCTTAGATCTGAGTATGTTACGGACCGTGCATCTGAAAGATGTCTCATCTCTGCCTCTGTGACCAACTGGGAAGCTGAGACCAGGCAACTGAATATCATCCTCTTCTCTGACATTTTGAATGTTCTGATCTAATGTTTCGACCATTATAGCAGAGAACAGACCAGGCGGGGCATGATCAGAAACACCAGAATGAAACAAAAAGACCGGAACAGAATCGGTCCATTATCAACAGAAAATTGAATGGTTTGGTTTTATCTGAGCAGAATGCATTTTCACCAATTGGCTCAACAAACATGTAACAAAAAGAGAACTGCATTTTTAATTGACAGGCAGATAGATCAATGGCATGAAAATATTTGAGTCATACAGCTTCTTTTTACTTCAGGCTTTCCAAGTAAATGCTGATCGTCAAAACAGGTGCGTTTCTTTATGCCTGATTGATGTCAGGATATTAAGCCTATGTCATGATGGGAAACGTAGTGTGTATACTATTCCCCAGTCACAAACTTAAATGGAAGACCACCATATCTTCATCACCACCATTCTCATGCTCATGATTTTCTGTCTTGCTTGTCCATTCACCTGTATGTGTTTTATAATGTCTAACGTACTTTCTCTTAGTATTGATAATGTGGCACCTGTATGTCTTCTACAAAGTCTTATGTGCTTTCTCTTAGGACTGATAATTGGGTACATGTATTACGTGCATTTCTTGGCTTAACTATGTTTTTTGTGTGATAAATTGGACGGATTGGTTAACGCTAGGGGCATCTCTTTAGATTATGTGCGCGAATGATTGATACATGTATTTAATTTTCTTTTCCTTCTTTATTAGTGTTGAAGTATTGTGTATGTTTTGAATCGGTTAGAATTGATGCTATGGCTTTACGCCGTCGGCTGGGCTTTAAACAAAAAGAAAAATAACAAAATAATTATAACAATAAACAATGCTGATGGTTAATCGATTAATCATGTTAAATTCTCTCAAACTTTGCAGCCCTCCCTCTCACGCTCAAGATGACATGGATATCAATTTCCTCTACTGTTTTTTTCGCTGTTGTAATTTCCCATCAAGGTCACGACTGCTTCAAGGGGACTGTTGCTGGAAGCACGTACCAGCTGGTTCCAGTCTTCACACAAAAGAAAACGCTCACTCAGTTTGGCTACATGACTAATTGATTAGTATCATCCGTGGGAAGTTAGGTATACGGTATCTTAAGTACGCTAGGTCAGATCGGAGACTGCTGAACTTCACTAAAATGCCTTGCCTGCAGGGCAGACTGTCGTGGGTGAATGGTCTTCCCCTGATTAATTTGATATTGATTGGATCTGCTGATTCTCTAGCACCGGAACTCCACTGGAATAAATTTGGGTTTGATCTTAGTCAGACTTCGGATCTTAAAAGCTGATTTTTAGATCTCCCGTTACGAAAAAAAAAGGGGAAAACAAAATGAGACGAGGAATGAATCAAGTAGTTTATAAACTGTTATTAATTTGACTTTACCCCTTCTTATTCTTCTTGATATCCCACCCCACCCCATCGCCATCCCCCTTTTTTGTCTACAACTACGACTGTGAACAGATATTAACCCTTTGACTCCCGCAGCCTGTCCCCCTGCATTCTGCATTGTCAACCGTGCATGCATTTGTCTCTTTAACTCCCTCATCCTATCCACCAGCTTCCTGCAGTCAAAAGGTCAAGTTTTTACGGTCGATGGATGGGGTGGGAGAGTCAAAGAGTAAAAAAAGTGTCCTTCCTTCCTGCCTGGGTGAGACTGGAAAACGAAAGTGAATGGTGTGAGGATGAGAGTACTTAGCTGGTTTTGGTAACAAATGCGTTAGATGGGTGAGCAAGCAGAGGGATTGTGAGAGACTTACGGACAGACTGTTGACAAAGACAGACAGACATAGAAATAGACGTTGGCACAGAAAGACAGAGACGTTAAATGGCAAAGAGCTGAAACACTAAACAATGCTCAGTATGTGTTGTTTGTTGCTCTGAGTGTGCGTGTGCGTGTGTGTGTGTGTGTGTGTGTGTGTGTGTGTGTGTGTGTTGTGTTTGTGTTGTGTGTGTGTGTCTGTGTGTTTGTGTGTCTGTGTTGTTCTGTGTGTGTGTGTCTGTGTGTCTGCGTGCTGTCAAGTGATGTGTATGTATCCATGTATGGATGCATGTATGTGTGTGCACGTGCATGCATGTGTGTGTTTTCTTGTGAGTGCGTAAATGCATTCCACCACCCCCTCTCTCTCTCTCTCTCTGTCTCTGTCTTTGTCTCTCTGTCTCTCTCTGTCCCTCTCTGTCTCTCTTTGTCTCTCTATCTCTCTGTCTCTGTCTCTGTCTCTCTCTCTGTCTCTCTGTCTCTCTGTCTCTGTCTCTCTCTCTGTCTCTCTGTCTCTCTGTCTCTGTGTCTGTCTGTCTCTCTCTCTCTTCTGTTTGCTAAAGTTGCACTGATCGATTCATTTGTCACGTTTGAAAGGAGTGTTGAAAAACAAGTTCAGAATTGTTTGAACGATTGATGTCAAAAGAAATAATGAAGTGTCTGTCAGTATAAAACTGCGTATGACGTGTATTTATCTGTTGTGCTTTTGTGTTTACACATTCATTTGTGCTAAGTGTGTAGGTGTTAATCTTCTGTTTGAATTACAGTTTGAAGTTCTCAAGATGACGTCTCCGCGCTCGGAATGAATTTCATATACTAACGTCACAGGTGTCATGTGATGGAGAAGATCCAGAATGGTCACAAGCCTTAAACCTGCACAAAAACCCATACGCTGGGCCAGGTCACTAGAGGCAACCCTGGGGTCGTAGATGAGTGAGGTGGCAGAGACCTCGCCTTTTCCCGGGGCCGGCACCACTAGGGCGGCGCCCATCCTCTTTCCCTTGCTTCAAATTCATATTCTTTATTTTTTAACCCAAGACTTCAGAAAGGCAAGAAGGCTAATTGGTCTTCAAGGCGTGGGATCTGGGAAATCAACCTGTCTCTCCAATGTTTTATTCCAACGCAGCCACGCAATGCCCTGCTCTTCACGATTTTCAAACTGCCGTGGGATCTTAAACGTGCGCAGCCAGAAGGCACACGGGTTCGACTCATTTTCCGTCCATTCCCGACGGACTAGACGTTTAGTTCGATTTTCTGGTCAAACTGAGGAGAGCGAACCATGGAACCTCGAGTTTAGTTATTGGCAGGCAAACGTCTGAACCATTCTGCCACTCTTCTCCCTTCTTTCTCTTCTATTTTTATATAACTGGGATCGGCAATTGCTACGCCCTCTACACCTCCTTACCTTCTCCGTCATCCTGAGTGTTATAAATTCATGGGCTGTCATTGATGTTTGTCAAAGTATGTCTTATTTACATTTGTTCTCTGTATCTGTATTTCTGTCTCTGTCCTGTCTGTCTGCCTGCCTGCCTCTCTGTCTGTCTGTCTGCTGCCTCTCTGTCTGTCTGTCTGCTGTCTGCTGTCTGCTGTCTTCTGCTGTCCATGGGAGGGGCATGGATGTAAAAAAAGCAACATCCTGCCTTTTACCAATACCTTTAAAATTATTTTTTGTTCTTGTTCCTCTCTCTCACTCTCTCTCTCTCTCTTTCTTTCTCTATCTATGTCTGTTTGTGTGTCAGTCTGCCTGTCCGTCTGTCTGTCCGTCTGTCTGTCTGTATGTATCTCTCTCTCTCTTTCTCTCTCTCTCTCTCTCTCTCTCTCTCTCTCTGTCGCTCTCTCTCTGCCACTCTCTCACTCGCTCACTCGCTCTTTGCTCTCTGATCTAATCCTCCCTCTCTCTCTCTTCTCTCTCTCTTCTCTCTCTCTCTCCTCTTCTCTCTCTCTCTCTCTCTCTCTCAATTCACCAAAGAGAAGAAACAGCTAGTGGTCATGGCATAACCATCTTTCCAAAGTCATTACAGAATATCGACTTTCTTACATCGACAAAATTCGTGTCGCCTGTTTCTCCAACATGAGAAGCACCATTACAGGAACATCCCTACAGCTGTTAAACCCAGTCCGTCAATTCCAAGGCTTACGTCATCCATCAGGCTGCCGTCCCCATGCTCGTTAAATGTTGGTCTGGCTTTAAATTGTGCTCCACTATCGCCTGATGTTTGGGGTGCGTGGGTGGGTAAGGGCAGGGGGAATAACTGAGTTAGTCAAACCACATGAATGATCTCCCTTTATTTTCGTGCTGTTTCTAACACTTCTTTTTTATGTTTTTATTTATTTATTTATTTATTCATCATTATTATTTATCTATTATTAATCTATTTACTATTTACTTATTCATTTATTTATTTGTTTGGTATGTTATTGTGACTTGACGTAGGTAAAACATTGTAGTCATACAGCTGATCTTGTGAGTAGAGTACCTATAATGACAAGACATATTTCTTTGAAACCAAGTTGATTAGTTGGTTTTCATCCCCCCCCCCCCTCCCCGGTCCTCTTCTAGATTTGAGTAAAGATCTTAGTGCTGTTTTTGAATGGATGAAATGATGAGAAAAATACAGTCAAACCATTGGGACGACCTCCTTGTGGATATAAAACTTATCATGGAAAATTCAGATGTGTGCTTTTTAAAGTCACTGTGACTTTGAAAAAGCATTACAGTAAGACATGATAACATTTGATGTGAAGTAAAAACAATGGCAGATTTTCACAACAGTAAAATCCGAATGTACATTTTGTCAGAGTTTCCTGAGAAAGTGCTGTTTACAACTTCCGAAAGAGACGTGCCAATTTTTTTTTTTTTTTTACTATTTATTTATTTATGTATTTATTTATAACCTTAACTTTATGACCTTAACTTGCACTCGGTGACATACAAGGGAAGTCTTACTTTTTCCTCCCAAATGTTGTATATCTGTTTTGTTTTGTTTCATTTTACATACTCTTCACGAAGGCCAGTTGGCTAAAAGTTTGCGTCTATCTTATTTTGTTGTATTCATTATGTGTTCTATCCTATATTTTGCTTTTTCTAATCTTAGCACCATGGTTTCCAAATGTATGCATCCATAACTCCTTAATTCTTTTGCACTTTTGACGCAAATTAGATGGAGAAAATCTTGCTAACATCTCTCTTCTCTCTCTCTCTCTCTCTCTCTCTCTCTCTCTCTCTCTCTCTCTCTCTCTCTCTCTCCCTCCCTCTCTCTCTCTCTCTCTCTCCCTCCCTCTCTCTCTCTCTCTCTTTCCTCTCCTCTCTCTCTCTCTCCTCTCTCTTTCTCTCTCCTCTTCTCCTTTCTCTCTCCTCTCTC
>CM060306.1:69814349-69821849 GCA_030674185.1 Monoplex corrugatus | reverse complement strand
CGAGCCATTCACTTAAATGTCCAAATAGCAGGCTTTGAATTCCCTTCAAGTGGCTGATTAAATTTACATAAATCAGGTCATTATCATTCCTTGCTTTTCTGAAAGATCTGATTTGTTGTTGTTGTTATTGTTCTTCTTCTTCTTACTGCTTCTGCTGTTGTTGTTGTTGTTGTTGTTGTTGTTGTTGTCATTGTTGAGGTTATAGTCTTTGTCGTTGTTGCTGCTGCTGCTGCTGTTGTTGTTGTTGTTGTTGCTGTTGTTGTTAAATTTGCTCTTTTTTTCCCTCTAAAGAACAGAAGATTAAGGATTTTCTGTCGTTTTTCGTTACCTTTCTAGGTCTGTCGTGATTTTATTTGTTTGTTTATGTAGTTGGTTGGTTGGTTGGTTGTGTTGGTTGGTTGGTTGGCTGGTTGATTGGTTGGGTGGGTGGGTGGTTGGGTGGTTGGGTGGTTGGTTGGTTGGTTGGGTGGTTGGGTGGTTGGTTGGTTGACTGGCTGGCTCTTTGGCTGGTTGGTTGGTGTTTGGTTATTAGTTTGGTTTGTTGGTTAATTATTCGTTTGTTTGCTATTTTGTTTTGTTTTGTTTTGTTCGTATGCCTGTCTGTCTGCGTTTCTGTCCCTTCTGTTGTGTGTGTGTGCACGTTTGTTTCGTTGTTTTTCGGTTGTTTAATGTTTTATTCTTTTCATGAAAGCACAGACAAGAGAGAGAAGGGGGGGGGGGGAGGCGAGGGAGCTGGGTGACGGAGACATGGTGGGGGAGGGGGTGCATAACATTTACGAATTCATGTATTCATTGGTGAGTTTTTGCTGTTGTTGTTGTTGTAATTGCTCACTCTACTTGTAGGTAGTAAGTGACTGATTTAGATGAGCACAAAACATGGAGAACTGCCCAAACAGGAAAACAAAACATCCTTATCTACACACGTCAGCGTGTTGCTCTGCTAAAACACAAAAATCATCCAAAGAGATCACTTGACTGATGAAATAGAATACGTTATAACCTAGATCTTCTGGATCCCACACAAAAAAGTTTATATCGATCTAGGACAGCAGAATAAAGGGTTGTATGCAGCAGATTGTAGAGGCCATAAGACACAAAAAGAGATGCCTTGAGGTGGGCTTGATAAATCTACACTGACTCTCCTCATCACTAGACCCTTTCCCCGCACACTCCATGATTCCCTTCGTCTACTTGTTATTGATGACGGTAAAGGAAAGGCTTAGGACAGGGTGGGTAGGGAACACGGGTGATAGATAGTGAAGTTTAAGTAAAGGATGGACAGCCCCCCTGTGAAATATGGGACCAGGAGCAGAAGAAGAAATATAGTATGGCAAGAAACGGTGGTAGAGCTTTAAAGTCATCCACAAATTGTAAGCAAACAAATTATCACCAGCGATTCAAAATTCTCTTCACTCGAATCTGAAAAGTCGTTTATATTAAAAGGGTTGAAGTCGTTTATATTGAAAGGATTAGCATCACATCCACAATTTCCCCTGTGGATTTGAATGACTAGACAAAAAAAAGTCCCTAGTGTGTCATAGTGTGCTGGAAGCTCATCATCAGAGAATGATCACCAAATTAAGAGACAAGACAAAAGCTATGGCAACGAAGTCTGTGGATATGTTTGGACAGGTCTTTGCCTGATAACGAAGCTTTTTGCGGACCTCACGAGGCAAAAGAAGTCGAGTATGTCAGTGAAGGTGATGACAGTCAATCCAAAAAATGTTTCACGTGCACAGTGTCATGTTTCTCTGTCTGGACGGATTATCAAAACCTATCTGTAATCTTGTAAACAAAGCTCTGGCAAACTGGAATTATATCCCTTGCAGACTTAAAAGGAATGGATGTATGTTTCATGGAAATGGCGTGTTCTGTGTGTCATCAATTTACTAGCAACAGACAGACGGGCCAGGCTATCACTTCGTTTATAGTTCCATTGATATTTGCGTGTACAGACTATTGCCACATTTGGAATTGTCTTACAGTATGACTGGTTTTGTTGGTTGGTTGGTTGGTCCACTTGTTTGTTTGTTTGTTTATATGTTTGTTTGTTTTTTGTTCATTTCTTTGGTCTTTGTTCTTAATGTCAGGCTTTCTTTAAAGAAGAAAAGAAAACTTAAACATCTTCAGTTGGATGGAGGAGATATGCTCACATTATTTCCACATGTCATATGAAGGTATATACATATGTACGTACGTACGTATATATGTACGTACGTAAATACGTACGTTTGTATGTATTTGTAGTATGTATGTATGTATGTATGTATGTATGAATATTTTGAGATATATGTTTTGAACTAAACAAACGTAAACAAACAAATCAGTTCTTTGAATTCATTTCCACATGCCCCGACTTTGTAATCATGAGGAAAGTTGTTTTCACATTATATACAACGAGAGACGTAGCATCACGACAGTACGAGAAAATCGTATAAAGACAAATAAAGCTGTTAGGCTATCACCGCTGTATCACCATCCAGGACTGACTCTGATCCACTCTATAAACAGGCGAATGCCGTGTGAAAACATCATAAACCCTCTCGTTTGCTTTGGAGTACTTCTGCGTGACCACAAAGTCGAGAGGTTTTCCAATCAGTGGGGCTTACTCCACGGAAAGTAGAGACTTAAGTGCAATCGCCAGAGAAGTCCCCTCGCTAAATTAGTCCTTGGCGTAAATTAGTCCTGCAGGGGCTAGAGCTTGCATTGGCTCCCACCGCAATGCTGTCCCCGGAGGAAGTGAATATTACCTGCGTTTGATGCTCTGGTAATAATGGCGGTGCCCTGTTCTTAGCGTAACATGAGACACAAGCACACCGCCTCAGTGTAGTTTTCCATCTTTTTCTCTCTTTATTATCAGGGCTCATCATCATGTTTCACGTGTCAAATATCGCCCTTTTATTTTCAAAGTTTATTAATTTATGCTGTCGTGAATACAGGTAACAAAACAAAACAGAACATTGTTTTTGACAATAATAATGATAATGATAATAAAATGATAATAGTTATAATTATGATCATGCTACTACTACAATTATTATTATTACTACTACTACTAATACTAACAATAATAATAATAATGTTAATATAACAACAACAATGATAACAATAATGATGATGAAGAGGATAACAACAGCCTATGATAATATATGATGATAATAATAATATTAAGAACAATAATAATAACAATAATGATAATAATGATAATAATAATAATGATAATATAATAATAATAATAGTAGTAGTAATAATAATGATAATGATAGGAAGAAGAAGAAGAAGAAAGAAGAAGAAGAAGAAGAAGAAGAAGAAGAAGAAGAAGAAGAAGAAAGAAGAAGAAGAAGAAGAAGAAGGAAGAAAGAAGAAGAAGAAGAAGAAGAAGAAGAAGAAGAAGAAAAGAAGAAGAAGAAGAAGAAGAAGAAAAGAAGAAAGAAGAAAGAAGAAGAAGAAGAAGAAGAAGAAACAGAAGAAGAAGAAGAAACAGAAGAAGAAGAAACAGAAGAAGAAGAAACATAAGTAGAAAAAATTCGTTGGAGATTTACGCTTTACAAGACACAACAGACTAAGTGAAGTCAGTCACGGCTGCATATTAGACAGAGAGACAGACAGACAGACAGACATAGATATCACACACACACACACACACACACACACACACGCACATGCACGCACGCACACACGTACACACACACACACACACGAGACATATAAATATATAATATTTTATATATATATATATATATATATATACATATATATAACATAGTAAGTAACATAGTAAGTGCAAATCTGTTTTACATTATATCTCTTTTTAGGAGGAAAGGGTTATCAATTGTACAGACAAATATATCAATAGATAAAGACAGAGAGACAGAGAGAGAGAGAGACAGAGACAGAGAGAGAGAGAGAAAGAAAGAAGGAAGTAAAGAAGAAAGAAAGAAAAGAAAATGAATAAGCGACAGGAAGATCAGGTACAATTTGTCAACCGTGTTTCTTTTCTTTGACTTCTGAAGTTATGATTTTGCCAGAAAAGAAAAAAGGACTAACAGAGTCAAAGACAACAAAAAAAGAAGAAAAAAAAAAAAAAAAATGTAGCGCAATAGAGGGCAGTACCCTAATAGAAAGTTACATTCCTTTCTTTCTAAGAGACACATCTGTTTCATTGGTTAGCTTTTTCATATTTGTGACCTCGTAGCTTGCCACACACACACACACACACACACACACCGGACACAGGTGCTTCTTTGTTTGTTTCTTTGTTGTTGTTGCTGTTGTTGTTGTTGTTGTTGCTGCTGCTGTTGTTGTTATTGTTGTTATTGCGTGTTTGTTTTGTTTTGGAGAATTGTTTGTTTTTGTCTTTTATTTTTTGTACTTTTGTTTTTTGTTGTTGTTTTTTGTTTTTGCTTTACTTCCGATTCATGTAAATTAACTTCCTCCTGCAAATTAAAGAGAGATTCCACAAAATATATTTTATATATTCTACCGTCGTTTGCTTGCTTCTTTCTTTCTTTCTTCCTTTCCTTGCTAGCTTTTCCTTGTCTTTTGTTTTCTTTTTTGTTTTTCTGTTGCTTTGTTTATTTTATTGATGTGGTGGTTAAGGAATGTGATTGTTCCCAAAGAATGTGATTGTTCCCCTTCTTCGCTGCTTTCGTGCAGTTGTGCGTCCTCAGGGAAATAAAACAATTATTTGAGTTTGTAATAAGTGTGTGTATGGAAGAGCGTTTTCAAGACAAAAAAGGGACAGAAGAAAAAAGGAAAACAGTTCTGCAAACGTTCAAGTAAAACTTTCTTTCCAAACTATTTTTCTTGACTAATTGCAAAACAGGAACATAGGACTCAATATAGAGATTCAGTGTTTTGCAGAAAATGGGTAGGCTCCATAGCAAATATCCGTTTGCAGAAGAAATGCTCATTTTTCATTTAAAAAGATGAGAATTGCAAGTGCCGAACAGAGAATGGAAGAAAGGAGAGAGAAAAATGGAAGAAAGAAAGATAGAGCATTAATCAATATTTGAAATTATTAACAATTAGAAAAGTGACAGAAGAAATGGAACAACAATAGCAAACACAAAAAACACAGCTAACGAATCAAGCAAAACCAACAATAACAACAAAAGCGAACTTGTTAAAATACGCTTACACGTACACTACCATTATCATTATAAATCATTAACCATATTGAAAATAGACGTCACACACAGACAGACAGACACACACACACACACACACACACACACACACATACACACACACACACACACACACACACACACACTCACATACACACACACATACACACACACTTTTACACACATGCGCACACACGCACGCACACACACATACACGCATATAAATACACACACATAAATACGCATACACACATACAAACGCACACACAAACACAAACACACAAACATAAACATACAAACACAAACACACACAAACACACATACACAGTCACAGACAGACACACACACACAAACACACACATACACACATACTGACATATAAAGACACAGACACACATACTGACATACACATACAGACATACACACATAGACACATACACACACTAACACACACTCGTCTAATGTCAATCATAGTGAAAAGACGTTAAATCAAAGGACGAACTATCTTACACAACCCACACACACACACACACCACACAACACACACACACACACACACACACACACACACACACACACACACACACACACACACACACACACACACACGTGCACGCGCAAGCAAGGAAGCAATTAAGCGTATGTTTACTCTTGAAATGGATATTTCAATTTACCCATTTTTTGAAGCCAATGACTCAAATGTCTGAACAAAGAAAGTGACGTTGACCTCCATTCTGCTGGTGAAATTGGATTTGCACCAAACAGGTCAACATCATTACCTGGCTTCCTGAAGGACTCAGATTTTCTGCTGAATTTGATTTTTCCTCCAAGGAAATGATGAAGAAGCAATTCTAGTAGTGTTACTGTCATTAATGTCAACCTGCTATGTTTTCAGATTGTTTTGTTTGGTTGATTGTGGTTGGGTTTTTGTTGTTGTTGTTGGATTGATTGTTTGTTTGTTCGTTCGTTTGTTTGTTTGTTTACATTGTTTAACTCTTTGTTTCTCGTTATCATTTATTCAAAATTTACTGAAAAAAAGCTATCAGATTGGAGTACACTAAAACATAGAAAGAGACACAGGCAGAGACAGGAACACAGAAAAGACAGACAGACTACGACAAACAGATGACAAGTACATGATGCTAAACATGTCATTTAGTTACCAAATATCACTGATGCTTAAAATCCATGTGTTTTAGTTACCCAAATATCACATGATGCTTAAAAATCCATGTCGTTTTAGTTACCCAAATATCACATGATGCTTAAAAATTCATATCGTTTTAGTTACCCAAATATCACATGATGCTTAAAAATTCATGTCGTTTTAGTTACCCAAATATCAATCTTTCCAATTCAAAGCGATTGTAATCGTGTTCAATTAAAAGTTTTGTTCATTGCACTTGCTATAAATGTGTTTATGGGAGAAATTTAAAAAATGATGGAAAACACAAGAAACATTGTGCAAACTAACTTTAAGCAAATGTTCTTTCTGTTAGCCATTGCTATAAAGACACCATAAAGAATGTTGCTGAAGAGACTAGCAGTAAATCATAACCCGCATCTGCTATTTTCCAAATATAACATTGATACTTATCTAGAGTAGCACAATAACGGCTATATGGCAGCAGATTTCCAAAGAGATAATCCAAACAACAGATGTCTTGAAATTAGTTTAGACAACTGTTCAGTTATTGCTTCAGCACATAATCCTCAATGATTCCCGTTCAGTTGACAAGAAAAGTGTTTATGTGGGCAAGTACAATTTAGGTGATTAAGATTAGAAGTAAAGCAGGACGGGAATAGCACTCTGCATACGGCGATGTTAGAGGAGTGTAACATGAGTAAGGGAAATAACAACGAATCTAGGGCAACAGAGTTATCTTCAAGTTTTCTAAAAGCATCCAGACAACTACTTTCTTCCCGAGAATAATCAACGACAGACTGAAAATCATTAAAGTAAACAGACTGGCTTCATATCCTCAGTTCTCCCTGTGGAGACGAAGGACTGGACCAAACTCTAGAACTTACCTTGCACTTTCACCATCTTGAAATGCCTGCAGAATAACGTACCATAAAGATTGTCCTTGTATCTCACAGGAAAACCAGACCCGCACCAGGTAGAGAGCACCAGTAAGCTTACTCATTCGTCAGATTGACGAGACAGCCCATCATCATGATCGATAATCATCATCATCACCACCACCACCTCCACCACACCCACCACATCATCATCATCACCACCACCATCATCATCATCATCATCATCATCACTCATCATGATCATCCAAATCGTCACTGAGAAGACACAAATTAGACTTGTGCGAAAGTCCATACTCTCTAACCCATAAATACATTCCATATAACTTCA
>CM060306.1:69804349-69811849 GCA_030674185.1 Monoplex corrugatus | reverse complement strand
CCATGGCCTTTATGAATAAAATATCCAAAGTCTGAACTCTCTCTCTCTCTCTGTCAATCTGTCTGTGTTTGCCTGTCTGTTTGTCTGTCTGTCTGTCTATCTGTTTTGTGTGTGTTAGTGTGCGTGTTTTTCTGTCTGCCTGTCTCTCTCTCTGGCTCTGTCTGTCTGTCTGTCTGTCTGCCTCTTGTAGTAATTTGTGAACACTTCATCTGAATGGATGGTGCATGTTTTGCTTGAATGACTGAGAGGAGTTCACTAAGAAAACTTGGTTGAAGCGAGATCGAAATTTAAGTCAGATGAAAGAATGCAAGGCTTGAATAAAGATGATGAAATGATAGCCTACTTGTGTCGTGTATTTCTACACCTCTCTCTCTCTCTCTGTCTCTCTCTCTCTCTGTGTCTCTTTCTCTCTGTCTCTGTCTCTCTCTCTGTCTGTCTCTTTCTGTCTCTCTCTCTCTCTCTCTCTCTCTCTCTTTTTTTTTTTTTTCTTTCTTTCTTTCTCCTCTCTCTTTCTCTTTCTCTTTCTCGAGTCTCAGGAGAAGAAATAACGAGTACGGAATATAGAATTTTCCAACGAGAAGAAAATTCGTTTAACATCAGACGCGCAATACTGGTACTGTACCCCTGTCGTGAAATATAGTTCATCAATTCAGTGACTTACATTATCCGTCTTATTGCTGTCTGTCTGCTCACTAAACGTTAGTCTGGTTGAAACTGTGTCCCCCACCATCGTCTGACGGTAATGGGAAGGAAGATGGACAAATCGCACAATCAGCCTCCCATTTTAATGTCTGGCTGATCCAGACACGCTGCTTGAGACGATTTTTATTTGTATTTAGTTTTGTTTTGTTTTGTTTTGTTCGTTTTGTTTTGTTTTTAATTCTGACTTTGGACATGATCTAGTCTTATGATCAGAACGCTGGATGGCCGCGTGGTTACAGCCCTTGCCTCAGAAGCAAATGGTCCTTGTTTTTTTTTTTTGTTTTTTTTTTTTTTTTAGGCTGCCAGATTTGTGTTGTCGCTTGGGTTACAGTCTTTTGAATGAGATAAGAGGGAGAAGAGTGTCAGAATGGTTCAGACGTTCGCCTGCCAATAAGTAAATTCGAAGTTCTAGGGTTCGCTCCTCGTAGAGGCTTCGATTTTTCTCCTCAGTTTGACCGGAAAATGGAACTGAACGTCTAGTCCGCCGGGAAGGGGACGAAAAACGAGTCGGACACATGTGCCTTCTGGCTGCGCACGCTAAAGATCCCACGGCAATTAAAAATCGTGAAGAGCAGGGCATTGCGCGGCTGCCTTGGCATAAAACATTGGAGAGATAGGTTGATTTCCCAGGTCCCATCCCTTGAAGACCAATTAGCCTTCTTGCCTTTCTGAAGTCTTGAAAAAATTTTATGAATATGAATATGACTTTGAAGTGAGGGAGAGGGGATGGGCGCCGCCCTCGTGGTGCTGGCCCCGGGAAAAGTTGAGGTCTCTTGTCACCTCGCTCCCCCACGACCTCAGAATTATAGAACTATCTAGGTAGGACCTCAGGACCCTCCCAGCTCTTGGGCTTATGTGCAGGCTTAAGGTTTGTGCCGTGATCGTTCTGGATTTTCTCCATCACATGGCACCTGTGACGTTAGTACATATCGAATTCATTCGGAGCGCGGAGACGTCATCTTGAGAAACTGAAATTGAAATTGAAATAAAAATAAGAAAGATTGGCTTACTGGTTAAGTCACCCATCTAGGATAAGAGAAACACTGGTTCGAATTATGGATAGGAAGGTGATTTTTCTTGCTCCCCAAAATGATAGCCTAGGTGTTAGTGTTTCAAATGAGATGTTAAGCCGAGTTCCTGCATGCAACATGCACTTTGTGCATATTCAGCTCCCATGGCAGACAAAGAGTTGCACCAGGCAAATTTTTGTAGAGAAATCTAGTGACGTATGTAAACAAATATACACGTATACAAAAACGAAAGTGACACAGATAACACAGTACTTCGTAAGACATACTTTGTGTGGGCAGAGTTACCCACAATTCATGTGAGGAAAAATATGTCGTTAAAAAATAGAATCAATCCATTTTTTTTCATTCTCCGAAGATCCCCACTCCACTCCCGCCTGAGCTATTTGGAAAATCAAACGATTAAAACCAAAACATATTTGTGAACATAATGTTCTTTGAAATACACATGTACATGTACACACACACACACACACACACACACACACACACACACACACACACACACACACACACACACACACACACACACACACACACACACAAACACACACACACACAAACACACACACACACTACGCACGCACTACCACGAGCACATGTATAAATGTACATGTCTGGGCGGGCGTGCATACCTAAACTGAATCACACATATATGCATGCATGTGTGGTAGTGGAAGTGGTGGTGGAGGTGGTGGTGATGGTATCGGTTGTGATTTGTAAACAAGGTAACTGATGACTGGGTCCAAATGGGTCATGCCACTGTTAGATAGCCCCCCCTCCCCATGTCGTCCCCTTTGCTTGATGAAATGACTATCGAGTGGCGTCGGGAGCTTGGGAGGTGGTTGTCCGGAGAGTGGTGAGGCATTGGTGCTCGGGGTCCCATCCGCACCCTCGTGGTGTTTCTTGTTAACAGTTCATGGTATCAATATGCTCTTTGATCATTTAGTACTTAATCTGATTCCCTCCTTCAGTATGTTTAAGAAAGCTGTGTGGAAACACCATAAAACTGTTTTTTGTTGTTGTTGTTGTTGTTGCTGTTTTTGGTTACTGCAATGTCAAGGCTTTTTCCTTGTCTATCAAAGGTTATGTTTTTGCTTTGCTGGCATGATTGACATTGCAGGATGTTGGATGACAGGGAGCGGGAGTCAAAGGGTCAAAACATCGTGAATGGTTAGTAACGTCCTGCTGCATCAAACAACATTTTCCCAAAATAAATCAGAGCTTCGGTAAAGAACAAAGCATGGAAAGGGTGAATCACAGAGATTTTAGCCTACTTCACAGAAACAGACTCATATTGACCGATCCAGCATCAAAACAACTAGGACAGCAGCCAGTGATGAATGGATACGTAGCAGGGAATCCAGGGTAGTCTTACATTTTGTTCTATCTTTGGCAAAGGGAAAATCTACTTTGTACGAGATCCTGAAGTTTCAACAGCAAAACAACATTTGTCAACCCTCTGACTTTATCTTGTTTTCCACCTATGCCTGAAAATAGCCATGCCACGTTCACAAATTCCCTTTTAATAACTGGACAAAAGAATAGCAACATAGTAATGAATCATCAATCACAAGAGAACAGGCAAGACTTTTACACAGAAAAGCAAATGCATTCTTTAGTTTAGGAGATGACGTCCCTTGTTTAATCACAAAGTTTGAGTAAATGTGATTTTGAAAATCTGCCATTCTTTCTCAAACTTACATGTAGTCCTGACACGTTTTACTGTATCCATAAAGAAAGAAGGTAAATGTCCCATAATCAAGAATTTTGAAAAAAATAACTTCTACCTTTGAAAGTAAAGTATCATTATCATTATCTTTCTGTGTTTCAGTAATGTTTTACATGACATACACTATTTTAAAACATACTTTTGTATAAGTAAAGGTATCTTAATAGTTATACCTTCCACTTTCTTTTTCTCATTTTTTTCTTCATATTCAGTCTGTCAGTGCTTTCTGGTTTTTTTTTCATTTCTTCTTTATTTTTTCGTTTTCTTCCATTTTCTTTCTTTTCTTTGTTTTTGTAGTTCTTCGGTGTAGGTTACATCTATTTGTTTCTTAAAAAAATCCTTTTGTGATTCACATTTTTAAAGAAATGTAATTGTCATTTACTCTGTAGCAGCAACAGGAAAAAATAAAATGGTCATGATAGTGTAACATTCTTCTAACAGTTGGTACAAAAATGACATTCTCCTAAACTTTTGTCCTCTGTGATAATCAAAACAGTGCTGTCTGATAACAACGAAAAAGGCAATGGTAACTTGTAGCTTTTCCTACATTCAGAATCCCAGTCAATAGAAAATAATGGTGATGTCGCTTATATAACTGAAAGTGTCCATACCAAAAGCATACTCATTTCGCTTTACTTACTTTTGGAGAATTTCTCCTGTCTGTCTATTTGGCTAGTACACTTACCATGTCACTCTGTGCAAACACAGGCCAGCAGTTTTGCTTTGCCAGACCAGAACTTTCGCAGCCAACAACAATCCTAAGACAGACCCAGGCGTTCGTCATCAGCCATCACATAGCGCCCCATCCTGGTGAATCCCTCGCTTCTATGGTTACAGAAGTTACAGAAACATTATATAAAAACAACAACAAATAAAGAGTGCTAGTAAGTGTGGCTTGACCATCTCATATTCTTACAGAAGTTACACAAACATTATATAAAAACAAAAAATAAAGAGTGCCAGTAAGTATGGCTTGACCATCTCATATTCTTACAGAAGTTACAGAAACATTATATAAAAACAACAAACAATAAAGAGTGCCTGTAAGTGTGGCTTGACCATCTCATATTCTTCCAGAAGTTACAGAAACATTATATAAAAACAACAAACAATAAAGAGTGCTAGTAAGTGTGGCTTGACCATCTCATATTCTTACAGAAGTTACACAAACATTATATAAAAACAACAAACAATAAAGAGTGCCTGTAAGTGTGGCTTGACCATCTCATATTCTTACAGAAGTTACACAAACATTAGATAAAAACAACAAACAATAAAGAGTGCCTGTAAGTGTGGCTTGACCATCTCATATTCTTACAGAAGTTACAGAAACATTATATAAAAACAACAAACAATAAAGAGTGCCAGTAAGTATGGCTTGACCATCTGATATTCTTACAGAAGTTACACAAACATTATATAAAAACAACAAACAATAAAGAGTGCCTGTAAGTGTGGCTTGACCATCTCATATTCTTACAGAAGTTACACAAACATTTATATAAAAACAAAAAATAAAGAGTGCCAGTAAGTATGGCTTGACCATCTCATATTCTTACAGAAGTTACAGAAACATTATATAAAAACAACAAACAATAAAGAGTGCCTGTAAGTGTGGCTTGACCATCTCATATTCTTACAGAAGTTACACAAACATTATATAAAAACAAAAAATAAAGAGTGCCAGTAAGTATGGCTTGACCATCTCATATTCTTACAGAAGTTACACAAACATTATATAAAAACAACAAACAATAAAGAGTGCCTGTAAGTGTGGCTTGACCATCTCATATTCTTACAGAAGTTACACAAACATTATATAAAAACAACAAACAATAAAGAGTGCCTGTAAGTGTGGCTTGACCATCTCATATTCTTACAGAAGTTACACAAACATTAGATAAAAACAAACAATAAAGAGTGCCTGTAAGTGTGGCTTGACCATCTGATATTCTTACAGAAGTTACAGAAACATTAGATAAAAACAACAAACAATAAAGAGTGCCTGTAAGTGTGGCTTGACCATCTCATATTCTTACAGAAGTTACACAAACATTAGATAAAAACAACAAACAATAAAGAGTGCCAGTAAGTGTGGCTTGACCATCTGATATTCTTACAGAAGTTACAGAAACATTAGATAAAAACAACAAACAATAAAGAGTGCCTGTAAGTGTGGCTTGACCATCTCATATTCTTACAGAAGTTACACAAACATTAGATAAAAACAACAAACAATAAAGAGTGCCTGTAAGTGTGGCTTGACCATCTCATATTCTTACAGAAGTTACAGAAACATTAGATAAAAACAACAAACAATAAAGAGTGCCAGTAAGTGTGGCTTGACCATCTGATATTCTTACAGAAGTTACACAAACATTATATAAAAACAACAAACAATAAAGAGTGCCTGTAAGTGTGGCTTGACCATCTCATATTCTTACAGAAGTTACAGAAACATTATATAAAAACAACAAACAATAAAGAGTGCCTGTAAGTGTGGCTTGACCATCTGATATTCTTACAGAAGTTACACAAACATTATATAAAAACAACAAACAATAAAGAGTGCCTGTAAGTGTGGCTTGACCATCTCATATTCTTACAGAAGTTACAGAAACATTATATAAAAACAAACAATAAAGAGTGCCAGTAAGTATGGCTTGACCATCTCATATTCTTACAGAAGTTACAGAAACATTATAAAAACAACAAACAATAAAGAGTGCCTGTAAGTGTGGCTTGACCATCTCATATTCTTACAGAAGTTACAGAAACATTAGATAAAAACAACAAACAATAAAGAGTGCCTGTAAGTGTGGCTTGACCATCTGATATTCTTACAGAAGTTACACAAACATTAGATAAAAACAACAAACAATAAAGAGTGCCTGTAAGTGTGGCTTGACCATCTCATATTCTTACAGAAGTTACACAAACATTAGATAAAAACAAACAATAAAGAGTGCCTGTAAGTGTGGCTTGACCATCTGATATTCTTACAGAAGTTACAGAAACATTAGATAAAAACAACAAACAATAAAGAGTGCCTGTAAGTGTGGCTTGACCATCTCATATTCTTACAGAAGTTACACAAACATTAGATAAAAACAAACAATAAAGAGTGCCTGTAAGTGTGGCTTGACCATCTGATATTCTTACAGAAGTTACACAAACATTAGATAAAAACAACAAACAATAAAGAGTGCCTGTAAGTGTGGCTTGACCATCTCATATTCTTACAGAAGTTACACAAACATTATAAAAACAACAAACAATAAAGAGTGCCTGTAAGTGTGGCTTGACCATCTCATATTCTTACAGAAGTTACAGAAACATTATAAAAACAACAACAAATAAAGAGTGCCAGTAAGTGTGGCTTGACCATCTCATATTCTTACAGAAGTTACACAAACATTATATAAAAACAACAAACAATAAAGAGTGCCTGTAAGTGTGGCTTGACCATCTGATATTCTTACAGAAGTTACAGAAACATTATATAAAAACAACAAACAATAAAGAGTGCCTGTAAGTGTGGCTTGACCATCTCATATTCTTACAGAAGTTACACAAACATTATATAAAAACAACAAATAAAGAGTGCCTGTAAGTGTGGCTTGACCATCTCATATTCTTACAGAAGTTACAGAAACATTACAAAAAGCACCAGAAACTTTTTAAAAAAGTGTGACTGTTAATGTGGCTTGATCATCTCATAATCTCCCAACATCAGTCGATACTGTGATCCAATATCAACCAGACCAACGTCGAACGATCACAGGACAACAATGTGACAGATGATGTAAGTTATGGAATTGACGGACTGGGTTTAACGGGCAGCAGGGACGTTCTTGTAATTGTACCACTTATGGTGGAGAAGCAGACGAAACGATTTCTGAGGCTGTTCCAAAGTCTGCGTACTGTCAGAACTTTGGAAGGATGTTTACTTTGTTTAGTTTGATACAAACGTATGGTATACATACAGGCAAACAGATATGTCTCTTGGTATAGACACAAACACACATATACACATAT
>CM060306.1:69784349-69791849 GCA_030674185.1 Monoplex corrugatus | reverse complement strand
AAGTAGTCTAGCCCATTGTGCCACACACTGCATTCTGTTGTTGCTGGGATTGAACTTTAAGCTCCGGATTCTGTTCTGTTAGTTCTATGCCCTTGACCCAGACCAGGAGGTCGCGGTGGTATTTTGAGTCTCGTTGCTCATCAATGCTATGATCAATCTGTCTTTTTACAGACTGGCTGGCTTGTTGTGCTGTGAGTGGTACCGCAGATGCTTAATTGCCCTTATTATCTTGTCGGGTAGTTTGCGTGCAATTTCTTTTCTTGACAAAATTAGGACTTTTGAAGGTACTCTATCATGTTTGGATGTGTTCTGTGAGGTATTTGTGTGTGTGTGTGTGTGTGTGTGTGTGGTGTGTGTGTGTGTGTGTGTGTGTGTGTGTGTGTGTGTGTGTGTGTGTGTGTGTGTGTGTGTGTGTGGTCCTGCTTGTAAACGGGAGAGACTGAGAATGCACTTAGTAAAGATAAAACCTGTAAAGTCAAACCTATAAAGTCAAACGAAAAGAGACCGTTCTGTTTATTGTGATGTCCTGTCACCGATGCTGTTTAGTCGCAAGATTTACGAATGCTCTGCTGCGAGCTTTTTCAGAATCCATTTCGTTTATAATCTGTACTGAGGTTGTCCTTTGAGGAATCAAAATTACGATCTCTACTGGCAAGAAATGTTATATTTCCGTTAGAGACGGCATCTGTGATTTCTCTTGGGAGGAATACCAATTATATTAATTACTGTCAGTAGGGTTTAACAATTATGTTGAAAGGTGATGATTTATGCTCCAATGAATACACCCATTCATCCACACATCTGTGTGTAATGCATGCTTCCATCAATTCATAATAACATACCTATATGCATACGTATATATTTATATCAATCGTTGATTTAAGAAGTGTGACAAATATATTCACAAAATTCAACAATCTGTTCCCCACTCATTCCGTACGAACATAACATATTGTACTTTACATCGACACTGTCATGTGCTTCAAGAATAAAGATGAGCTTGATTTTTAACTGTTGTCATTTTTGTCTTTTTTGTTGTCGTTTTTGTTGTTGTTGTTGTTGTTGTTTTTGTTTTTGTTTTTCATCGTGGTGTTAGCCTTGATACAGCTCTTGCAGTCGGCTGGGCTATAAGCAATATGAACATGCACCTATCTTCTACGACTGAATGAATCTTCTGGGAGAAATTCTGGAAACTCATGTATTCTGCCACCCACCTGACCGAGGAGATGGATCCCTGAAATATGTTTGTCAGGGTTAGATTGTTGCTTTCTACGTCGACCTGAAACATTTAATACAAACGTGTCACTGTTAGATTCTTAATTTCTATGCAGAAAGGATTCATTTATGAGAGGATGAATGATCCAAACTCTTAGAGTCATCTTCAAAACAAAGTTCAGAACATCATAGTTTAATTTGGTCATAATGCTGCAAGGTTAATGTATATCTCCTGAAGGTCTGTGTTCTTACTGGTAACTGAAGAAAAAGACATTAACATTTTGTCACAAAATCACGACACTACCGCCTGATTTGATTCTGCCAACCATGCAGTGATGCCAGTTCATCTGGGCAGAACTGGCATTGCGAGGGCTCGAAAATCTCTATGTTACGCGAGTTTTGACACAAAAGACAAAACATCATTTGACTTAGTATAGCATAACCACCTATGTGGTATTTCAGGCTGTTTTTCGTGGCAAAACGCCCACCGATTCTGAAAACAGGATTGAACAAACTGAAATAGACCTAAAAGCAACCCTTACTGATATTGTTGTTTAGAGCCCAGCCGACTGCGTAGAGCCATGTCAGGGCTATAACCGTTTCAAAACATAGAAAACTTCAACAGGAAAAAGAAAAATGAAAAGAAAATTAAACGCGCGTATCAAAGCATTCGCGCGCCTAATCTAAGGACATGCCCCTGGCAATGACCACTCCGTCCAATTTATCGCATCGCACTAGGTGATTTAAACAACACACCTGATAGAAATTTAAACATACCTAAGGACATCAAAACATACATAAAAACGGGCCTAAATGACCAAAATTGCTTCCGCATATTCACATCCCTAGAGCCGAAATGCATTTAATACACGCACCCAATTATTCAATCCTAAGAAAGAGTACGTAAGACTTTCTGGAACACTATTGAACCCGATGTGTAATGATGGCGTTAAAATTTCAGATGTTGTCTCGTTTTCAAATTACAGTTTTCTAAACCCATTCAAATGTTTACACCTCTTGTATTATATACAAGCTTATGACAGACAGACAAAAAGACGTGCATACGCGCGCACAATCGCTAACACTCCTTCGGTAGCTGGACTTAAACCCACATCGTGTCCAAGCAGGAATTTAATCCTAGTAATAACTTAAGCTCTAAACACGACATCGTGTCCAAGCAGGAATTTATCCTAGTAATAACTAAGCTCTAAACACGACATCGTGTCCAGCAGGAATTTAATCCTAGTAATAACTAAGCTCTAACACGACATCTTGTCCAGCAGAATTTAATCTTAGTAATAACTAAGCTCTGTACACCACTGATATTGATATAACATGGGCAGTGGATTACAGAAACTATATAAGACAGATCGTGGGAGGTTCTATGTGAATACGAAAAGCCCAGATCCCAAACTGCGTTTCGGCGATAGTCTTTGGGTTGTAACATGAACAAATCTTTTCATCAGTGTGTCCTTGTCCTTCTTGTTCTTCTTGTTCTTGTTCTGGTTCTAGTTGTTTTTGTTCTTGTTCACGTTCTCATTGTTGTTGTTGTTCTTCTTCTTCTTCATTCTTTTTTTTTTCTTCTTTTTTTCTTCTTCTTCTTCTTCTTCTTCTTCTTCTTTCTTTCTTCTTCTTCTCTCTCCTCTCTTCTCCTCTTCTTCCTTCTTCCTTCTCTCTCTCTCTTCTTCTTCGCTTCTTCTTCTTCGCAATTCTTCGCAATTCTTCTTCTTCGCAATTCTTCGCAATTCTTCTTCTCAATTCTTCCTTCTTCTTCTTCACAATTCTTCTTCTTCGCAATTCTTCTTCTTCTTCCGCAATTCTTCTTCTTCTTCGCAATTCTTCTTCTTCTTTTCGCAATTCTTCTTTTTCCAATTTTCTTCTTCGCAATTCTTCTTCTTCTTCGCAATTCTTATCTTCTCTTCTTCTTCGCAATTCTTCGCAATTTCTTCCGCAATTCTTCTTCTTCGCAATTCTTTCGCAATTTTTTTCTTCTTCTTCGCAATTCTTCTTCTTCGCAATTCTTCTTCTTTTTTGCATTCTTCGCAATTCTTCTTCTTCGCAATTCTTCTTCTTGCAATTCTTCGCATTCTTCTTCTTCGCAATTCTTCTTCTTCGCAATTCTTCTTCTTCTTCTTCATCGCAATTCTTCTTCGCAATTCTTCTTCTTCTTCGCAATTCTTCTTCTTCTTCTTCGCCAATTCTTCTTCTTCTTCTTCTTTCGAATTCTTCTTCTTCTTCTTTTCTTTGTGTGTGGCTGTTATTTCAATCATCTTTTTGCTTACATGAGTTAGTTGTATTATTGACTACAGAGAATGCAATCTGGTGTGTCCCAGTATGTGTGCCTGTGATAAAAATAGCTGTTTCTTTCGTGGATCTTTATCAAGTTTGAGTGAAAAATGTGGACCTTTGAGGAATCTTAAACGCTGAATTTCCGAAGTCATGGCTCTTTATGTAAAGTTCCTGCTGACAAGAAAAGTGCCTGTAGAACCAGCTCGTATTCAGGACCAATGTGAAGAGCCTTTTCTCAGAAAATTACCACAATATTTGTACTGTTTACACTGTTGTGTAAGTCCGTCATCGTCCTTGTTTCACGGCATGCTTTATTTAATCTGATGCTTCTTTAGGTCAAAGCGACCTTGAGAAGTGCAAAATATGGATTTTTTTCATAATAGCATTTGAGTAACAAGAAAAACTGACTTTGCAAGTTTGTTTGTTTGTTTTGTTTGTTTGTTTGTTTGTTTGTTTGTTTGTTTCTTTGTTTCTTTGTTTTCACTTCTTCTCTTGCCCTCTTTTCACTTCTTCTTCTTCTGAATTCCATGACCTTTAAGACCTCCTGGTTTCACTGCTGAATCGAAGTAGCAAAAACGATAACCTGTTTTTGGGGAGCACAATCGCGAGCATAACGGCGTCGTTGAAGATGATCCTAACTGCAGTTGCTGGGGGAATTTTTTTGGTCTTAGTTTCTGGGTCAAAGATGTTTTTAAAGTATTATGCCGACGCATGACGATAATAATCTTGATGCTATGAAATTTCCATTCAGGATTGAGAATGTGCGACATGGTCTGTATTCTATACTTCCTTTCATAATATGTTCTGGCGTCAACCAGGTCCGAAAGATACGTACACCTGAGGTGATGGTCAAGAAATTTGAGCTACTCCTTCTGTGAAGTGGATGAAAGTCAGACTGCGTCCCAAATGCCTCAACGAGCCCAGAGCATGCTCAACTCTGAGTATACGTCAGTTGTGGCGAAACACGCACGCCACCACACACAACACACACACACACACCACACACACACACACACACACACACACACACACACACACACACACAAACACACACACACGCGCACGCACACACGCATACACACACACACACACACATACACACTCTTTCTCTGTCTCTCTGTCTCTGTCTCTGTCTGTCTCTCCCTTTCTTTGTCTCTCTCTTTCTCTCTGTCTGTCTGTCTCTCTCTCTCTTTTCTTTGTCTCTTTGTCTCTCTCTCTCTCTCTCTCTCTCCTCTCTCTCTCTCTCTTCTCTCATCAGAAGTAGGACACACACACACACACACACACACCATACACACACACACACACACACACACACCACAAACACACACACACACACAAACACACACAAAACACAACACAACACAACACAATGACTTTGGCAGAACCGAAAATGGTTCATTTCGAACACACAGACTTCTTCTAATCGTATGTTCATAGCTCTAAACCTCTGCATGACGGTAACTGGTATTTCTGGAGTTGTTTTATACGGTATTTCAATGACTTCGATAAATTCTCCATCTATTTTATAGCATCTCATGACATGCCTCAGGACACGATGCTAGACACGCTCGATACCGGATGCATAAAAAGCGAAGTTGTCTGTGTTTATTTTTCTTTGGTTAATTCAGTTCCATGCTTTGCTTTTTTGTTTTGTTTTGTTTTGTTGTGTTTTGTTTTTTGTTTTGTTTTTTGCTTTTTTTTGTCTTTGTTTCCGTTCTTTTCACTTCCTTTCTTTCTCTGTGACCTCAGAAAACTCTGTCTTTCTGTCTCTCTGCCCCTTCCCCCTCCCCCCCCTCCTCTCTCTCTCTCCTCTTCTTCTCTCCTCTCTCTCTTTTCTCTCTCTCTTTCTCTCTCTCTCTCTTTCTTCTCTCTCTCTTCTGTCTCTCTACTGCTCTCTGTCTTTCTGTCTGTCTCGTCCCTATTCTGCTTTGTCTCTGTCTTCTGCTTCTGTCTTTTTTCTCTCTTGTCTTTTACTCTTCTGTTTCTCTGTCTCTGTCTCTGCTCTTCTCTCTCTCTGACATCTCTGTATCTCTCTTCTGCTCTTCTCTTCTCTCTCTCTGTACTCTGTATCTCTCTCTCTCTCTCTCTCTCTCTCTCTCTGTAGCTCTGTATATCTCTTTCTTTCTCTCTCTCCCCTCTCTGTAGCGCTCTCTCTCTTCTCTCTCCTCTCTCTCTCTCTCTCCTCTCTCTCTCACACAACACACACACACACACACACACACACACACACACACAACACCAATGATTTTGAAGAACCAAAAGAGGTTCCTTTCGAACCCACAGCCTTCTAATCGTGTGTTTATAGCTCTAAACCACTGCATCAAGACTGCTGGTATTTCTGGAGTTGTTACACGGTGTTTCAATAACTTGGATAAATCCTCTATCTATGTTGAAGCACCTCATGACATGCCTCAGGACAAGATGCTAGACACGCTCGATACCGGATGCATAAAACTGAAGTTGTCTGTGTCTATTTTTCTTTGGTTGATATAGTTCCATGCTTTATTCCTTTTTGTCTTTTTTGTTTTTTGTCATTTTTTTTTTTATTGTTTGTCTCTGACCTCAATAAACTCTGTCTCTCTGTCTCTTTTTCTCTCTCAATTTGTCTATCGTTTTTTCATTCTGTCTCTCTGTCAGTATGTCTCTCTGTGTTTCTGTCTCTGTAACTTTCTCCCTTTGTCTGTCTCTCCATCTGTCTCTTTGCCTGTCTGTCTGCTTTTCTTTCCATCTGTGTCTTTCTCTCTATGCCTGTCTTTCTTAACTGCCCCTATTTCTCTTTTTGTCTTCTTTCTCTCTCTGTCTCTCTGTCTGTGTCTCTGTCTCTGTCTCTCTGTCTGTCTTTCTCTCTCTCTCTCTTTCTCTCTCTCTCTTTCTCTCTCTCTTTGTCTCACACGCAAAACAGATACGCATATGCGTGAGTACACACGCACAGACACGCACAGACACGCGCACACACGCACAGGCAAAGAGAAAGATGGATGGGAATGTACAGCGAGACAGAGACAAACAGAAATGTAGAGAGAGAAAGAAGGAGACAGTGGGGAAGGTGAGAAGGAGGAAGAGAGAGAGGGGGGAGATGGGAGAGAAGACGGTTGACAGAGAAAGAGAGAGAGAGAGAGGGACAGACAGACAGACACTAAAAGAACGAGAGAGACAGAGAGACACACAGACAGAGACACACAGAGAGAAAAAGACTAAAAGAGAGAGAAAGAGAGAGAGAGGCAGAGACAGAGACAGAGACTAAAAGAGAGACAGACAGACAGACACACAGACACACAAACAAACAAACAAGCAGACATACAAACAGTCACGCATGAAAGAGGATGTGGAAGGGACGATTTTAGCTTTCGATCGATCTCAATTTTGTAGGATGCGACAGCAGTCAGAGCAGCCTTCATCTTCTTAATCGATCTATTCTTGCACTGATCATCTCTTTTTCACTCACCTTTTTTGTTTACGAAGAGAAAATAATAACAAAACAGTCAAGCCATTCTAGCAATATCCCTCTGTATGTAAAACTCATTTAGAAAATCCAGATTTTGTACTTTCCAGTGTCACTAAAAACATTTTTTTGAAAAAAGCGTTATATGAAATGGAATTGAATTTGCCTTGAACTGAGGACAAAAACAGAATATTTTAACAATGGAAACAGGCTGTTGTTCAACAATACAAACAGGCTGTTGTTCAACAACACAAACAGGCTGTGTTCAACAATAGAACAGGCTATTGCTTCAACAATAGAAACATGCTGTTGTTTCAACAATAGAAACATGCTGTTGTTTCAACAATAGAAACATGCTGTTGTTTCAACAGTAGAAACAGGCTGTTGTTTCAACAATAGAAACATGCTGTTGTTCAAAATTAGAAACAGGCTGTTGTTCAACATTAGAAACAGGCCGTTGTTCAAAAATTTAGAAACAGGCTGTTGTTTAATATTAGAAACAGGCTTTTGTTCAACTATAGAAAAATACTGTTGTTCAACATAGAAAACAA
>CM060306.1:69771849-69779349 GCA_030674185.1 Monoplex corrugatus | reverse complement strand
CATTTTATCTTATTTATTTCATTTCATTTCATTTTATTTCAATTTATTTTAGTTCATTTTGTTAATTTTATTTTAATCATTTCGTTTTATTTATTTGTTTATATTTCTTGTTCTTTTTATTCTCTTCTTTTTCTTCTTCTTCTTCTTCTTTCTTCTTCTTCTTCTTCTTTCTTCTTCTTCTTCTTCTTCTTCTTCTTCTCTTCTTCTTCTTCTTCTTCTTCTTCTTCTTCTTCTTCTTCTTCCCGATTCTTCTTCTTCGGTTCTTCTTCTTCTTCTTCTTCTTCTTCTTCTTCTTCGTCTTCTTTGAACTGAAATGGATCATGTTACGCGAGCAACGAGGATGAAAACCGGACTAACTCACCCAACCTTCCAGCCATGTGTGTAAAACTTTCCCCAGGTCATCCATCAAGAAACTACTGACCAGAAAGAAAACGTCGATTCGTCAAACAGACAAGAAGCTGTCTGAAGTTGTTGATGACTTGTATTCATCGTGTGTTTCTTTTGACAAAGCCAGACCTATAACAGATCCACAGCCACTCTGCTGGGTGATGTACTCGATGCCAGAAGCACTGTGTGACTTTGCACAGTGTCTTTGATGCCAGTGGAGGAAATTAATGTGCTGTCAACTTAGGGAGATCAATAACGGGCCTGTCTTGTTTCCATGCTTTCGTGGCTGTAGAAAAGTGTTCTGACTTCTGGACAGAAAATGTGTGTATATGTGTGTGTGTTGTGTGTGTGTGTGTGTGTGTGTGTGTGTGTGTGTGTTGTGTGTGTGTGTGTGTGTGTGTGTGTGTGTGTGTGTGTGTGTGTGTGTGTGTGTGTGTGTGTGTGTGTGTGTGTGTGTGTGTGTGTGTTCGTTCTTTATTTCTTTTAACGTCTATTCACATGCGTGCCTTTAGACGAAAAATAATTGAATAAATAAATAAATGAATAAATAGATAAATAAATGAACAAATAAATAAATAATAAATACATAAATAAATGAATGAATAAACAAATAAATAAATAAACAAATAAATAAATAAGTAAAAAAATGAATAAGATAAAGAGGTGTCTATGGGATGGAAGAATCTATGAAATCATAAAGGTATTGTATCATAAAATGTAACATCAAACAATTTAACGTACAAGAGAAAAGCAAACAGAACATTTGAACGATCAGGTTTCATCAGTTTGCCTATGTTTGTGTGTGTGTGTGTGTGTGTGTGTGTGTGTGTGTGTGTGTGTGTGTGTGTGTGTGTGTGTGTGTGTGTGTGTGTGTGTGCGTGCGTGCGTGCGCGTGTGTGTGTGTGTATGTGTGTGTGTGAGCAGGGAAGATCCTGTGCTGGCGTATGACAAGCCATCTGTGATCATCTGGTGGGGTAGAAGGGGGAGAAGAGGATAATCTTAACAAATTAAAAGCGTTGTGTCAGTCAAGGAATAATGAAAAACCTAACAAGCAAACAAACAGGATCAGGTGGGAGTTTCAGGTATAAAGCAACTGGGCTTAATCAAAGAAAACCACCTTCTGGACTGTGCAGTAAACAATTAGCAATGTGTGAATCCAGAGTCAAATCAGTGTTTGTTTTGAATTTGTAAATAATTCAGGGAAATAAGGTGGCATTCACTGACAACACAAAAGTGTATGTTTGTGTGTGTGCGTGTGTGTGTGTGTGTGTGTGTGTGTGTGTGTGTGTGTTTGTGTGTGTGTGTGTGTTTGTGTGTGTGTGTGTTGTTGTGTGTGTGTGTGTGTGTGTGTGTGTGTGTGTGTGTGTGTGTGTGTGTGTGTGTGTGTGTGTGTGTGTGTGCGTGCGTGCTTGCATGCATACATGTGAATGTGCCTTGTTTTCAGTATGTAGTCTAAGAGAATTTCTGGGTGGGTGCTTTTATGCGTGTAAACGTGTTTGCATGTATGCATTCATGTGAAAATCCATGCACGCCTACTTGCGTTCTTGCATATAGATTTATAAACGTGGGTGTTTGCAAACGTGTGCGCCCGTCTGTGTTTGATATGGACGTTCTTTAGACGACAAGTTCGTCTCTTAAAAAGGAAACATTGCCATGAATTTTATAATCTTAGAATCGATTTTCCCTCTATGTCTTACTTCGTAGATCCGCGTACTCAATATCTGACACATCGAGTTCAACCTCAGCCAGAAACATTCATAACTATTTCATGTCCATTTCTTTCTTTGGTCACTGTGGATTTACCATGTGAAACTCTGGCTGCTTTCCCCTTTGAGAGCCCGTTGCCGTCGTGCAACGCCACCCAATTTTGTTTTTACCAAGACTTTAGAAGATCAGAAGGCTAATTGACCTTCAAGGGGAGGAACCTGAGAAATCAACCTATCTCTCCAATGTTTTTATACCAAGGCAACCAGGCAATACCCTGCTCTTCATGATTTCCAACTGCCGTAGGATCTTTAGCGTGCGGAGACCAGAAGGCACACGGATGTGATTCGTTTTTGATCCCTTTCCTTAGGACTAGACTTCAGTTCGATTTTCTGGTCAAACTGAGGAGAAAAGTGGAGGCTTCAACGGGAAACGAACCCTGGAACCTCGAGTTTAGTTATTGGCAAGCGAACGTCTGAGCCATTCTGCCAGTCTTCTCCTGGCCTGGCTGTTGACCACTTAATTTTGGTCTAATTATTTTGGCGATGTTCAATAATTGTATGCCCACCCCATTCCTCCTCATTAAAAGACCAAGGCTGATTGGTTCTTTTGATAGAGCCGTGGACTCAGAATCTGGTATCTTGTGTTCGGTACCAGCCCCGGCAACATTAAACATTGGCCTGTTTGCTGTCCATCTAAATGTTACCATCATTCTGGTGATGTCAGCTTAGTGTTTCAAAGGTCTCCCCCATCTCCCACCCTCTAATCCCTTTCCAATCTTCAGTACTAGACCTTGCCAGCGCATGGAGTTTTGCCCGGTCACAGGGAACTTGCCAGTTAATTGCTGGAAGATTTGGGAGGAGCGCCTATGGAAATGCCCGAGTGCGATGAATCCCTCTTAAACAAACTCCAAGCTATAAAAAACCAAGCAGCTCACAGGGCTTTATGCAGATTCATTGAAACTGCCAGATAATTGTTTACAGATGTAAGTGGAGCGTGTGTGGAATTGTTCGGAAGCGCTTTTTTTTTTTTTTTAAACAATTCACAAAATGCAAACTCATCTTAACGTCAAATAATAGGTTGAAAAAGATCGATAATTTGAGTTTTTTCTTACAGAACGTGATTCAGTCCGCAAAGAATATACATGTAAAATAAGATTAAAACAAAAATAAATAAACATAACGGTGAACGAAATGTCATATATTTTTGAGATGGTTAGATGCTTTGAGATAAAAGACATCGAAGATTTGAAAGCAGACTTTTGTTATCATTCTCTGTATTTTTCTTTCTTTCTTTCTTTTTCTTTCTTCTTTCTTTCTTTTTTTCTTCTCTCTCTCTCTCTCTCTCTCTCTCTCTCTCTCTCTCTCTCTCTCTCTCTCTCTCTTTTCTCTCTCTCTCCCTTCTCCTTTTTTCTTTCTTCTTTCTTTTTTCTCTCAGACAGGTATCCAGTTTGATCGTGAACTTTTCATGGCCCAATAATTAAAAAAATTGTCAACATCGTCACAATCACCTTTTCATAGTTTTTATTACCTCATCACTGCCATCATTACAATCATCATAATCATTATCAGCATCAGCATCCTCGTCATCTTCCTCATCAACAGTATCATTGCCATCATCATCATCATTGCCACCATCATCATTGTCATCACTTTCTGCTCGTTCTTCTTTTTCCCTCCCTTCTCCTCGTCGTCCTATTTAGTATTCACCATCATCGCCTCTGCCTTCAAAAAGAAGGCGGAGCGTTCGGAAGGAGTCATCATCATCATCATCATCATCATCATCATCATCATCATCTCATCATCATCATATGCCCTGCTGCATGGCGTTGGCGATTATTGCCCCTCATATGTATCTATCCCTTGTTGCCACAAGCACATCTTCCACCCTCTCTGTCCCCAGCCACCTTGCAAGTCCGTCCAATATTTTCTCCCAGGGTCTTCCTGGTGATTTCTTTCCCTCCAGCTTTCCTGTTGTGACCAGTTGCTCTACTTCCCCTCTCCTCATAAAACGGTCTATAAATGTATTTTCCTAATCTTCGTTATGAATAATCTTCTTGTGTCTGACTCCACCAAAACTGTCTCATTTGTTTTCTTTGCTGTCCATGGAACTCTCAACATTCTCCTTAGAAACCACATCTCGTCTGCCTCAATCTTGTTCTGGCTTTGCTTGTTGACTGTCCACGCCTCACAACCGTATAACATTATCGGTGCTATCTAACATTCAAGAACTCTCTTCCTGGTGTTAATTGACAGGCATTTGTTGGTAAGAATGCTTTTCATCTTCTTGAATGCTGTTTTGGCTTGGGCGATTCTGCTAGCTATTTCTGATGTGCATCTGCCGTCTGGTGAGATGACCGTTCCCAGGTATTTAAACTTAACCTGTCTCAAAGTTGTGCCGTTTGCTGTTATTTTGCATGAGGGGATTTCATGTTTTTCACTGATTACCATGTCTTCCGTCTTCTTGCTTTTTAGTTCCAACCCTTTATTTTTGCTTTCTATTTCTGTTATACTCACAGGGTTTTGGGGAAGAGTATTACACGTTATTCACTTCTTTGTTTAGTTTTTTTTTTTTATTGTTCTTTTAACTATTGCCACTGCTGCTTCTGTACGATTAGTATTGTTTGCTGTTGTTTGTCGTTATTGTTCTTTTTGTCATGTATGTAGTCTTTATTCAGCCATGTTGAGTGGTGTCTACCTGTCCGTCCGTCTGTTCGTCCGTCAACCTGTCTGTCAGCCTGTTTGTCTGCCTACCTGTCTGTTGGAGTGTGGGTGAATGCATAGTTGGTATGCATGCTTGCGTGCCAGTATACGAGTATGCGTATATATATATGTGTGTGTGCCAACGCATAAACTTATATTTAAGCATACATGTGTGCGCACGTAGGGTGTGTGTGTGTGTGTGTGTGTGTGTGTGTGTGTGTGTGTGTGTGTGTGTGTGTGTGTGGTGTGTGTGTGTGTGTGTGTGTGTTGTGTGCACGTGAGCGCGCGTGCGTGTGTTTGCGTCCTTGTTTTGAGATAGTCAATGGAGGAATGTCGGGGTTTTTTTTTCATTTAAGTTGGTAAAAAAAAAATTAAACGGTAACACGAATTTTCCCATCATGAGATCAAATTTCCCTCCCACAACAAGTGGCTTACTAATTTGATAACGCCGTGGGTTCAAAATCTGATATCTAGAGTTCAATCCTAGCCACGCAAAACAGATTTCACTGCTGCCTATTCCAATGCTTGAACTACTCTGGTAATGTCAGTATTTGGTTACACACGTCACCACCCACCCCTCCCCTCCCCTTTGCTTCTCCATTCCAAGACTGCCCTTGCATCTAGTATTTTCAGTAGACTCAGTGAATCTGCCAAATACTTGCTAGTAGGATTCGGGTTGAGCGGATATGGAATTGTGCGACTGCGATTAATCCTTTTCGAATGAACTCTAAGATTCTTCTACATAGAAAAGGAGAAAATCCGTCTTTCTGCGGCAAATAAAATTTGGGGAAAAAAATCTTCCAGCAATCTGTGTATGAAACTTCCAGATTTGTTGTTCCGGAGATGGATTCAGGACACAAACACAACAGAGAAAATTAAACCAAAACATAATCCTTATGATAAGTCAACATTATGGACAACGAAATCCATATATTTGGGAAAAGTTTGGCTCAGATTTTTTTTTTTAAATGTAAGACATGGAAGACTTGAAAGCGGTCTTCTCTTTTCTCGTCTATGCATACTCTTTGTATGTCTGTCTGTCCGTCTGCCTGTCTGTCTGTCTGTCCGTCTGCCTGTCTGCCTGCCTGCCTGCCTGCCTGCCTGTCTGCCTGCCTGCCTGCCTGCCTGCCTGCCTGCCTGCCTGCCTGCCTGCCTGCTTGCCTGCCTGCCTGTCTGTCTGCCTGCCTGCCTACCTGCCTGTCTGTCTGTCTGCCTGTCTGCCTGCCTGCCTGCCTGCCTGTCTACATGTCTGTCTGTCTGTCTGCCTGCCTGCCTGCCTGCCTGTCTGCTTATATGTCTGTCTGCCTGCCTGCCTGCCTGCCCACCTGCCTGCCTGCCTGCCTGCCTGCCTGCCTGTCTGTCTGCCTGTCTGTTTGTCTGTCTGTCTGTCTGCCTGTCTGTTCTTGTTTTTTCTTCTGAAATTAATCTCCATAAGAAAAAGTGGGATGAATATTCATACGAACCAGACAGTGCCTGTCTGTCTGTCTGTGTGTTTGTTTGTTTTTTCATTATTGTCTTTCTTTCTTATTTCTTTCTTTCTTGCTTTGTTTGTTTCTTTCTTTCTGACCTTGAGTAATAAAGTGTTTTCAAGTTTGGACTCTTTCTCTGTCTGTCTGTCTCTCTGTCTCTATATCTGTCTGTCTCTCTGTTTCTCAGTCTGTCTCTCTGTCTTTCTCTCTCTCTCTCTCTCTCTCTCTCTCTCTCTCTCTCTCTCTCTCTCTCTCTCCATGTAATTATCTATCTATCTATCTATCTATCTATATATATATATACTATAATATATATATATATATATATATATATATATATATATATATATATATATATATAGCTAGCTGTGTGTGTGTCTGTCTGTCTCTCTCTCTCTGTTATCATCATCATCACTATCATCTCCACCACCATCATCATCACCATCATCATCTATATCACCATTACCATCATAATTATCGTCGTCGTCCTCGTCATCATCATCAGTCATTATCATTATCATCAACATTACCATCTACATCGTCACCGTCATCTCCAGCACCACCATCATCATCATCATCAATGTCACCATCACCATCATAATTATCGTCGTCGTCCTCGTCGTCGTCATCATCATCATGTCATTACCATCTATATCATAACCATCATCATCACCACCATCATCATCGTCATTATCATCACCACCACCACCACCAAGCACCAACCACCACCGCGGTTTCAATCATTTCTTCTTTGTTCCCTAACAGCGGTGAAAGGAGGGAAGTTCGGCCAGGAGCCCCTTCAGAGCCCAACGAGTACAATTTCAACTTCAAGCGGCGAGGACTGTTCCTGTTGATCAACAACAAGAACTTCACCAGGGAGACCCACCACCAGCCGCGAGAGGGCAGCGACGTGGATGCCGAACGTCTGGAAGAACGTTTCCAGGACCTGGGCTTTGACGTCAGACGCTTCAACGATGTGGCACGAGGGAAAATGGCTACCTTGATGTATGATGGTATGTTGGTGATTGAGAAGTGCGTGAATGTGTGAGTGTGTTTGGGTGGCTGGTTAACAAGAAACACCACGAGGGTGCGGATGGGACTCGGAGCACCAAGCCCTCACCACTCTAGGGACACTCACCTCCCAAGCTCCCGACGCCAACCGACAGTCATTTCTTCAAGCAAAGGGGGGCTGTCCATGCATTGCATGACCCATTCCGACCCAGCCATCCGTATCGTAA
>CM060306.1:69754349-69761849 GCA_030674185.1 Monoplex corrugatus | reverse complement strand
TTCTTGTTTTATTTATTTATTTTTTCAATCTATTGAGTAATCAATTTTTTCCTTGTGTGTGGCATCCAGGCTGTTTCTCATGGCGCAACAACCAGGAAGGGTCGTGGTTCATCCAGGCGCTTTGCATCGTGCTGGAGAACTACGGCACCAAGATGGAGCTGCTCCATATGCTGACTCACGTCAACCGTATCGTGGCCTATGAGTTTGCCTCCTGCTCCGACAAGGAGTTCACTGACCCCCTCAAGCAGATGCCTTGCATCGTGTCCATGTGACACGACACGTCCACTTCAAGCCTAAGAAACAGGACATTCGGTGATCCGTGGGTTGGAACAGTATGACTGTTTTTTATGTATAAAGACTGTTTCCTTGACCTTGCTGGTAAAACATAGTAAGGGATTTCTCGCCTTCGGGGTTTCCTGTTTGAAGCCACCAGACCTTTTTTGGGGGGGTGGGGGGCGGGGTGGGGGGCTTGTTTTGTTTGTTTATTTGTTCGTTGGTTCTTCGTTCGTTCGTTCGTTCCTTCCTTTGTTTGTTTGTTTGTTTGTTTGTTTGTTTGTCTGTTTGTTTGTTGGTCGGTTGGTTGATTGTTGGTCGGTTATTTGTTGGTCAGTTGGTTGTTTGTTAGTAGTTTGTTTGTTTGTTTGTTTGTGTTTTTGATTGTTTGTTTGTTTGTTTGTTTGTTTGTTCGTTCGTGTTTTTGATTTGTTTGTTTGTTTGTTTGTTGTTTTTGTTTGTTTGTTTGTTTGTTCTTCAGAAGGCCTTTAATGGAATGAGTAGTTTTCTTATCCGCCTAAAGTGTGGAACTCATTCAAGAAGAATCACCACAATCGGACAACTACATATACATTCCACACAATCCCCCACCTGTAAAACCTTAGTCGTTGGCGAGATATTGAAATATGGAAGAGACTAAAGACGGAAAGGAGGGGGGGGGGTGAGGACGGGACTTCTGAAACACTAAGATGACATCGCCAGAATGATCCAAGTATTCGAACGGACAGTGAACAGGTCAGTTCTTGAGTCCTCAGCCACAAGAACAGCTACAGTTACAAAAGCCAGCCACCTGGTAAAAATCCTGGCATCATTGTAACACGTGTCCTGTGGATGATGTGATGCAAGTGTTGCTCGATAGATACTTACCGGTTCCTGTACAACTTCTCTGTTCAAGGGTTCCCTTTTTTTCAGTCCTATTTTCTACGGCACAGAGTCTAGAACTATGTTTCCACAATGCTGTGATCATCCATGGCGATGGGAATGATAAATACGATGCTATGGATTTCCATTTCGGTTTGAGACTGTTTTATAGCGTTGTACTCTACACTTCAATTCATGGTTATATCCTGGCATCAACAAGGCCCTGTGTTGCTGGTCAGAAAATTTTAGCAGAATCCTCAGTGACTTATCCCTGAAAGGGACGAGACTTGACCGTTTGTTTCTACATGTAGTCTTCCCAATGAGCCTATAGCACGCTCAATTCTGAGGAGAAGCCGATTGGAGCCAAATAATTCCACAATGATTCTGAAAGGATTGATGGGATTCGAACCTACAATCAATCGGTCGATATTCCGTTTCCTTAACCACTACAGCTACACCGGCAACTGAGCGTCTTATGTTTTCAACTGTTCTTTATCAGTCAAAATTCACTTCTGAAGGCAAATTAAGACAACTCATTTTGTCTGATACAGCTTCCTTGAAGTCTCCTGGTTGCAGCAACTAGTACATATTGAAAGTGAAAGATTTCTTCATTAAAATTAATGTTGTGAATATCTGGTGGATGTTGTTCTGCATTCTGTGTTCCGTCAGGATATTTGTATTGCGTTATGTTTTGTTTCGTTTTGCTTTCGGTTTAACTTGTTTTTAATCGTTTTGAAATATACTATATAAAGCATTTATAAGAGTCTTGAATTGTATATGAATTTATAAAGACAAAAACAAACAAACAAACATAACAAACAAATGGACGAACAATATCGAAATTGAACTATATTCGTATGTCAACTGACTCTATGCTGGTTTATGTTTTGCTTTGTTTTGTTTTTTCCTTTTTTCTTTTCTTTTCCTTTTTTTTTCTTTTTTTTTTTTCTTTTTCTTTTTTGTTATTTTTTCTTTTGCCACAATGTCTATCAATCAAACAAACAAAACCGTAATCTTTAAACAAAGGATGTTTATCATCAACGAAATGTCAAAAAAGCACTTCCTCTGCACTCCATTACAGCCTGCCTTTATGATACTGTAATATGAACTTCGTTCATCAAACATCAGGGTGAGACAACTATTTAGTAATCGTACGTCAAATGCAATAACAAGACCACTTTGATAGGAATCTCGTGTAGCACATATTTACGTATGGTATTTGTCTTTCTGTCTTGAACCTCCATTTAGGCCTTTGTGCGAATATATGGAATATCGTTGTGTCATCTCTGTTCAAAATTTATGTACGAAAACAATTTGCAGATACAAGAAGGAAATTTCAGGGATCATCTGTTTTAAAGCCGTGGGAAGTTCCAAGTATAATTAACTCTTCGTTTAGTGTCAGATAACGTGTATGTACACATCTTTCATTAAAAAAAATTAGGAATGCCAAAACTGACAGACGGCATTACATCACTAGAGTGAATGTTGAATATCATCAGGTTCTGTGTTACAAACGCTACATCTATTATTACTATTGATTTTCATGTTTTAAGTCTTTAGTTTGTAGCAATAATTCTGTGACCTATCCAAATTTAAAACGATTTCAGTTTGATATCCGTTATTTTTTTTAATCTTTTTGATAACAACCTTCCAGCTCGTGTCTATTGACAATTTTGTTTTCCACTTACAACTTTTAGGTTTTGACCATTGTCAGTTAGTACATCGTAGTACTGTTTCATTCCTTTGTGGATTGAGTAATTCATCTGAAGTGATTTCTTCAGATTCAAATTATTATTATAATGATTATCAATGTCCATTGTTCTTATGCATTATCTAATTGCTTGAATTACCCCAAAATAGGTAGTAAAACTGGAGTAACGTCCGTGCATAGTCTTTAATTCATCATCAGTCAGAAAGTGACCATTGTTTTTCAAGAGATGAGAAATGTAGAAGATATCTTTGTTAATCTTGTTTTTGCACAAGATTGTTTTGTTTTCAATTGTAATATCGTCATTACAAAATATAGGTTTAGTAGTGATATCCTCAGAAGTTCCTGGTTGTATTTTAGCTGTCAGTTTTCCCAGTCGTGGTTTGTGTCTTTTAACTTTCGTATCCAGACAAGTTTTAGCTTGTTTATAAACTGTTTTGTATTAACCAAACCCATTTTTCCTTCATAAATATCTTTTACTGCAAATTTTCTATAAGTTTGTTTTTCCATTCATGTTAAATTAAAGCACAACTTAAGTAAGTTTTTAGTAAAACTCTCAGGTGGATTAGGGAGAAGCATTCACAGATGTACCATTTTAGATAAAATTAGAGGTTATAGAACAGCCATTCGCCTTAGTGGGGTGATTAATCATTTTCTCCATGTCTTAAATAACTTTAAGATTTCTGACAGTTTATCATCTAACTTAAGTTCTTCACAGCTTATTAAGCATGCTGTTAACCAAACTCCTAAAATCTTAAACTTTGGTGGATTCGGTTCCATTTGTAGACGTTATGAATATTTGGTTCCAGATTTTTCATTATTTCCAAGTCGTACAGCCTGTGTTTTACTAGTGCTTATCAATAAACCTGATTTCCGTCCAGAACTGTTTTGTGTGTCAATAGTTTCTTCAAAACCTGTTGCATGACTTATGTTATAATTTGCGTATCATCTGTATACTCTGAAATCTTTTGTGTACAGTTGTTAATAATTAGACCTTATCTTTTATCATTTCCTAATAGTGTTTCTAAGAATTTCTACACACAAAAGAAACAAATAAGGTGTTATAGGTTCTCCTAGTAGACATCTTCTCTCAATTGGAAACCATGTGGAAGTATTTCCATTTACACTATCAGTTGATTTTTATCAGTATAAAATGTTTGGATCTACTGGCAGAAGTTTGGTCCAAATCAATGTTTTAAAAGTTTCATCATATAGTTCCAATCCATGGAGTCAAACGCCTTTTCAAAGTCAATACAAAGAAGTAAACCCAAAGATTATTGTAGCTCAGATAATGAATAGTATCTTACAATAATCTGACGTTATTGCATATATGCATGTACTAACATACATACATACATACATACATATATATATATGTGTGTGTGTGTTGTGGTGTGTGCGTAGTGCGTGCGTGGTGCGTGTGTGTGTGTGTATGTGTGTGTGTGTGGTGTGTGTATGTGTGTGTGTGTGTGTGTGTGTGTGTGTGTGTGTGTGTGTGTGTGTGTGTGTGTGTGTGTGTGTTTGACATGAATCCAGTCTGATCTTCATTAATCAGAAAAGGGAGAACCGACCTAAGACAACTATCTATACATGAAGCACCGGTTTTATACACCTTTGGTAACGATATTGGTCTGTAGTTTTTAATTGATTTAATATATATTCTCTTGGTTTGTCACCTTTAGTATGCAAACAATCACACCTTTTTTCTGAGTTACGTATTGCATTATATTTGTCCTCAGGACATTCTGTTGAATTTTGTGAGCCTGCAGGATATTTACATTGCATTCTGGGTGTCGTCTGGATACTTGTACTGCATTCTATCTCTCCTCAGGATATCTGTTGTATTCTGTGTATGTGTAGGTTATTTGTGTTGCATTCTATCTGTCACCATGATACCTATATCATATTCTGTTTGTCATCAGGATACGTGTATTGCATTCTGCGAGTCACCAGAATGTTTAGTTGCATTTTGTGTATCATCAGAATACTTGTATTACAATCTGTATGTCTATATGCATTCATTGGGTCATCAAGTACTCGTATTGCGCACTGTGTCATCAGAATATTTTGTTGCATTGTGTGCATCATCAGACTTTTTTATCTTGTGTGTCATCAGAAAACTGTGTATTCGTGCTTTTTCTATGTTCTGCCGTACATTCATTTATATTGCAATTCGGTGTGTCATTAAACATTTTATTGCGTTTTGCTCGTCTTCAGAACATTTGTCTCGGGTTCTGTGTGTCCTCCGGACATTTTGTTGCATTTTGTGTGTGTGCAGGACATATGTATTACGTTCTGTGTCTGCAGGACATATGTATTACGTTCTGTGTGTCTGCAGGACATATGTATTACGTTCTGTGTGTCTGCAGGACATATGTATTACATTCTGTGTGTCTGCAGGACATATGTATTACATTCTGTGTGTGCAGGACATATGTATTACATTCTGTGTGTCTACAGGACATATGTATTACGTTCTGTGTGTCTGCAGGACATATGTATTACATTATGTGTGTTTGCAGGACATATGTATTACATTCTGTGTGTCTGCAGGACATATGTATTACATTCTGTGTGTCTGCAGGACATATGTATTACATTCTGTGTGTCTGCAGGACATATGTATTACATTCTGTGTGTGCAGGAAATATGTATTATATTCTGTGTGTCTGCAAGAGATTGTATTGCATTCTGTGTGTCTGCAGGACGTTGTATTGCATTCTGTGTGTCGGCAGGACATTGTATTGCATTCTGTGTGTCTGCAAGAGATTGTATTGCATTCTGTGTGTCTGCAGGACGTTGTATTGCATTCTGTGTGTCGGCAGGACATTGTATTGTATTCTGTGTGTCTGCAGGACATTGTATTGCATTCTGTGTGTGTGCAGGACATTGTATTGCATTATGTGTGACTGCAGGACATTGTATTGCATTCTGTGTGACTGCAGGACTTTGTATTGCATTCTGTGTGACTGCAGGACTTTGTATTTCATTATGTGTGACTGCAGGACATTGTATTGCATTATGTGTGACTGCAGGACTTTGTATTGCATTCTGTATGTCTGCAGGACATTGTATTGCATTCTGTGTGACTGCAGGACATTGTATTGCATTCTGTGTGACTGCAGGACATTGTATTGCATTCTGTGTGACTGCAGGACATTGTATTGCGTTCTGTGTGACTGCAGGACATTGTATTGCATTCTGTGTGTGTGCAGGACATTGTATTGCATTCTGTGTGTCTGCAGGGCATTGCATTGCATTCTGTGTGCCTGCAGGATATTACATTGCATTCTGTGTGTCAGTAGGATATTTTGTTGCATTCTGTGTGTCTACGGGATGTTGTGTTCTGCGTATGTCTAGGACATTGCAGTGCATTATGTGTGTCTGCAGGATATTGTGTTATGTGTGTCTGCAGGACATTGCACTGCATTCTGTGTGTCTGCAGGACATTGCACTGCATTCTGTGTGTCTGCAGGATATTTGTATCGGATCCTATGTGTCTGCATAACGTTGCACTGAGTTCTGAATGTCTACATTTGTAGAAAACGTTGCATTGCATTATGTGTATCTGTGGACTTTGCATTGCATTTTGTGTTTCTGTGGGACATTATATTGCATAACGTTTGCCCTCAGGACATTTGCATAGCGTTCTGTGTGTCTTCATTCAATTGTATTGCATTCAATATCGATGACAGAACATTGCATTATGCGTGCCTGCCGACATTGCATAGCATACTGAGTGTCTGCAGAGCTATGTATTGCGTTACATGTGTCCTCAGGACATTTTTATCGCGTTGTGTGTGTCTTCAGACCATTGTATTGTATTCTCAATGTCTGAAGGATACTACATTGCATCATGCGTGTCTGTGGAATTCAATGCACTTTGAGTGTATATAGGACATAGCATTGCATTATATGTGCCCGCAATATTGTATTGCCTTCTGAACCTCTGGAGGACATTCTATTGTATTCTATGCCTGCAGATATTGTATTGATTTCTGTGAGTCTCAAGTATATTGCACTGCATTATGTATGCCTGCCTGCAGACATTGTGTTGCATTCTTAGTGCCTATAGGGCATTACCTCTGCATTTTGTGTGTCTTTGGGCAGTTCTATTGTATTCTGAGTTTCTGGAAAACAGCACTTTGCGTTAGATATGTCTGCAGGCATTGTCTTGCATCCTGAGTGTGAACAGGATATTGTAGTACACTTTGTGTCTTCATATCATTGTAGAGCATTCTAGGTGTCTTTGTAAGCGTTGTATTTGGTTCTGTGTGTCGTTATACCGTTTATATTGCGCTGTGTCTGCAGAGCACTCTATTCCGTTCTGAGTGTTTGGGGATCATTGGTTTGCATTGTAAGTAACTGCAGGGCTTTGCGCCATGTTCTGAGTGTCAATGTGTTGTATTCTGAGCACCACTGTGTTCATTCTGTAGGACATGTATTGCACTTTGTCTACTGAATATTCTATTGCATTTTGATTGTCTGCAGCACACCGTAATGCATTCCAAAATGTCTGCTGGATATTGTGTTGCATTATGTTGAGTTCGTTCATTTATGTCACAATGGATTTTTTCTTTGTTAAACGAATTCATACTGCTCTCCCTCAGAAGAGTACTTCGTCACAGTGCAGGACAATCTTTGGTTGTTGTTATTGG
>CM060306.1:69749349-69751849 GCA_030674185.1 Monoplex corrugatus | reverse complement strand
GTGTGTGTGTGTGTGTGTGTGTGTGTGTGTGTGTGTGTGTGTGTGTGTAGGTGAATGTTTGATTCTGGTTCATCCCCAGTTTAGGTAAAATGGATGGTTTAAATATAAATGACAAAGATGATGATAACTCAGCACGACCATATACATTTCTTTCTTTCAGAGGAGGAAAGAACACAACTCGAATTTAACACAAAAGAGTTCTCAAAGTCTGTCAAAACAGTAACAACAACAACAACAACAACAACAACAGCAACAGCAACAACAACAACAATAAAGCAGCAGCAGCAAAAAACAACAACAGCAACAAAAAGAGACAAAAATTTAATAAAATTAATGTCAGAATCGACAGCAGTAGTAACAATATCAGCCACGAATAAATAAGTCAATAAACAAACAAACAAATGAATAAATATATAAATAAATACATAAATAAGTAAATAAATAAATAAATAAATAAATAAATAAATAAATAAGTACATGAAATATGGCAGTGGCAACACCAACAACAACAATAATAGCAACAACAACAGCGAAAACAACAACGTAACAGCGAAAACAAATTTCATTCAAACAGAAACTTAAAACTGAGAAGTGGCAAAAGGCGACTAGGTTTAATGCAAAGATATCAATAAATGATGCAGTGGGAATGGGAAGCAATAAAATAAATTCGAATTGCGGTTTCAAAAAAATCCGACTATCTATCTATCTATCTATCTATCTATCTATCTATCTATCTATCTATCTATCTATCTATCTATCTATCTATCTATCTATCTATCTATCTATCTATCTATCTATCTATCTATCTATCTATCTATCTTTATCTATTTATCTATCTATCTATCCGTCTATCTATCTATCTATCTATCTATCTATCTATCTATCTGTCTGTCTGTCTGTCTGTCTATTAATTCATCCATCCATCCATCCTCCATCCATCCATCCATCCATTGATCTATTGATCTATCTATCTAATTATCTATCTATCTATCTATCTATCTATCTATCTATCTATCTATCTTCTGTCTGTTTCTGTCTGTCTGTCTATCTGTCTGTCTGTATGTATGTCTGCCTGTCTGTCTCTGTGTGTCTCTCTGTCTATCTATCTATGTATCCATCCATCTATCTATTCGTCCACTGTGTCCTCGTTTTATTTGTTTTGAATCGTCTAGGGCCTATTAAAACCAAACTTTCAACCCAGAGATTTTTTTTCTCTGGATGTGCAGTGCAGTTCTAAATCGAATACGATCGTCGACATGACATAAAGTTGGAAATTGTTCAGTAGGGGTCCATCACACTATGGAATTCCATACCAGCTCCATCAAACGCTTTCAATGATTATCAGGCAGATTCATTTAGCCTGCGGAAAATGAAGTGAAAATTCATAAATTAAACCAAATTTAAAAGTAAAAGAAATAGCAAATATCTCTTCTCTCTTGTTTCTCTCTGTCTCTGTCTCTGTCTCTATCTCTGTCTGTCTGTCTGTCTCTCTCGTTTTTTTTCTCCTTTGTTTTTTATTTGTTTTGTTTTGTTTTTCTTTTGTCATCACATAATCTGGTGTGCATATGAACAAATATGTGAGAGAGAGAAGAGAGAGAGAGAGGCAGACAGACAGACATAGAAACAGACAGGCAGACAGAAGGGAGAGAGAGAGAGAGAGACAGACAGACAGACAAACAGACAGACAGACAGAGAGAAAGAGACACAGAGACACAGAGAGAGAGAGAGAGAGAGAGAGAGAGGAGAGAGAGAGAGAGAGAGAGAGAGAATCATAGTAACTCTTTTTGTGTTTGCTGTTTGTTTTGATTTCCTGAAATTTATGAGCTGAAACTCACAAATGCATTTGAATACACAAGTAAACTTTTTACGTTCGTTATATACCCGGGCTTTTTTTTTTTGCTTTGTTTTTATTTGTTTTTTTTAAATTGTTTTCTTTGTTTTGTTTTGTTTTCTTTGTTTTGTTTTGTTTTGTTTTGTTTTCACAATAGTCATACTCCTTTTTCGATGGTATGCATGTTGGGTGTTTTCTTGGTCCTATAAGCCACTCTATTACTGACATGACTTACACGACCTTTAACACATGTATTTAATGCTATGCGTGCGTGTATATATACACACGTACGAAGGAGATCAGCAGACATTAGTTAATAAGTAGGTTTGCACATGTTATGTTGATCTGGGAGATCGGGCAAAAATCCTCACATTTTACCTACCATGCATTGTCAGGCAGACTCGAACTAACAGACCTCTCAATTGGAGGTATGACGTCCTAATCTATTAGACTACAACCAGAGATTTACTCGTATGAGTAGAGCAAATTAGAAGTGTCCTAATCTATTAGACTACAGCCAGAGATTTACTCGTATGAGTAGAGCAAATTATAAGTATCTTAATCTATTAGACTACAACCAGAGATTTACTCGTATGAGTAGAGCAAGTTATAAATATATAATCTATTAGACTACAACCAGAGATTTACTCGTAGAAGTAGAGCAAATTA
>CM060306.1:69699349-69741849 GCA_030674185.1 Monoplex corrugatus | reverse complement strand
TCCTCCAACCTTTAATCCAGGGTCTTCCAGCACGATAGTAAGATAAGATATAAAATCCTATGGGTCACTCTCACGAAACCTGGGTCATTGATGGTAGGTTTACAAAATCAATGCTGAATCAAACAAAATTTACTGAACTATGATAATGATATCATACCTAGACTTCAGTTTGGTGTGACCAACAATCAAATCATATTTCACCATTGTGTGTTATCATTGTTGTTTCATTTTGAGTTTTTTGTGCTGGATTCAGGTGCTTTCAGTCGGCCATTTTTGACATGAAAAAAACGCAACATAAATGCTCGCCTTTACGAGAAATGCAGAACAAACAACTTTCAGAATCACAGGTTTATTATTATAGTCCTCATCTACAAGTACAAACCACGCATGAAAAAAAAAATGATGTGGTCGTTATTATATAGAAGAAACAACATACGCAGAACTTTTATGTCAATTAAAATTTAAATGCAACACGCAGTGTCTGAATCAAAGCCGTACTCTCAACCGCTCTCTTGATGTAGTAACAGAAACTAGACTGACCTACATTTTGATTGAACTACCAACATGATATTTCAGTCCCACTGACGTAGTTGTGTCCGGAAAATGTGTTGCGTTTGAGACAAAAGTACGACCTATTTTCTCAACCCTCGCACTCACAAACAGCTCCTTGGCGTATTCAGAATCCACCGCAGAGCAGGTCAAAGGCTTTGTTTCAACCTATTTTCAGTAACCAGAAAAAACACGAAAAAGGACTAAGAACGCGTATTTTTAATACAACAGGTGCAAATTTTGAGCCAACTGGCCTTTGTCAAGCATAAGATCACAAACAAATACCAGATACAAAAATCAGGAGGGAAACTAGAAAGACTGAAACTTCCCTGCTGCTGAGAGTATTCTTGAATATGAGAGCAGGTACTTTGTGCTTGTGTGAACATCATGAGAAAGAGGATATCATGTCTACAATTTTGTTTTTCTTTACTCCTCATTATTTTATGTACACAACAGACTGAAATAGCATTATTTAGATCATGTAATTCAAGTGTTCTATATTATCACTATATCAGTTATGCTTTTTTGTAAATGGTTGTCTATTTCCTATCAGCTGGACAGCAGAATATTACCCTTTGTCTTGGTTTAGTTTAAATACCCAGGCATTGTTCATCAAGTATGGTGTCCAAGTTGCACATAAGATCTTCTTCAAATGAATTCAGATACCTTTTTTCAGTTGATCTGAGAATCGCCAACAGTGTCTTAGCAGTATGTAAAGTGAAACCGAAAATGCTCAAACATCGTATATCAAAGAACCAAATGTGTTGCAATGCAAACACTGGATCTTACTTTTGCTAAAAATAAACTGTAAATCGGTTTTAGATTTAGCAAAACATTGCTGTTTTAATCTCAAGAAATAGTATCAGTATGGTGTCCTAGTTATATACGTAAGATATCGATGGCCAATGACATATTTTCACCCCTACTGAGTCACAGAGTGATACCACTTTCAAGCAGGTTGCTGATTTTTCCTTTACATATTCTGAATAGCATGGCCTCTATGTATCATTTCCACATATTAAATTCAATTCAAAACAACAAATTTGATTTTTTAGTATCTGTGTCACAATATTGACCAGAAATGTGAGAGTGACCCCTATATAATATATATAGGTGTATTTTGTTTGAGTGCATGTGAAGTGTGCACATTATTTAGCCCACATTGTGTAGGTGTTCCATTCATTGTTGCTCATTTTGCATACTGAAGGACGTTCAAGTAATTTCACTTGCAGATTTTCGTTTTTAATTTTTGAGTCTTTAATTTATTGTAGAATTCCAAAGGTTATGAGTTAAAATGCAAAAGACAACAACAAGAACAGAACAACAGTAAACAGTGAGTAATTTATCTGTTATTACTTTAGCCAGTGTGGGTGTGTTTGTTGTTGTTGTTGTTTTGTTGTTTTGTTTTCTTTTTTCTAACAGATATTCAAGCTTTGTAAACATTTCTAATTCTTTAAATTTTAATGACAATGCTTGTGACAGTGGCACTGGCAGTGATCAAATGGTACAAGTAATTAGCTAAAAGCACGTGTCAATAAATCAAAGAAACACACACACACACACACACACACACACACACACACACACACACACACACACACACACACAACACACACACACATACACACATACACATACAATGTGCACACAAGCATGCATGCACACACACGCACACAGGTATACTTATAAAATGTCAGTTTTCAAATTTGTTTTTTGGGTGATTTCAGCCATAAAATGGCAAATTGGAAAAACCGAGCAGAAGTCAAAGACTAGAAAATTGGGGGGGCATCTTAGTTGTCATTGTAATGATAATGTTGACGTACATCTGTTTTGGCTATACCTATGACTGTATCTCTTTGGCTTGGTGGTTTTCCCATGCTGTGACACATTTTTGTTTTTCTCAAATTATGATTGATTGATGATTGAATAATCATATAATGGTTTGTGTTTTTGATTTCAGTGTCCAGAAGATGGAAGGGAAAGGCAGTGCAGACTCTCCTTTTCAAGGGTCAGCAGGGTTTCCTTTTAAATCTAAATTTGACATTTCCAGTATCTACAAAAATATCCGCCAAAAGTTAGAAGAAACAGGGAAAACTGAAAGCAGTGACAGCACGATTGCTTCAGGACAAAGCAGTGACAACACAGTTATTTCAGCACTTAGCGGCAACAATGCGCTTATTTCAGGACAAAGCAACAACACAGTTGTTTCAGGACTGGGCAGCAACAATACAGATGTTTCAAGACAAAGCGGAGACAGCACAATTGTTTCAGGACAGTGTGGTGATAATGCCCAAGAAAGAGTATCTGAAACAGCTGAAAAAGTGGTCATCACTGGTCAGCCCACTGGTGATGGTGACATTCTAGCTCAGAAAAGCTGTTATGAGCAGCTGCAGGATAAAGATGCCACCCAGATCCAAATGGAAAATTCCAGCATGGACACGAGTGATGCCATCAAAATGGAAACTGAAAGTTCCAACATGGACACCAGTGGTAAGCATGGGAAGATTGGCCAGGTAAACTTTGGTCATAACAGTCAATAGTATACTTTGAACATTTTCCAAAATAAGTAATTATGTCCTATTACAAATGGATAAAGATAATGGATAAATGTTGTCTCGTATGGACCTGATGTATTAATTACTGTAAGGATATTATACTACTGCAGAGAGGGTAGAAATTTCAGTTGTCCTTGGGACCAGAATTTTGGGAGTGGTGCTGATCCTGTTCTCCTTGTTACTTGTAATTATTCTTTGATTCAGAACAGGTCAGGTAACCATTCACAAATGTGCACAAGAGTTTCAGTTTTCAGAGTAAGGGCCTTCATCAAGTGTTAATGAAAAATGAAAACCAATAGTGTTAGAATAAATTGTAATGATAATGGAGAAAGGGAAGAAACAGAAGAAAAAAAGAAAAGCAACAAATCATGAGTAGTCGATCCCTAGACTGGATGTGATCATGATTGCACCATTGTTGGATAGTTGTAATGGCAACCTGTCAGGTCAGTAGTGTTCACTTTTAAAAAGTGTTTTGATCCAGCCTACTTTAGACACAGCTTTTAATAGTGAAATCTATACTGATAAGGGTGAGATATTTAAAACCAGGCAGTATCCATGAATGTCTTTCGCCCATCCTTACTTTCAGGACTGGTATAAAGATTGTTGCTATGTTTCTTCAGAGTTGTGATACATATTGGTGCTTTTTATGTAATCATGGTAAACTGTTCAGTTTTAGGGGAAACATAAGAATGATATTGGCAGGAAGACTTTCCCTGCCATTAAAAAATGATGCAGAAATCTTGTAGTTTTACCTTCAAATTCCACTAGGAGGTGTAGACCAGTAAATGCTCTTTAGTGACAATTCTTGTACATAAGAATGTTGTTCATGATTCTGTTGTTAACATGTAGTTCTGTTTTTCTCACAGAGCAGACACAGACAGAAAGGACGGTGAATATTTTCGAAAAAGCTGGCTGTGAGAATAAAATAGAGAGAATCCAGACACAAACCGACAAGACGGAAAAGCATGATGGAGCCTCAACCAGCAAAACCCAGAAATCTTCAGATAGTCTGCCTGATGTCATAGTTATCAAAGATGAAGTTGTGGACCTTTCCTATGAATGGTGTAGTCAGGGTGGTAATACTGGCAATGCCCTTACTGGTACTGTTTCTCATGGGAATAATTATCGGCTTCGCCATGATGACTCTGACTCTGACACTAGTGACATGTCACCATTCTCCGACGTAGAGTCTGATGAGGGTGACTCGAAAAAGCCAAAGAGGTATGTTGCTAACAAATGATTGCAAGTGTATTTCTTAAGGTATTGCCACTATTTGGAAATCATAGATTAGTTGCAGATATGTATACCATTTTGGATTCACTGGAATTACTCCTGGAATTGACCCCTGATTTTGGCTTTCTTGGCTTCAGAAGAAAATCCCAATTGAAACTAAAGCGTTCATCCAAAATCTATTTTGTACCGTGTGAAAGTATGGTATTCAGTAAAAAGACAATCTCCCATGGGGATGCCGGGTACTCTTTCAGTATAGAGTCCCACCTTCTGGAAATTCTGTGCTATAAATTTTCTCTTTTCTGTCACTCTCTTTATTTCTGCCTTGTTTCTTTACTTTCTGTCATTACCTCCTATGATTTTCCGCCTTGCCAGTCTATTCACCTGTATGTGTTTTATAAAGTCTTACATACTTTTCTCTTAGGATTGATAATTGGGTACATTTATTAAGTGCATGTGTAAGGAAATGTATGCAGCAGCAATTTTAGGTAATTTAGACCTGTTTTTATATATTTGTTTTAATATCCTTAGTTATATTCGTATTCAGGTTTGATTTTTTAAATCCCCTGTTGATAATCATAAATTGGACGGAGTGGTCAAGGTCAGGGTCATATCCTTAGATTGTGTTGGCGCATGATTGATATGTGTACGTAAATTTCTTTCCTGATGGTTTTTTGTTGTTGTTGTTGTTCTTTTTTCCTCCAGTGAAGTATAGTGTACTTTTGAGATGGTTGTATTCCTGATATGGCTCTGCACAGTTGGCTGGGCTTTAAGCAACAATAGTAAATAACAATAACAGTATAAATATGTGCACATCTTTTTTATGCTGTTTGATAAGCAATTTATCAGTTCTGTCCATGAGTGCGTCAAATTGAAAATGATCTTGACCTCAAGTTGTGGGAGCAGACTCTTATCACCAAAAAAGAAAAATTCTGCAGCAGTATAGACTTGAGGAATGACTGCAAAGAAAATGGCTGTGGTTTTCTGCGTCCAAGAATGACAAACATTAGCCCAGTGTACAGTGTGTAAACTGACAGTTGTCATGTTCACATGGGTGAAAATGATGATCAGTGTCTTGTGGAGTCCATGCAACATAAATGGTGGTTTATTGGACTCTTCTAAAACATCATTTGACAACAAAGCAAATCATCTCCTGCAGCTTACTACTTTTCCATGTAAGATACTGTACTAGTCAGTGAGACTGGTGAAATCTTTTATCTATATATATATATGTCCATGTGTATATAATATATCTGTGTGTATCTATATACCTAGGTGGAACGAATATGGCACATCACTTTTTGGCAAGCCTGACAGCCATGAAAATAATTTAGAGCCAAATTTGGAATTGATCCCTGGAGATACGGAACCTGAACCTCTGCTCAGCGAAGTTGAATCTGCCATTAAAGATCTAAAATGCAGAAAGTCTCCTGGTCTTGACAATATTCCTGGAGAGTTGTTGAAACACTCAGGTGATGGTGGACTCAAAGTAATGCATCACTTATGCTGCAAGATATGGAAGACTTGTCAGTGGCCTACAGACTGGAAGCTCCAAGAATTTGTCATGTTACATAAGAGTGGAAATGTCAAAGACTGCAACAATTATAGAACAATTGCACTGATCAGTCATGCCAGTAAAATACTGCTGATAATAATTTTAAACAGGTTAAAGCCAAAAGTAGAGGAAGAGCTATCCGACTGTCAGGCAGGCTATAGGAAAAACAGGGGAACAATAGATATGCTGTTTGTACTCCAGATATTGATAGAAAAGATTAGAAACACAGACCAAGAGATGTTCATCATTTTCATTGACTACAGCAAAGCATTTGATAGCGTGATTCACCAAAGTCTTTTCCACTTCATGATCAAAATGGGTTTTCCAAGACATCTGGTTTCCCTCATAGCTTCATTATATAATGATCAAAAAGCAACAATCAGATGGAATAATCAAAACTGCAAATTTTTTAACATCACTAAAGGGGTAAGGCAAGGTTGCATCCTGTCTCCACATCTCTTCAGCATATACACTGAACATATCATGAGAGAAGCAGACATAGAAGACATGGGAGTAAATATTGGTGGTAGAAACCTGTCAAATTTACGCTACGCAGATGACACAGGATTACTGGCAGACAACATTACAGGCTCTAGGAGGATCCTGTACAGGGTAGACCGGGTTGGAAAGGCAGCTGGGCTGGACTTAAATTCAAAGAAGACAAAGGTTATGCATGTTGCAGGCAAATATAACACTAGACAGGACCAGATCATGCTAAACCAAGTCCCTCTAGAAAATGTCAAGGACTTTAGATATTTAGGTTCAGTCAAGACACACGATGGAACATGCTCAAAAGACATAAAGATGAGAATTGGAATGGCCAAGAACAGTATGGTTCAATTGAACAATATTTGGAAAGACCACAGCATAACAGCAGACCTTAAGATAAAACTCTTAAAATGTCTTGTCTGGCCAGTGATGTTATACGGCTGCGAGGCATGGACAATGAAGAAAGAGGATGAAAGACGAGTGGAAGCAGCAGAGCTGTGGTTTTACCGAAGACTGCTGAGGGTCAAATGGACGGATAGGCGCTCAAATGAAAGCATACTGAATGAGTTGGGTACTACACGCAAGCTTCTAGTACTCATACAACGGAGGAAACTGAAATATGTTGGACACGCAATCCGTAATGAGAGAACAGACTTGATGTCCACTGTCCTCCAAGGTAAAGTGGAAGGAAAGAGAAACAGAGGACGGCCACCTGCATCACTTGCTAGAAACATCACAAACATCAGTGGCAAGAAACTCCAGGAGGTGGTCAGACTTAGCCAAGATCGAGAGTGCTGGAGGCAACTTGTGAGGACATCATGTGCAGCGGCCAACACTGTTCCCGGTGACGCCGACAGGTGAGACAGGTGAGATCTATATACCTCTCTCTCTTTCTCTCTCTCTCTTTCTCTCTCTCTTCATTCTCTCTCTGTCTCCGTCTGTCTGTCTCTGTCTGTCTGTCTGTCTCTGTCTGTCTGTCTGTCTGTCTCGCTCTCTATATATGTATGTATGTTAGTAGTAGGCCTCCTTCGGTCATGGCCGACCATGGATAAAATACATCCAACCTAATGTCTAGTTGGGCTGTCTGCTTGGTCCAAGCAGCGTCGCCTGTGACTGTAGAGACCAATGCGAGAGAGGCAGTCTCTGTCGCATGTGTATGCTGATGCTGGTCTGTTGGCTGTCGTCCCTTTTCTGTGAGCTTGCTTTTCTGCTGCAGCGGCTGACAGTTTGTCCTCACCAATCGGCAGCTGTTTCTTGAGAGTGCTTCTCCAGCTGTTGCGGTCATTTGTGAGGTCCTCCCAGGACTCAGTGTTGATCTCAAGTGCCTTCATGTCATGTTTGCAAATGTCTTTGTATCTCAGCTGTGGGTGGCCAGTTTTTCTCTGCCCTGTGGCAAGCTCATCATAAAGGATGTCTTTTGGGATGTGACGATCTTGCGTGCGGCGAACGTGGCCAGCCAGCGCAGCCAACGCTGTCTCAGCATGGTATACATGGTTGGGAGGCCAGCGCGGGTCAGGACTTCAGTGTTGGTCACCTTGTCTTGCCAGGAAATGCCAAGTATGCGCCGTAGGCTTCTCAGATGGAAGGTATTGAGCCTTTTCTCCTGATAAGCATGTGTGGTCCACGCCATGCCTCGCTGCCTCGCTGTATGTTATGTATGTATATATATAATATTATATATAAATAAGTATTATAACACACATTGTAAAGCTCTTGGGAGGGCTGGATAGCAGAAGGTCCTCATCTAGGATGCATGAGTTCGATTCCAGGTAGAGGACAAATTTCTTACAAATAGATAGATAAATAAATACTAAATTACTAAATGAAAATGAAATTAAAAAAAAAAGAAAAAGATGGTGACAGCAGAGGGGTATCCAGGAATAATGACCTGGACAGGACATGATTCCCTTAGAGTGTCAGGAGTTTATGGCCGAAACACTTGTTTATTATTATTATTATTATTATTATTAAAAATAAACATTATTGTCTGGGGTTTCTCCTCTGAGAACCTGCTGTCAAGCTCTCCTCCACAGAGTTTCTTACTAATATATATAATTATACACACACACACACACACACACACACACACACACACACACACACACACATACACAAACACCACACACACACCACACACACACACACACACACACACAACACACACATATATATGTATTTATATATATGTATATATGTGACCTCCCAGCACGAAATCAGTCTTAACTAGCATTTTGGGTATTTTGAGGTATACATATCACTGGAAAGTACATTCTGCCAATTATTTTGGTACTTGAATAAAGCTTGTACTCAAAAATTGTTGCCTTTAAGTATGTTTAAAGTCATTAATTTGTATGAAGGCCATTTTGAGAAAACGGCCTCTTTTTACGTACTCTCTTACACATTTTAAAAAAATTCTTTATTTGGTGGCTTTTGACCCGGTTTGTTTCGAATTTGAGCTGTCATTATCTGAAAGGTGCACCAAAGAGCTTTCTGTTGGTATATTACATGTGGGGGTCTGTACAGGTTACGGTTTGCAATAAGAGACAAAAAGAGGTACTTTTGGTAAGAAACTGCGTTCTTTCTGCTACAATGAATGCATTGAAATACCATTTTAAATTGATTAATGATATTTTTTCAAGAAAAAAAATTCTGTTGGGGATAAATTATAGTCTGCAGAAATCAATTTTGATAAAAAGTCAAAACACCCCAGATTGGTCCTCAGTCACCTTTTCAGCTCCTAGTGCTGTTCGACTGACTGCGAGTTAAGACTGAATTCATGGTGGGAGGTCACATATGTGTGCATGGGCATGCATGTGGTGTGAGTTCATGTGTGTGTGTGAGCTGCTAGTGTATAAACATATTACTATTGGAATAACACTGTTCTTCAGTCAGTTCTAATGTAATTGTTACTGTAACTATTATGATTACTATTTTACTATTCAACAATAACATAATGTGTTTGCAGTATGGCCGTCAAGAAACCACCACGTACACTCGGAGAGATTTTTCCAGAGGTAAGTGATTTGACCACTGCTGTTTGAAACATCAGTATCATGGATATATCATACTGCAAGTCTGAGTTGTTTGTTGCTCATCCCACAGAGATACAAGATCCTGTCTGCCATGTATTGTAAAAACTTGTATTCATTTATGTTATTTTGCTCTTCTTTACACTCACTCACTATAGTTGCTAATACTTAATGTTATTATAGTTCCCTATACTTACTTTCATTTTGCCAGTGTCTATTGTTATTTGAATATTTCATCAGTGCCTTTTGTTACTGAAAGTTTAATAATATTTTGTTATTGTAAAGCGCAACAAGTATGCTTTTGACATGGACTGTTTTCATTGTATGACTGGAATTGCAATTACCGCTGCATCCTAATTCCTATCATTCTTCTCAACAGTTCTGCTTGTCATGGAAGTAGAATAATGTTACATAAACTACAATTGATTTGTTCATATCGTGTACTGAAGCATCCTGATATCACAGACAAATCATGACAGCTTATTTTCAGGGCCACAGTTTATCCGCCTGCTGTGTTAGCTCATTTGATTGACCCTTTGACTCCTGCACCCTGTCCACCAGCACGCTGCATTGTCAACCATGCTAGCAAAACAAACATTAACCTTTTGATTCCCTCACCTTATCCACCAGCTTCCTGCAGGAAGCTGGTGGATAGGGTGAGGGAATCAAAAGGTTAAATTTTTACAGTTGGTGGATACAGGATAGGGTATGGGAGCCAAAGGATTAAAGCACCATGTGGATAATGCAGGAGATAGGGTCATGGGTTCTACCCTAAGGTGATCCACACTTTTTTGTGGACTGGCTAGCAATGTCCATACAGTTCTGGACTCAAGATCAAGAGTATCTTGATAACAGATTTCCAGCTCACAAAACAAAAATGTGTCTTTTCACCTTCCATTTTAACGCTCTGCTCATTCTGACAGCGTCAGCTTAGTATTTCATAAGTCATGTTCCCCCACCTCCTTTCCCATATCAAGACTTTACCAGCTCATATGATTTGGCACAGGCATAAGACTCTGCCAGGTAATTACTGGCAGATTTGGGAACGTGGAATTACACACATGTGATGAAACCATTTTCAATGAACTCCTAACTCCAAACTTCACATTAAGCTGAGTGGTATCCTCACCTCTTCTGTTGTTGTTTTCTACCTTTTGGTTGATTCTCACTGCTTGTTTTCTCAGAAGCTAGGACTTATATGTTTGTTTTTGTTTGGTTTTTGTTTTAGGGGAAGGAGGAAAGGAGATGGTCTCTTGTTTCTCATGCAGTTTTATTAGAGTGTGATTGTGGAAATAGGAGACACCTGTTTGCTCTTTACGCATGTGTGTGTGTGTGTGTGTGCGTGCATGTGTGTGTGTGTACAGCTTTTTTTTTTTCCCTTTTGATGTACTACTATTTATAAACTGATGTCATTGTATTCTCTACGTGTGTGTTTGTGTGTGACTGTGTGTGCGTGCATGCTCATATGCATGCACGCTTGCATGTGTACAATTTTTCTTTTTGATGTGTTATTACTTGTTTATTTATTATTTGTCAACAGACAGACAGGTAGACAGACAGACAGAGGGAGAGAAGGTGGTGGTTGGGGTCAGGGGTTGCACATCCTGCTCCCCTCCAGTCTTCCCCCTCCCAGTTTGTGTGTGCTTTGTGACCTGGAGATTTGGTGGTTGTTGGTGATGTGAGTGATGAGAATGAGCGCCTTGGTTTGGTTCTTGAATCAAGATTCAGCACGCTAATAAATACAGTGATGATGATGATGATGATGATGTTGATGTGATGATGGTGGTGATGATGATTATTAAAAACATTAATTTGATACGCAGGAACTACCCCCAATAAAAGACCTCCACATTAGTCTGCCTGAAGACACCAAGTTGGAATTGCTCGGAACTGTCACTGGTATTGTGGGTGTACTGGGTAAGTTTTTTTGTTGTTGTTGGTGGTTTGTTTGGAAAAATGTTTCTTTGTTTATTTTGGTAAATTTTCTCCCCCCCCCCTTTTTTTTTTTTTAATTGTTTTTTGTTTTGTTTTGTTTTGTTTTGGTAAGTATTCTGGATTTCACCACAATGATTTGTATGTTTGGGGCCAGAATAAAAGTAAGCATTGAAATTTCAGTATTTTCAAGGAATGTAATAGGGAATACAAGAGCTTCATGCCCAAACTGTTGTTTGCTTTCAGAAAAAGGAACTGAACAAGCAAACTGAACAAGAGATGCCTCAGGAAAGAAGAGAAAATCATAGGTTATGGAGTCAGCTGATTCAATATTGTTTGTTTGTTTGTTTATTTGTTTTAATTTTTTTTTGACTGATTGATTTTTTAAGTTAAGATTTGAAAAGAAAAGAGGGATCATGGTTGTGTTTGATGTATGCATTTATGATCTGCATCTGTGTTCTTTTTTCGTTGTTTTCATGAGCCATAGGAGGACAGAGGTAAGGGATGTATATTCTGTATATAGGTTTCACACAGTAGTTTGTATTTAATTCTGCTACAACTGTTACAGTGGTGATTGAGTCAAAGGCAGACTTGAAGAAATATTCACCTTTGAATGATGACTCAGTCCTGTTCTGTGAAGACAAAACTATTTTTGGAGAGGTGAGTTCTTTTTCGTCTCTGTATTCACTTGCATTGTTGTCTTTTTCATGCTTTTAAATTTTGTTTATTGATATTTGCATTGATAATTGTATAATACATACAACATGCTTCATGACAGACACACAATACAACAGGCATATGATACAAAATCCACATGTACATTTTTACCATGTTCCCCAAAAGTGTGAATAGTTATCTTTGCCTTTACTTTTGTTTGTGTTACTCTAAATTTAAAATCATTTTCAGTTTTGTTTGTATTCATATATTCATTTTTTAATGGTTTCGTGGACAAATGTCTGAAATTGTGATTGTGTTATGATGTAAAAATCAAAATGATGCATACTTTTTTTGGTAAGTACATTAAGATTCAGAAATCAAAATGACGTAAACTGTATGTTTGTCTTCAAAAGCTGACATTTGAAGAGCAGAAGTTTTATGCTTTTTCATCAGTGAATTCTGTGTGATAGAGCAGGTTTGAAAGTGCCATTGTCAAACTGTTTTTGTTGATTTGCTTTCATTGACCCTTCCAAATCCCCCTGTGGGTATGCTGGTGGGCTCTTTTAGTATAAACAGTATTTCCACCTTCTGGGAATTCTGTGCTAGAAAATTTCCTCTTTTCTGTCACTGTCTTTGTTTCTGCCTTGTTCCTTTGCTTTCTGTCACGTCTTCCTATTGTTTTCTGCCTTGCTTGTCCTTTCACCTGTATGTGTTGGCTATAGCCTTACGCACTTTCTCTTAGGATTGAGTACATGTATTAAGTGCATTTTTTGCTCTAGGAAAATGAGATATGCAGAAGCAGTTTTAGCTAATTCAGGTCTGTTTCTATACATGTTTTAGTGTCCTTAGTTATGTTTAGATTTGTATTCAGGTATGCTTTTTAAATCCCTCATGTGATAAATTGGACGGAGTGGTCATCGCCAGGGGCATCCGCATGGATTGTGTGCGTGAATGTATTGTTACGTGTGCCTAATTTTCTTTTGCCTGTTTTTGCCTTTTGAAATATTGTATATGTTTTGAAATGGTTATAGCCCTGATATGGCTCTACACAGTTGGCTGGGCTTTAAACAAAAATAACATTAACAATAACAATAACCCTTCCAAATGGGTCTTGTTGACATAGATGTAGTGCTTCCACTTTCCAGGCAGATTTCACAAGTTCGACCCTACTATTACTTCTGCTGCTACTATACTACTACTACTCTTGCTAACTTTTTGAAGAAGATTGTGTGACAGTGAGAGAGAGAGTGTGTGTATGAGAGAGAGAGTGTGTGTGTGTGTGCGTGTGCGCCAGTGTTGTGCATAGTGTGTGTGTATGTGTGCTTTAATAGTCAGTGTATTGCTATCTTTTGTTGTTGTCTTTTTAATGTTTGGATTGGATTTTGCATTAACACTTTTTTCATTTTCCCCTCTCAGGTGTTTGAGATTTTTGGTCGGGTCAGTGCCCCTTCATACACTGTACGTTTCAACAGTCCAGAAGACATTGAAAATAAAGGAATATCTGAAGGTCTCAAGTTGTACTTTGTTCCTGAACCAGTCTCGGACTTGAAGGACATCACTCGCTACGTCTTCATGAAACCATTGCTAGAGTCAGTGATTTTGTTGTACGGTTGCTAGAGTCAGTGATTTTGTTCTACGGTTGCTAGAGTCAGTGATTTTGTTGTAGTCACTGTAGTCCATGTTACATAGAAAGGAACCAGAAAAATCATGAAAATGAAATCAGCCTGACAAGACAGGCACACATTTTCTGCCAGTTGTCCTCTTTTAAGCGTAAACATAAGATCACAAAAGAACAAACAACAAATACAAAAAATAGGAGAAAAAGACTAAAACTTCCCTGCTGCTTTGTCCAGTGGGAGAAAAGGACTGAAGGGTTTTATTAGTGATGGACAGTTTTTGTTCTAGTTGTTGTATATGGGTTTTCATAATTTGCCTGCTTGCTTTAATTTTCATGATTTTCTGGTTCCTGTTTGCTTGAACACGGAGATGCACTTGTTTTGGATTTCTGTGTTACATAGTCTTCACACTCTCAGTCTCAGAAGTCAGTGAAACACATGAAAACAGATATTAGGATTGTTTTATTTAATTGACAAAAAGAAGATGAGAGCAAATTTTCAGCTTTCTGATGTTTGTCAGGTGTACATAAAAAAACAAATTTTCAAGATCATCAGATTGATGACTGAACAAAGTAGAAAAAAAAAAATAACACTGATAAGTAAATAAATGTATATATACTTTCAAGAGTCAGTCAAGCTGGAGATAACTCTTTTTTCTTGTGTCCATGTACTCTTTTTATGTTTCTTGATGTCTGTGTACATGTAAGTAGTTTTATGTTTCTTGGTGTCTTTGTTGTTGTTTTTTTATGTTTCCAAATTCCTGTTTTTGCATACTGTTTTTATGATTTCTGCGTACTTCTATGTTGGCAGTTGTTTTACTTTCATCCAGATATTTTTAAGTCCAGATTTTTTTTAGCAGTACTAAAGGATCTTAAGAAAGTGATCACAGAGGAAGAGATGGAAAGAGAAAGGGTGAGGGGGGAGTTGGTATTGTCAGGAAGTAAAATGTGACCTGTTCTCACGAATGGGGTCACAACTTGATTTTGGGGGGTATAGAGATATTTATATCACCGGAAAGCAGAAAAAATGCTCTTTCCAATGATGTATAATTCAACTGTCTAACTGGAAAATCGAGCGAGTTACAGTAATTTAAAGGAGTGGGTGATGGGACGGCCATTTTGAGAAAAGCAGAGTTAAAGAAGGACAACAAAATTCTCTGCTTTTTCCTTAGCAACCAGTATTCTATCTTCATCAAACTTAGTGAAGTGATAGATAAAGTGGTTCTGCACTACATACTAGCTATTTCGCGAGCTGATTCCAACGGTATGCGATATGCTGAGGCCCTGTACGGTTTCATGGCCTAAATTAAAGCTCAAACACACGCATTTTCACGGGAAAAATCTGCACATTCTCGATGGGTTATCACTTTAAAATGGTATTTTAACACTCTTTCAGCCCAAATTTCACTTTAATCTTTGCCACAATTGATAGATTAATGGTCAGACAATGTGTAGGAACAAAAATCTCAAATCACCCAGATCGACCCTCACCACCTTTTCAGGCCTGTATCTCAGTTCACACGTTGCGACTTGTGACCCCGTTCGCAAGAACCAGTCACAAATAGAAGTCATACTGTGTTTTTTTTTTTTTATCTTTTTAATAGATGTTTTGTACACTCAGCGCTTGTCTTTCGTGTGATTGTCAGGAAGTGAATTAGAAATGGTGCTATCTTTGTTTCAGTGACATGTTTTGAATTCTCAGTCCTAGTGTTTTGTTTGTTTCTTTCTTTGTTTTATTTTTCTTCTTCTTGTAAAACAGGGAGAGTTGTGATTCCATGTAGAACTGCCAGACAGGGATTTCTGTATTTGGACAGGAATGTGTGTGTATGGGGTGCATTTGTGTGTGTGTGTGCGAGTATTTGTATGTGTGTGTGTGCGTATATGTGTGTATATGTGTGTGTGTGTGTGTGTAATGCGCATATGTGTTTGTGTTTATATTCACCTGTCTTACATTGTGATTATTTAGATACAAAATGCCAGTAATGAATATGGCTTTGACTGCATGACTCACTGACTGTTCCCATTTTTCCTTTTTTTTTGTTTTGGTTGGTCTTTTCTAAATTTCTTTCTTTATTTTTTTACTGTTATTGTTGTTTCAGGTCTGTTTATGTCATAATATTTATTGCAGTCAAAAGGTACAGATGACATCACAGTCTTCTGAAACTGCAAGTTTTATACTTGTCATGCACAGTTTGGTTTTCTCTTTTTGATATATAATACTAAATGGTGTTGAACAAAGGAAGGGAGAGAACTCTTGTATTTTTTGGATATTTTGAAGCAAAGAAAAGGAAGAGAGAGAACCAATAATGTTAGATGAATAAATCCATGTTGGTGTTTGCTATTCTTCTGTCCCTTTATAGAGATTTTGATTGATCACAGTTATATTTTTGCCTGTACACTTCTGTTTTCTTCTTTTTTTTTTTACTGCTGAATTCTGTTCAGACAAAGTGATTCATGCAGTTGCATTTACAATTCTGCTTCTTTTGTGGAGCTTATACATTGTGCCAAAGTTGTAAAATGTTCTTTTTCTTTTTCAGTCAAAAAGGATCGGATGCTTCTTGGAAAAAAGACCACGAGCCACCTTGTGAAGTGAGTACTGATCTGCCCAAACCCACTAAGAGTTTTGACATATTGTCAATTGTTCCGCCATTTGCTCATACTCTTCACTTTATGAGGGTGCTTGTCTTGTAAACTGACTGAGACTGCTAGAAAAAACAGAACAAAACAATCAGGCGTAAGTTGAAGGTTGTGTATGTTTTAAAGTTAAGAAAACGTGTACACTCATTCATTTTTGTTCATGTTTTGGCATTTTTTCTAAGTGCTGATAGAAATCAGTTAATGAGACAAGGGAAATAAAGTGGATGAATTATTCCATGGTATTCCATGATGTTAAACACATCTATTCAAAAGTCTGTGTAAGAGAGATTTTGTCATTGAAAAATGGCTTTGTTTTATGATTGAAAAGTGGCCACACTTGTCAGTGCCCTTTGTGCTTTCTTAACCTTGCTTTGGGCATTTGTTTTTCATTTGTTTATTCCCCCCCCTCCCCCCCTATTATAAGATAATTTGCAGAAAGAACATCATTTTCTTGATCTTCTTTAAGAATGGTGTATTATAGCAATGGGAACCCACAAAAGATGAGGAGACCGAGTTGTTAAGGTGATGGATTGCTAATCCATGTGGGTTTTGCAACCACATGGATTCAAATCAAATCCTTAGTGGGTTCCCCCCTCCCTTCCCCACCCCCTCCCATTTCTTGATGTATTATTTCTCAGTGGGCGGTTGTTATTTTGGATAGAGCAAGCGTTCGAGAGTTAACATCTCAAAGTTCAGTTCCAGCCCACAATATAAATAAACATGGCCTGTTTACTGCCGATATGTTCTGATCATTCTGATGATGCCAGCTTGGAGTTTTTTACATGTCCCTTCTGTTTGCACGCTCATTTCAAGATCTTGCCAGAGCATAGGGTTTTGCTCAGACTTGAAGAGTCTTCCAGATAATTGCTCGCAGGTTTGGGATGCATTTGAAATTATTGAAACGCAGTGAAACCCTTCTGAACATACTCCAAATGCCATGCCATTGTAAATATAGTCTGTAAATGTGAAAAGGTTATTACATGTGGTCATTGTGTTTGTTGCCTGTTGCAGTATCATAAGTCTTGATTGTACAGTGAAGAATCAATGTAAATAAGTAGTAGCTTTGCAATTTTTTTTTTTTCAAAGACATGCTGAAATAGATTTTGCTTGCAGCATATATTAGTATAAATGAGATAAACTATTTCTCTCTTCATTTGTTCCTGAAGAAAATTACAGACAGTCTGAAATATATTTCATTTTGTTGTTGTCTGTTTATTTTCTTATCTAATATATTTCATTTTGTTATTGATCTTTGTTTATTTTTTCTCTTTTCTCTTTTTATTTATTCTTTGACAACCTGCAGATCATTGAGTACTCAGATGATGAAGAGGAGAAGCGTGTCAAAGCTAAGAGGAGAGCAAATAGAACGGCACAAGCAGGAAGGGATGCCAAAGAAGCAGCCGCTGATTCAGACACTGTGAAGGAGAGAGCAGGAGCTGATTCAGAAACCAATAACAGGTATTCCTTTGATGTAAAATATAGTACAACATTCATAGTTCAACGATGGAGTCAGGGTTCAAATCCTATCAGACTATCAATCATTGAGGGATTTTTTTGGCCCCAGCCGGTTCCTTTCAAGAGCTGATGGGCTCATTTGGAAGACAGGGACCACACAGTCAAGCCTCATCCACTTTGATGCTTCATTGAGGGTATTTCTCAGATCTCCTGACCAACACAGTAGATGTCTGTAACCTCTCAGGCCTGGTTGACAGGCAGGTTAATTATAATGATAAGCGTGGTGTACAGCCTTGTCATGCAGTTCCAGTCTTATGTGGGCCCCCACAGCATCATGATTATCACCTTCATTATCATCATCATCATTATCATCATCATCATCATAGCATTGTGTAAAATTGTCTGATTCTGTGGCCATCAGTGTGGGGTAGGTAATGGGAGGGTAAAGAAAAGATGTTCATAATGTCTCTTGGTGGTGACCATACATGACCCTCCACCATGAAATGGATTGATTATCATCTCAGTGTTTGTCACAAGCAGCAAGAATAGAAGACAAGGACAGCAGGGGACAGTTCTGGGATTTTTATTTAAACTATGACTGTAAGTCTTTGTGCTCATTTTTACATAAGGTACTACAGAATAATTCCTAATGCTGGGATTCCTAATGCTGTTCATAGCAACTCGTTTATCCTACTATTTCTGCAGTAGACAGGTTGAACCACACATAAAAGGCACTTCGTTATGCACACACATAAAAGGGATTGTCTTATATGATTGGCAGGTGTGCAAAATGCCATAAAAGATTGGGTCTTAGTTGTAAAGGAAAAGTTATTGTTGTGTGTGTGTGGTTCAGTTTTCTTTATTATTACTAAAATGGTAAATCAGAGGGGTAGGCCTACCATCTTCCAAAATTCATATCTCCGAAAGTAAGCATCTGACTTTCACTAATTTTTTCTCAATAAAAAGAGCATAACAGATACATGTAGATTCTGCAATAAAATAAAAAAAGATCACATATGACATGTAGCTCATTTTCTGGTGGAAAGTCACACACAGTTCTTTTAAGGTACTGACACAGGAACCATTTCAACCATATAATTCAAGAGGACAGAAAGAAACCAATTCAAAATATACCATCTGTCATGGTTAAATGTATGTCTCAAACGACCATAAGCATCGGGTCCAACCTGGCTGTTCGTATCAGGTTCTGATCTATTCCAAACAGATGACATCCTCTGCCAATCATTGAGCCAGCACCCATTTTGCAAATGGCATCTTGTGGTAAATCTTGAAACTCTCCAATTTGGAGACAAAGTAGGCCTACTTGATATACTTTAGTCAAGTTAATGATGTCCTTTGGAACAGACAAAACAAAAATTATAAAAGTGCACATTACCAGTGTCCTTGCTTAAGCTGTTTATAGATGAGCATCTGTGGGATGCATTTGTTTTGCCGTGCGGACAGTGTGTCCTCTCCGGCAAACTGCTATTTGATGGATAGACACTCTGTACTCAAGACTCCTCAGTTCTTCACAACCTGAAGGATGGTCACTTGATTTTGTCATGTGGTGTTGCGTATCTTGTGCACACATCTTTTGTGGAACGGTTCCAGCTGTTGATTGTGCTGTTGGTGGGTATTATAGGTCTTACTGCTTTACAAGCTCTCTACACATCAGTCTTTGTAATTTCTCCTGCTAAGACACACTAAGACCATGGTGTAAGGTACCCTGGAAGGAGGCTGTCATCAAAGTCAACAGAGAAAATGCTGGGTGGCGAAAATCAGCATGCCTGGTTTCCATTTTGCACCCTAATGAAAGACATGGAGGGTCTTATCTTTTGCATCCTATCAACACCTTCAGAAGTCATCTGGTTACAGGATTAGATGATGACGATGATGTTGATTTGATGATGATGGTGATTATTATGATAATGATGATGATGATACTGGGAAGTACTTCTGGGTTATGGAGAACTCAGAGATAAAGTCTGAATACTGGAAGTGTAGGCCTACTGTTTTTTAAGCAGCAGGTCATTTTGATCAAGCTTAGAATGTTGTAAGAGTAGTGTGGGGTGATTCTTAGTCTGTAAATTAGATCACTTTGTTTTTGTTTTCTGTTTGTGGTTGGCACTTTCGTTGTTTGAGTGAAATCCCACAACGTGAATAGAAACAATGAATGTTTTAACCTCCTGAAGGTATCTGCCAAACTAGCTCAGCAGTGAAAAGGCTTTACTTCAGTGTTGCTGATGAACCTGCTTGTTGATGACCCCTACGCTACTGTTGGCATGCTGCTAATAAATTGCCTGCATTGCTTCACACTTTGGCAGCCATTGAAAATGTTCTCTCAGCCTGTGTGGTATAAAGCTCATAGTATTTTCTCATGGCAACTAAGCGTTGGTGTGCATTCTATGAAGCTGTTTCAGAAATACCTGCAGTTTGTGTCTCGTGAAATTTCAAACAGTGAAAGTGAAAATGATGACAATGATGATGCAGGAGGTTAATCAGGTTATAAACTTCTATTGCAGAAAGGATTTATGTTTGCACAGTTTGTAACCTGAGATTTTACTCTATAGGGATGGGGATTTTTCTTTTTTTTTTATTTATATTGAGTTTTGCCTATCTTGATCAGATCCTATTGGTTTTATTTGACAGAATGGAGGAGGGATGTGTTAGTATGTCTTGTTTGGCATCCCACACATGAAATGCTTTAACTGAGGAGTAATAGTTCTGTAGAAGAATGATTTTAACATATTTCAAATGTTCCATTTTAGTTTGGTGCCACCAGCATATTCTAGGATTGTTATTTATTGATGTTACAAGTGAAACAAGAGGCAGTGAAATATGAAGGCAGGTTGTTGTGTGCTTATACATTTCATATTTATATTTCATAAAATAGAGAGGGGGCGGGGCAGCTTTGTTTGCTATTCCATGAGAAATGCAAGAAAAGTCTGTTTCCTATTTGCAGCCATCAAAACCCGGACACCAACAAACAAGATGGAAAAACAAGAAGGAGTAAGTACAAGTGTTTCTTATGGAGTAGGCCTACTTTATGGCCTGTATTACTTAAGAGCCTGTTGGGAGATTAGCCATTGAGATTTGTATTCTAGAGTGATTAAAGGAAAAGTATGAGAATCAAGTGTTTTGGTCATTTGTTTGTTTGTTTTATTTGATTTTTTGTTGTTGTTGTTGTTTTACCATTATGTACATGATCATTGAACATTTGTGAACTTATATAACCCAAATGATGTCTTGTAAAGTTGATTAATGTGCTTTATTTTCTTTGGTTACAGTAACAGTGATAAATCTCAAGTTCCTTTGTAACAGATCCTGAAATGTTAAGAACTTTTGCTTCATGATTTTTGTAAAATCCTATGCAGACTTGTAAAATTGTTATTTTTGTAGCAGTATTAACTCTCTCTCTCTTTCTCTCTCTCTCTCTTTCTTTCTCTCTCTCTCTCTCTCTCTCTCTCTCTCTCTCTCTCTCTCTCTCTCTCTCTCTCTCTCTCTCTCTCAGTCTGTCTGTCTTTGTCTGTCTGTCTTCCTGTGTGTACACACACTTCCTGTGTATACACACACACACACACACACACATACAGACAGGACAGACAGATAGATAGAGAGATAGACACATAGGTAGACAGATAGATAGAGACTATTACTCTAGTTTGTTCTGGTTTGAAAAGAGAAATTTGTTAAATTTTTATGAATCATGCCTTCATTATGCACAAGCTGGAAAAAAAAGGAAAAAAGGTCAGCACAAAGAAAATCTCCCTGAATGTTATATAAGATCCTTAAAAAACTATTAAAGGAGGATTTATGACAGCATGTGAGACTCTACAATTTTGACACCATGAAATTTTGTATATTCAGTAAGAACAGATAATGTTGACCAAAAAAAATTTTATAGGGGAAAAAAGCGGCATTTATTGATCTTTACTCCTTTCTTAGATATGTACATTTGAGTTGCTGAGATGTGTGCATTTGAGCACCATGGCAGCATGTAGGAATTGGAAAAAAAATCAGCTACACTCATCAGATGTGGCTTTATCATATAAACTTTGAACAAATATAGAAGAGGAAGAATCCATAACTCAGTTTGCAAGGACATTTCCATTTCAAAGTTGTGTAACATTCATACATCTCTATCATCTCCCATTAGGAAAGGGACAAATAAGATAACTGTTTGTCACAGATTTACATTTCACTTAAAAATATTATAAATTTGATGTTATAGAATGTGTACATAATGGGTAAATCTCATAACCACAGTTGTTAGAGTTTGGTGGGATTTTTTTCCCAGTGTAAACCAAAACTAGAGCCATATATATATATTATCCATGAAAATCACATGCAGTACCATGTTTAGTCGTTAAAAAATTGCTGTGTTTTTATGTGTGTGAGTTTTTTTTAAATGTGTGTGTGGTCTGTGCAGTTGAACAAGCCAATATTCGTAGAGCAAAAAAGAGAGCTCTTCGAGCAGAAGCCCGGAAATTAGCGCGGCAAGAAAAAGCCCAGAAATCAGTGGATGCTAAATATGGGCCCAGTCCTGTACGTTCAACCTCAACAGCACGGGATGGTCATTTTCAGTCCAGTTCACAGACTCATTCAGTGACTGGACAAGATTTTTTTAAAAGTCCTGTTGATTCATCAGACGGATGCCTCTAAGGTGGTTCTCCTGGCCATCCAAGATTTATGACAATCAGTGGGACCACTGCAGATTCAACTACACGTTTGATGACTTCCCCAGCAGATGGATATGGTGCAGGTGTGGCTTACAGACCTCAGTTGACAATCAGTGGGGATCACACCATGCAGATGACCAGGCTCATTCTGTTCTGATGGTTCCAGCCATCAGATGAACTATGGTCAGGTGTTGGCTTCAGACCTCAGTCTGACAATCAGTGGGGATCACACCATGCAGATGACCAAGGCTCATTCTCTTCTGATGGTTCCAGCCAGCAGATGAACTATGGTGCAGGTGTTGGCTTCAGACCTCAGTCTGACAATCAGTGGGGATCACACCATGCAGATGACCAGGGCTCATTCTCTTCTGATGGTTCCAGCCAGCAGATGAACTATGGTGCAGGTGTTGGCTTCAGACCTCAGTCTGACAATCAGTGGGGATCACACCATGCAGATGACCAGGGCTCATTCTCTTCTGATGGTTCCAGCCAGCAGATGAATTATGGTGCGGATGCTGCCTTCAGACCTCCGCCTGACGATCACTGGGGATCACAGTATACTGGTAACCAGGGCTCCAATCAACAGTTCAACTTTGGTCCATTCAGACAACCACCACCAAGACCATTTCAGGGTCGTCAGCAGCATGCCAGGTTTCAAGGTCGGCCCCAGTTCCATCGGTATCACTAGTGTCAGAACTCATGACTCTCTGTGACACCAAGAAACCGTCTTGTTTTAGAGGTTTGGTCAGTAACCCAGTGTTAACATGTTCAAGATATAGATGATAGCAAAGAGATGACAGCAGGAATTTTTGGGCCGCAGGAATTCGTTCATTATTTCTTTTAACGTCTATTCACATGTGTTTTTAGACGGGGGGGGGGGGGGGGGGGGGGGGGTTGCGTTGTAACAGGCCTTTTATGAAGTAAGAAAAAATTTATGAAGTAAGAAAAAATCTAACGAGCAAACAAACAGGAGCACGTGGGATGTACATGTATACAACAATCAGGCTTAATCAAAGAAAACGACCTACAGGACTGTGCAGTAAGTGCCTCGCAATGTGTAAATACAGAGTGAAATCAGTATGTATCTGTTTTAGATTTATAACTGATGAAGGGAAATAAGGTCGCATTCGCTGACAACACAAAAGGTGTTTAACTGTTATGTAATCACTACAGATACATTTGATGGTTTTACTGAATTTAGTTCGAAGTGAATTGAGAAATAATCTGTAAGCTAACGTTATCTCTAGTCTTGTAAAACCCTGGTAATTTACGATGAATGGGCGAAGGTCACATTGCGCTTTTACTTTGTTTTCTAATGTAGCGTTTATTTCATGCTCACATAGTGGTAAATCAAGTTTAGTACTGCCAGCCCTATTCAGTATTGCACTTTTAGCTATTCTGTCGACCCGATCGTTATTTATGATACCATAGTGTGATGGGATCCAACAAAAAGTAAATTGTGTATTATTTGTTATTAACTCTTTCGTTACTCACTCCCGCTTTAGCTGGACAGTACTTTCTTACTGTAAGAACTGAATTTGTTCATACGCTGTCTTTCGTTTCCTGGGTTTCCTGAGAGAGTAAAACTGTGAAAAGAGGGAACTTGTGTTACTGTTTCTCTACTCATTGTGGATGAATAACAAACATGACGTGTGTTGTGCGCGTGCGTGTGCGCATGTGCGTGTGTGTGTGTGAACAGGCGCACTTCTCGCTCTCTTGCTTGTTCTAAATCAACAGCGACTTTCCCAAGGGGGTGGAAGACGATTGGTGTATGGAGAGGGGGTAGTCTTGGAGACTGGACTGAGTTATAATGACATTGACAACCACAGCAGAAAGCAGCTGTAGTAGGTCTGACAAACAGGAAACGGTACCTAAACAACAGCCTCACTGCTGTCCCATGGGAACGGAGGAAAATGTTTATTTTTTCATAAACTTGCCTGGGTGTCTTAACTGACCATGCCGAGTAGAACAGGGAAACCCGCTGAAGGCAATCTGATCCAGGAATGCAGAGTATAAACACAAGGGTCGTGTCCCGTTCACCACACAGCCGTTACTGCGAGGAAAGCGGGAAGCCGGTAGGAAGGATAGACGCACTGCCTCCTGCTAAACTCGCCGCCGGTAATGAAGGGTAGAGGATAGTTTTGGATTTTCAGTACTCAAAGAGTTAAACAATGAATTAGAAATTTTATCTCATAAATTAACCTACTGTTTACCTTATATTTGCAACTTTTTAACGATTGCAAGGGTGACACCTTTCCGGCTGGGAGCCGGAATTCCGGCTTTTTAAAATTTCCGAACCGGAGGTTTCAGGCTTTTTAAAATATCGAGAGAGAAAAAAAAATGAAATAGTAAAAAAGAACGACGAGGTCGAGTCGGGATGGATTCCGATCCATGTTTTTTCCATGTCTGATCCACGTTTTGACGACTTCCGCCTTGCCGCCATTTTGAATGCACTGTTGTAGCTGTGAAAATTCGAGATGCCGTTTCTGGAAAAATGCGACGTTCTTAAAGTCGCTGAGGTCGAAAAAGCGACCAAAAACAAATGTTACATTTTAATGCATGGTGCTACATAGACTTTTGGTCTCGTGTTCTGGAGTTAAAAACAGATGGAAAACAAAGATATCCAAAGCTGGGCAGAGTTGTGAAAGCTGTTCTAACGTTTTTTCTGGTCCTGTGGTTGAAGCCTCGTTTAATCTCATGGATGATGTAATTAGAACAGATAGGGCAAAATTGACTGTGTCAAACTATGAGGCCACAGCCATAGTGAAATCAAGTTTGAGATCAAAACAGGTATCATCCACAAACATGAGCATTTCACCAACAGTTAGGAAAGAAATCCTGAAGGCCAAGTCGAACTACACAGCCCATCTGGAAAAAGTAAAGGAGAGACAACTTTCTGAAAAGAAAAGAAAATTTGCTAATGCTCTAGAGCAAATTCAAAAGACAAAAGCATTGAGGAATAAGAAAGGTATTGCCTGCAGAGAATACATAAAAAGCAAGAAGCAAAGAGTAGCAGCAGATTCTTGTAGTCCTTCTAGAAGCAGCACGGCTACCCTTGATGCAGCACAGCCACCTTCAGATCATCACACCACTACAACTAACTCTGACCAAGGGAGGGACACAGCCACCCCATTGTCTGCTCTGTGTCAAGAAGCAGTGCATCCAGACCCACCTCAAAGTTGTCAGGAAACTGTGCAGTCAGAAAAGGAGCAGCCAAGTATCTTTCCTGAGCAACAAAAAGTTCAATCTGGCAAAAAAAGGCAAATGAAACTTGATAGCCTATTTCAGAAAGTTCCAAGGCTGGACAAGTAACTAACAAGTTGTGCTGTTAGTGTAACTTTGCTTTTGAAATGAAAAAAAGTAAAACCAGTTGCTTATGCCTATTGGATATTTATTCATCAAATTCCATCAGTATTTTATATGATAGATGCTGTTTTGCCGGACATTGCCATACTTTGATTTATTAATGAACTGGACCTATTTTCTTTGGCCATTACTTTGAATTGGATTTTGAAGATAGTTGGACACATTAACTTTGGCTCAGTACTGCATGTATTCATGTGGGCTGAAAATTCTACAGAAAGTGCTTGCCTGCAATTGATCTTCTGTGTAACCTAATGAAAGTAAGTGATATAATAAGTTTCTCTTAACAACCATCAATGCTTTTTCAGTTTGAGAACAACATTGTACTTGTTTTTTTATGAGATCTTTAGATCTAACTTATTGTTGGTTTCCTCAGAATAAACATATATACCTTAATTTATAAATATTTTATTATTGGAACTTGCATTCAAAATAGTTTCAGGAGACGGGGATTTTTCCTTTTGTAATGCATTTAAAGCGTCAGCGTCTGGGGGCTTTGCCCCCCAGACCACCCGAGAGGGCTTTGCCCCTGCACCCCACCAGGGCCTCGGCGGCCCCTGGACCCCGGCCTTTCCTGTTTTTCAATTTTCACAGGTGTCACCCTTGCGATTGTAATGCAGATTTCGAATCTACACATAATAAGATACTATACAAAGTTATGGGTAGATCCACTATATATTTTAGTGCCATTAGGATGGCAACTAATTCAGAAGTGAAGATTGAATGCCCAAGTCCTAAAGAGTAAGCCTTTTCTACTTTAAATTTTGGAATTAGAAAACCAGCACCCGCAGCACTATCATCTAGAACACAGCCATCGGTAAATATTTTCAAATAATGTAGATATTTTGTATGTAGATGTGACAGAACATCAATTGCTAACAAGTGTGGATTAGTATCTTTTCTCAAGTCATTATCAGTGTAGTTGATACCAAAATTTGCACTGGACAATTCCCATGGGGGTAGAGGACAACATATCATTTTATGTGAAACTTTGTTAGGTACTAGACGGGAAATTTCGAAGAGCTCATGTGTGTAAGTGGATATTGTTTCTTGTGCCTTTATTGTTCTTGCTCTCTTGGGGAAATGGATGTCAAACCGAATTTTAAGTTCCGTATCGGCATAATTAGCTACAGCATTTGCTGTAACTATATATTTAGCAGCTGATAACTTCCTCCAATCATCAATGGAAGGATGCCGGCTATTTTATATACTTCTTGAATTTTTGTATATACCGTACCCCAAGAGCACATTTAACAGCTTTACTGTCTAAGCTTTGAAGTTTTTTCAAATAGCATTTTGGAGCTGAAAAATATACCTCTTGGCCATAAGCCAACTTCGATCTGACTAAAGCTGTTACAAGATGTAATAACGTTTTAGTGTCCTGTCCCCATGATTGTTTACTAATAATTTTTATTAAGTTATAGCTTTTCATAGCTTTATATAACAAGGCATCAATATGTTTTTTCCACTGTAAACTAGAAGTCAAGTGTACTCCCAGGAATTTCACTTGAGCAGCATATTTCAGTTCCTCCTTATCAATTTTAAACAAAGGTACCTCTTTGGGACTGAGACCATTATCAAAAAGCATCATGTGTGTTTTTTCATGGGATATTTGGATACCGTTAACTGTCAAGTAAGTGGAAATATTGTTAATTTCACGTTGGTAGACCTGTTTAATGTAGTTTATTTCTCTTAAGGAAGTTTTCCTTTTCAACGAAACGTTCATCCAAATTGCTATATCATCAGCGTACTGAGCTAAGTTTATATTGTTTGAGACTTGTGTTGGTAGGTCATAGATTAAAATATTAAATAATAAAGGAGATATTACAGAACCCTATGGAATTCCCATATTTACAGGTCGTTTTTTAGAGTATGTATTACCTATTTTAGCTACGATACTTCGGTCACTTATGAATGCTTTGATAAAATAATAAAGATTACCATTGAGACCAATGTCTTTTAATTTCATCAAAAGTCTTGCATGCCAGACTTGGTCGTACACTTTTTTAAGATAAAAAAAGGTAGCTAAAACATTTTTTCTCTTAGCAAACTGATTTTTAATTTGAGTTGTTAATTTGACTAAATGGTCTGTCGTTGATCTACCTTTTCGAAACCCAGACTGGTTGATAGGTAATATATCATTTTTTCCACAAAAGTAAGTCAGTCAATTCAATATAATTTTTTCCATTAGTTTTGAAACATGGGATGTTAGCGAGATAGGTCTATAACTACCGTGAGTAGAGAGTGGTTTTTTAGCTTTTGGTATAGGTAACACAGTTGAAGTCTTCCAAATGTCAGGTATGCAACCATTTTCCCAGCATTTTAGTATAATTTTGTCTAAATATTTAATCCATTTCTCAGGTAAATGATTTAATAGTGTGTATGAAACACCATCGAGTCCTACAGCCGATTTTTTGTTGTTCAACGAGAGAAGGGCATCTTTGAGTTCTTGTAACATAATTTTTGAATTTATGTACATGTGGCTATCGGGGGGAGGATCTGAGTATTCTTCTAATTCTTCAATTTTCCGTCTTTTCTCCCTTGTTGGAGTAGACAAGCTACTAAAATTACGTACTCTCGAAAAGAACTGTACAAATTCTTCGGCTTTCTCAGATGATGAAAGAAATTCTTTGTCTTTAATCTTGATAGGAAACTGGGGTAAATGAAAACCATTTTTCATTTCTTTGACCTTATTCCAAAGTTTAGGAAGATCTTTAGGCCCGGAAATTTGTAGAGAACAAAAATCTGACCAATATTGCTTTTTGGCTCGGGCTATAACTTTGTCGGAATGAATCTTTGCCACTTTCATATTGTAATGATCTTCTGGAGATTTAGTTTTTAAGTAGATTTTATACATTTTCTTTTTTTCATTCTTTGCTTCCTCACATAATTGATTCCACCAACTATTTCCAACATAATTACCCCTGTTGACACATTACCTTTTTGGAATTGAATTGCTTGCTGCCTCGTGTAGCGCGTTTGTGAAGCGTGAATACATATCATTAACATTGTCACTTTCGTTAAACTTGCAATCTTTTGCCATTAAAATCTTATGGTATGTTATCCAGTTCGCAAGGCTGTACATATATCTAGGTATAACGTCGTCATGTACTGGCGTGTTATCAAACGGTTCATTTATAACTGTGACAATTGGCAGGTGATCACTTCCAAGGGAGTCAGATGTAACATCCCACATGCTAATAATGACGAGGTCAGGTGATAACAAAGTTAGGTCAATGGCTGAAGCCTTATGTTTAGGATTGTCTGGAATTCTAGTTTATTCTACCGTCATTTAACAAGACTAATCCAGAGTCAACAACATTTTCAACAAAACGATTGTTAGAGACATACTGGCAGTCATTGTCCCAAAATGGAGAATGGGCATTAAAATCCCCCATAATCAACCATTTCTCATTATGGTCTGAAGTCCATAGCCAGTCACTGTTTTCTCCATCAGGGCCACATGGATAATATATAGACATGATATTTATAGTTGACACAGAGTTCATTTTCACTTTCACAGCCACATAATAAACTCCATCAGTATCCTTTGGCACAGGAAGTGGACTGATTTTATAATCCACATCTTTACGTATATAAACAGCTACATAAATCTTTGAGTTATTATCATAGACGTGTGTCACAGGAGGATAGTAATATTCTTCTAAATTTGGCAGTTTACATTTTGCCACATTTAATGATTATAAGGCAACAATATGATGCTTATTGATGGATAGATATTGCTGCAGATGAGGATGATTAATATTCACTGAACGATTGTTCCACTGAAGAACAGAAAACTCTGTTGCGTAACGGTTTTTAACGCGCATAACTAACCAAAACCAGCTGTAGATAATTATACACAGGAAGAAGCAAAAAACAATAAAATTAGAATACAGTCAAGGGTGAAGATATCTTTGGCGAAAGTAAACACGACCTGTGAACACCTATATGCGACAGTAAAAACCGATAAAAGAAAGTCGCAAGTATGTTCAGGCTGACACTGGTGCAATCACAACATAAAGAAGGTTCACCAATCATAAAGATCTTTCAAGGGATGGAAAAAGTTATGTTGTGAAATGTCACCATTCCACCATGGACACTGGGACCGATTGAAATGGGGTGTTCTTAAATAATAGAATGGGTGATAATTATTGTCATAGGCGGTGAATGCATAGTTTTCAGACTTCTTGTTTTGATAATGATGAGGTTTACGCTTTGGCTGCTCCCAGAGGATACTGTTGACGTGTCTGCCGATGTTTTTGGCGAGGATGGAAGAGCCAAGCCGATTTGGATTCACCTTGTCCTTGAAAGTAGAGCAGAATTTTGATTTTAAGTTGCCATGATTCAAGAAGGAGATGTTGTTGCGACCATAAAGCTCTGAGTGAAGCAGGGCGATCAAAAGATCTATTTTTACCTGAAGGTCGCTGTCTCTCACCGGTGCAGTTTTGCTAAGGACTGTTTTAATCTTAGGATATGTGGTCACAATTTTATCCAGGGCCCTCACTATTTTTTTGCAAACTAACTGGGGGGCGTTGGCCTTCAAATCAGACAATCCACAATGCAGAACACAACAATCAAATTGACTGGTAGACGAAGCGTAAACCTCGTCATCATCAAAACAAGAAGTCTGAAAACTACGCTTTCACCGCCTATGACAATAATTATCATCCATTCTACTATTCAAGAAATTTTGGACTGATTGTTTAAAAACATCAAGAGTAAAATTGACGTCAAGAGGTTTGGTCAGTACAACCAGTGGTAACATTTTCAAGATATAAATGATGGCAAAGAGATGACAGCAGGTGAATTTTTGGGCTGCATGAATTTTAGGCCAATTGTTTGTTGCAACAACGGTTGGTGAATCCTGTCTTTTGTTGATTTTATTTTGTTTAGTGTGTGTGTGTGTCTTCACATATACTTGATTGCACACGTATGTGTGTGTATGTTTGAAATGTGTGTGTGTGTGTGTGTGTGTGAGTGAGTGTGTTTGTGTGTGTGTGTGAGTGTGTTTGTGTGTGTGTGTGTTTTGGAATGAGTGAGTGAGAGGGTGTGTTCTTGTGTGCATGCAATGTGCCAATGGTCCCCAGTGTTCCCATCCAAATACTAGCCAGGCCTGACATTGCTTATCTTTGGTGATCTTAACATTTTCAGCATTGCATGGCCGTCAGCACAAAGTCATGATGTATTGGAAATGTTGGAGAGATTGTTAGATGTTTTTTTTGTTTTTTTCTGTTGAAGTATTGTGTATGTTTTGAACTGGTTATAGTCATGATGTGGTTCTATGCTGGGCTCTAAACAAAAATAACAATTACATTAATCAGAGATGAATCACATATCTGCAAAGGAGTGGTAAGATGGAGTGTCTGTCAGAGTTTTTCATTTACTTACTTCAGTGTGAAAAATTTGTGTCTTCACATATACTTGATTGCACACGTATGTGTGTGTATGTTTGAAATGTGTGTGTGTGTGTGTGTGTGTGTGTGTGTGAGTGAGTGTGTTTGTGTGTGTGTGAGTGTGTTTGTGTGTGTGTGTGTGTAAGAGACAGAGTGTTTGTGTGTGTGGGTGTAATATGATACGACACTGACAAGCCTGCAGACCAGATTTTCTTGCTGTTTTGGAAAGGACAAAAAATCTTGAATCTTAGTTTTATGAAACATTTATAATCCTGACATCATTACCTACGGTCAATCGCTGACAATATAATTTATAAATACACACTGGATTTTCAGCGTGCACTTCAGATGCATATATGTGCATTACCTAACAAACTGCAGAACAGAGAGTGGAAGTGGCAAGTAGTGAAGGACTTAAATCATGTATGCTCATAGCACATTTGAACTGGTCAGTCCCTCCCTTGAAGCTAAAATGAATATCTTTCTTAGAGTGTATACATATATGCAAATCAAATTATCACATGGGGGGGGGGGGGGGGGGGAATCTTCAACAACAACAATAACAACATCAACAATGATACCAGCAATAAAATTTGCATCTGATCATTCACTTCTACACTGTTACGGCTTGTGATAAGTGAGCATATACCTTATTGTTCCATATGGTGAAAGAGAAAGAGAGAGACGAAAACATCGTATACAAAACTGATAATAGTAGTATAAATGCACCTGTGAAAAGTTATTCCTTCTGATGGTTCTTTTGACAGTCATATCCCTGCAGTTAATGGCTTTACATCAAGGCATATTTGTATCAGCAAACACATGTGGGTCAGTGTATGAGGTCAGTGAGTTCAGTGCTGCCAGTATTACAAGTACATGTAACATCCCAGTCCGCACTATTGCAGTAGTAATATGGTATCCAGCTGCCATGTGAGCAGACACAGTGAACGTCTGGAATCATCACTCTCCGTCCTTCTACACTCTGTGGCTACAACCAGTATTCAGTCTGTTACAACCAGCAGTCAGTCAGCTACAATCATCACTCAGTCTAAAACAAGCTCAGGTTATGCTTTTTTTGTGTGTTCAACGTCGTCTTCCCTTTCAGTAAAGGGCCCAAAATCATTTGTGCTTGTATTCACATTTGTTTTCTTTCCTTATTTTCTGGAAAACACCTTCACACAAACAAGTTACACATGTTTCCTGCGCAAAGTACCACACACATCTTGTCATGCATCCCTGAACAAACAGGATGTTTGTGTTTTGAGTGCATAGTTTTACATATGTGTGGTTGTGTGAAATATGATTTTGTTTTACGCTAGTTGTAGGCCTATCAGTTGTGTGTAATCACACATTTATAAACAGACATTATGTTCATGTATGCCAAAGGTGAAAATGGGGTTCTTTCGGTGTAGGCCTACAAGTTGCTGTGTTCAAACGATTAGCACGTAAGACTGATGACTGCATGGTTATCAGACTGATCAGTTTATTGTAGTGGAATATGGCACATGAGTAAATTGGTTGCATACTGTGTGTCAAGGATGTTTTGTACACAATCAGCATATGTGATTTTCTTTGGTCCATATATAAATCAACATTTTTTTTCACAATCGAAAAGGTAGCCTGTCACTTTGTTGTCCTACAAGCTTTACCTTAAATTCAAACAAACAAACGTTTTGCTGTTTGAAGTATTCAGGCAAAAATTATAGGCTATTTGTCTCACATGTCTCATTTTGATCTTTTCATCTCCATTCACGTGAGAAAGGGAACGGAAATGCATTAACGTTTATAGAGTAATCCGTGACATCATCAGTATCTTCTCTTTCTCCCTTCCTCTGATGTTTGCCTCTGTGTGTGTGTGTGTCTACAGGTTTATTGCCACGACAGTAAAAGTTCAAACAAACACCTGTTTATTGGGTAGGGGGCGGGATGTGAAATTACGTAAAATGTCACAAGGTTAGACAATTTGGATCATGAAACGAAGTATTTTGTCTCTTGTCTCCTCATCTCCCTCAGGCAGTTAATATAGGCCTACCACCTTTTGTAGAGTCTAATATCTTTATCTGTGTCTAGTAGGCCTACTTATCTTTCTCCCAGCCTCCCCCCACCACACATTTACATTTAGCGTCATACACACTGCCATTTGCAACTGATGCAGAGTAGCACACACGGTCAGTCTATTTTTGGCTGTCACCTAGCCCAGTGTTTGCCGAAAATTCGGTCAAAAGATGCCTCCAGGTGGCGCCATATCCCACCTGACCGCCTTGGTCGCGCGAGAATTTGCGTGTCAATTCTCTTTTATTCTGAACACACACTGTATGACTTTACTCCCCCCCCCCCCCCCCCCCCCCCTCTTTTCACAGCCTGATCACTGTCTTCATCAGTATCTTCTCTGTGCCCCTCCCTCTGTTTTGTTTTGGTTGTTTTTGTTTTCCTCTGTGTGTGTGTGCGCGCGCCTTTGTCTGGGTCTACAGGTTTATTGCCTTGACAATAAAAGTTAAAAAAAAGCCATCTGTATTTTTGACTGGGGCTTGATGGGAAACTACGTTAGGCGATTTAGGTCATGAATCGAGATTTTTTGTCCCTCAACTTTATCGGGCAATCAGTGCACCTACCATGTTTTCCTGAGTCCAATATCTTTACCAGTGTCCGTTACTACTTGTCCCACCTTGCCCCCGCCTCACCTTAACACTTTCCGTCTATCTGTCTTTTTCCTCCTGTGTTCACAGATTTGTTTGTTTGCCTCCCTCCCCCCCCCCCCCTCTCTCTCTCTCTCTCTCACGTGCTTGCTTTTGCATTATTTGGAAATATTTATGCATTGAAGGTCCCTTATCATAGAGGCTCTTCAGGCAACGGATGACGCACGCGTTCAAACAGAAACAAAATACCATTAAATTTTATTTACGTATGCCACTGTCCTCGAAAATAGCATCTCTCTCTCTCTGACTGTCTGTCTGTCTCTCTGTCTGTCTGTCTGTCTCTCTTTCTCTCTCTCTCTCTCTCTCTCTCTCTCTCTCTCTCTCTCTCTCTCTGTGTTGTGTGTATGTATTACTATCTCAGAAAGTTATGCAGTGAAGGTGCAAAACACACACACACATACACACGCACGCACGCACACACACACAAAGAATCAAACCCAATAAACAGTTTTTCCTTTACTCCTCGTCCTACTCTGTCTTCTACATAACTGCTTCATCATCGTCATCGTCATCATCATCATCATCATCATCATCAATGCTATCTAGGTGGAGTCATCATCATCTTTGTCGTCGTTGTCTTCTGCTGCTTCGTCGTTGTTGTTTGGTTTTTTGTTGTTTTTGTTTTTTGTTGTTTTTTTTCGCCTTTTTTTCTCTCTCTTTTTTACGTAATGCAGAATGTTTTTCATTGGTTATTCGTTCTTATACTTTATTTCTTCATTTATTGATAATGGTAGGGGGGTCAGTTTTGGTATAAGCGACACGATTTTTGTTCGGTTTGTTTGTTGTTTGTTTGTTTGTTTGTTTGTTTGTTTTGTTTTTTAACACTGTTGAAAATTTTATCATGAATCCTGAGTATAAAATCATGGTTCCAGTGACTTAAGAAAGCGAATGCCAGCTGATCAAAGCTCAAAATACTGATCTATATAGGCCTACTACACTGAAATAGAAGTTGTCAGTCATGTTGTTAACATAAATTTACTCTGGCAAAGGTCCCCCACTGTTTTGGAACCACATGAGTTACGTAGTATTTAGGTTTTTTTCTTTTTTGTCATGCATTTTTTTTTCCTCACAAGGTTGTGTCTTGATTCTGCCCTCCAGGTAATTCACTTGTGTTTCTTCCTAAGTCTCTCCTTAGTTCCCCAAAGATGGAGCATGACTGCCATGAAGGCATGATAAGAAACTATCGTATGAAAAGAAATCCGCTTCCTCTGCAAGGTAGGTAGGTAGCTTGCATAAAAAGGAGAAGTTTGGCTCCTTTACTCCATTGTTGAAAGTCGGTACACGATGTCTTCCTCTCAATTAGCCTTTGTTAATTTTTTTCAAAATGACCTGTAGATAAACTTGTTCTATGATTTATGGTTGATCGTTCGTGATTTCATATGACACACATTCTACGATTTATGGTTGATTTTGGTGATTTCATATAATATCACATGCCGGTGTAGTTTAAAAAAAAAGCATACTAGTGAAGCCATAAAAATCTAATCATGTGATGAAGTTCTCTCTCTCTCTCTCTCTCTCTCTCTCTCTCTCTCTCTCTCTCTCTCTCTCTCTCTGTTTGTGTGTGTGTGTGCGCGTCTCAGTCTCTGTGTTAGTGGTGTGTGTATGTGTGTGTGCGCGCACGCGTGTATGTGAACTTTTTAAACAGCGTTTCCCGTCAGCTCCCAAAATAGAAGGATCTTTTTTAGCATGTCCCTCCGTTTTTTAATCTTAATTTTTTTTTTAATGTTTTTGTTTGTTTGTTTCTTTTGCTTGCTTTTTGTTGTTGTTGCTGTTGTTACTGCTCAACATTCTCCCATCCGTTTTTCTCAGCGCTAAACTTGCAGCTGTTCTTTTGGCTACATAAGCATGGGAAAGTTTTCCGTTGTCATTTTGTGATAACTGCAGTCTGCATGTTTCATGATTGATCGTTTCTTGTTCCCACGGGACCAAACAAAGTGGCGGTGTGTTTGCTGGGGTTATTCCCCCAGTGAGACGGGTAAGGCTGATCAGTGGTGAATCATTGGTCTGGGAAAAAAAAAAAAGCCTGGAGGAAGGGAAAGAGTGCAGCGGAACTTGAATACACACTGGTACTAGGTATTGTTTGAATAGCGGTAAAAAAATTTTTAAAAAAGGTCCTGTGTTGTGTGGTGTGTGTGTGTGTGTGTGTTTTGTGTGTGTGTGTGTGTGTGTGTGTTCGTTTGTTCGTTATTTCTTTTAACGTCTATTCTCACATGTGCTTTTAGACGAGTGTGTGTGTGTGTGCTCGAAGGGGGTTTAGCCACTAACAAGTCTGCACACACCTCGACCTGTTACTGTTGTTATCATTTTCGTTCAAAGCACAGCCGACTGCGTAAAGCCATATCAGGGCTAAATCATTTCAAATACTTCAACAGGAAAAAAAAAGGAAAAGAAAGTAAAGTAGGCTACACATATCAATACATCGTGCACATAATCCAAGGAGATGCCCCTGGCGCTGACCACTCCGTCCAATTTATCACACAAGAGATTTAACAAAAAACATAATTTTAAACATAATTAAGGACACTAAAACATATGTAAAAGCGGGCTGAAATTACGTAAAATTTATTCCGCGTATTTCATTTCCATAGAGTCCCAAACGCACTCAGTGTATGTATCCAATTGTCAATCCTAAGAGAAAGTATGTAAGACTTTATCGAACACGTACAGGTGAATGGACCAGCAAGGCAGAAAATGATAGGAAGAAATGACAGAAAGCAAAAGGGGTAGACAGAGACAAAAAGAGTGACAGAAAAGAGGACATTTCTAGCACAGAATTTCCAGAAGGTGGGAATACCATCATTTATACTGAAAGATTCCCTGGCGTTCCCACGGGATGGGGGGACCTAAGAGATCGGAAAATTACACCATTTACTACCAGGCTGAAGGTTTTCAGGCAGGATTGAACCCAGGTCTTCTGATTGTAAGTCTCATGTTTGCCCACTTGACTACCAGGACCATCGAATTCCGTACGGTTTGAAAGAAAGAAAAAGCGTGCGCGAGCATGCATGCACATCTGCACATGCACTCATGAATGCTCGCACCGCACACGCTAACACAAACATATGTGCAAACACATACACAGAGAGAGAGACACACACACACACACACACACACTCACTCACTCACATAAAACACACACACACACACACACAACACACACACACACACACATCACATACACACACACACACTTTTTCTCTCTGTCTTTGTCTGTCTGTCTCTCTCTCTCTCTCTCAATCGCTCGCTCTGTCTCTCTCTCTCTCTCTCTTTCTTTCTTACCCCCATCTCTCTATGTCTCTTTTTGTCTCCCCCCCCCCACCCCCTCTCCTTATAATGCATTTGAAATATGTTAAGATATCTTAAAGTGAGATTGATGATGGTTCAAATATACAATCCCCCTTACACGCACACATGTAGACGCGCGTGCGCGCGCGCGCGCACACACACACAACACACACACACACACACACACACACACACACAACACACACACACACACACACACACACACACACACACACACACACACACACACACACACACACACACACAGTGAGGAAAGAAAGGAGTGAGGGAAAACGGGAGATGGGGAGAGAGAGAGGCTCCTGTTGATTTAGGAAACCATATGCTCACAAAGGTGTAAAACAGTGTACATAAACGCAGACACACACACACACACACACACACACACACACACACACACACACACACACACACACACACACACACACACACACACACACAGAAAACAATCAGAAAATATGCAAAATCGGTTCTGATACATATCCCAACGAACATAACCCACCCTGAAAGTTACATTCTTTGCCTTGACAAACAGATGAATGAGCGTGATCTTGAAAAAATAGCTTCTATCATTTAAACTTAAACAATCTAGGAGCATCGTCTACATTATACCAGAAATACATGTATAGCCTTTGTATGGGACATATCATAAACAGAAAATGTTTAGGCTCTTGGTATTCAAATTTGAACTAGAGAGAGAGAGAGAGAGAGAGAGAGATTCAGTTTCACTTTCTCAGGATAATGTGTCTGCGTTTGGAATGAATACCAATTGCAGTGACATCAGTTATGCCATGTGACGGAGAAGACCAAAGCCTTAAAGTCTGCATATAAGCCATATGATCATTTATACCAGTTGTTAGATAGAAACAGATAGGCAGACAGAGACACAGAGAGAGACAGAAAGAAAGAGGGAGACAGACAGACAGAAAGAAAGAGGGGGAGACAGAGAGAGAAAGAAAGAAAGAAAGAGGCAGAGAGAGAATGATTCTGGTAGGCCTATTTCAGTTTTCTAGCAGTACAAAGTAGGCCTACATGGCTAAAAGCCATTTTTCAAACTTGCTTGCTAACCCAAAAACTACCTGGAACTACAAATATGCAAAAGAGAAAAGTAGAGATGAATCAAAGAGTAATAGCATATTACTGTATGTAGAGAGAGATGAGGGAGGAGAAACGCAAACAAGAAATGGCGAATAACACACCACCACACACACACCACACACACACACACACACACACACCACCACCACACACAACCCCACACAAACACACACACACACACACATGTATATATATATATACACATGTGTGTGTGTGTGTGTGTGTGTGTGTGTGTGTGTGTGTGTGTGTGCGTGGTGTGTGTGTGGTGTGTGGTGTGTGTGTGTGTGTGTGTGTGTGTGGTGTGTGTGTGTGTGTGTGTAAAAAAGAAGAAGAAAGAGCATTGCTATCACCACAAAGTTGATAACGACATCCTGGCTACTCTTGAGGATAGTACATTCTTTGTTCTTCTCCTTCTTGGTCTTTCTGCTGCATTTGATATTATCGGTCACTAGATTTTCCTTTCTTGGCTGAAAAGTGATTTTGGAAATATTTTGACTCCGCATAAGCGGTACCATTCTTACCTTTCATAAAGGACACAGTTTGTGTCTTTAAATGTTTCATCTTCCACGTCTATCCCATTGCAATACGGGATTCCCCCGGGTTCTTTTCTTGGACCTGTTCTGTTTGTAGTGTATACTAACCTTCTCACCAGCATTGTAACCGTCTTTTGACCATCACCTCTTTGTTGATGACACACAACAAGAGAAATTAGCATCTCCAGCGGAACTGAGTGATACGATTTCCACTCTCTCAATTATACACAAATGATAATAAAAACTGGATGGTTGACAACCGCTAAAGTTTAAAGATGAAGAGACTGAGGAAGTGTTACTTTCTCACACCAATAGAGTTGTACTCTTCCAAGTTCAGTTTCCTTTGATATGTGTGAATTTCCCTTCTCTGAATCTGTACAAAATATAGGATTCATCTTCGACTCTAACCTTTTCATGCGACAACACGTAATCAAAGTATGTCGAGTGACTTATTTGGAACTCAAAGGCATCAGCTCTATTCGCCATCTTCTCACTGATTCTGTGTGTAGGACTACTTTAGTTGTTGTTTTTTTCTCCTTAGTTTCAGCCTAAATCTTCCCATTACAGGGTTATGGTCACTGTTGCAGATTGTGGTCACTGCTGCAGTCTGCGCCTAGTAATCTTTTTGTTGTTGGCAATTATTTTTCTAAATCTTTTATTTATTATGATGTAATTAATTTAATTTCTAGTGCTGTCTTCTGGATGTATAATGTCCATTTTCTTCTCTTAGATTGCTCAAATCAAATGTTTGTTATTATGAATCCATTTACCTTTGCTCACTAAACAAATTTCTCTGTCCTTTCATTTCGCATGCCGAGGCTATGGTGTCCGACTATGTCATCCACTTTTTCGGGTCCCACTTTAGCAGTAAAACCTCCCAGTGTTATTGTAATGTCCTGTGATTTACATTGAGCCTTGGCTGTCTCTAATTCTTCATAGAAGTTGTAGATTTCTTCATCAGTACTTGCAGATTTCGGTGCATATACTTGGATGATGTTGATATCAAATGGTTTGCCCTCCATCTGACAAATAAAATTCGGTCAGATATAGCCAGTATCCTTTGACAGACCTTGACTGACACTTGTCCATTATGACGCCTACCCGTCTTCCATGTGTGTCCCCCACTAGAATACATAATTTTGTGCTCCCCCGATGTTATCATGCTTGCTCCATTCCATCTCACCTCCCCTAGTCCTAAAATATTGATGTTTAGTCTTTCCATTTCTATTTTGACATTTTCTAGTTTTCCTTTTTGGATTAATGCCCAAACACTCCAATTTGCAAGTTTTACACTTTTGAATTTGATTGCAATAGCTTGATGACGATTAGGTGTCACCTGCGCAGCATGACATCCCCTACCGGAAGAAGGTGTTCCATTGGAGCCCATATCAACGTCGTTTAAGTATCTTCGTAATAGGCTGGCCACGATTTTCCGGGGATGATACGATGGTGGTTTCCCGTTGCCTTCCATCGGTTTTTGTACTGACTCTCCGCTAGCCTTTGTTGTTCCCACGACTACCCACAAGGCAGTGGAGGTGATTTTCTGTCAGGGTTTACTCCCTTAAGGCGCACCATAAATGTACATTATTCTTATTATTCTTGTTATTCTTGTTGTTATTGTTGTTGTTGTTGTTCTTCTTCGTCTTCTTCTTCGTCGTCTTCTGCTTCTTCTTCTTCTTCTTACTATCATCAGTAGTAGTAGGTAGTAGTAGTATAAAAATTTAACTTGAACAACAATGTAAACAAGTAAGCAGATTACAGACAAATGCAATCAGATTAGATCAGTAAGGAAAGAAGAGAAACAAGACTAGTTGGGAATAGTTACATGTATAGGCAAACAAGCCTTATTAAAGAAATTAAGCAAATATGCGCAGACAACTAAATCAAACTGTGGAAAGGGAAATAAACATTTACTGTCCATTGGAGATGGGAGGGGGAGAGGGACTCTGTGTGTGTGTGTGTGCGCGCGCGCGCGCGTGTGTGTGTGTGTGTGTGTGTGTTTGGTGTGTGTGTGTGTGTGTATGTGTGTGTGTGTGTTTGTGTGTGTGTGTGTGTTTGGTGTGTTGTGGTGTGTGTGTGTGTGTGTGCGCGCGTGTGTGCGGTGTGTGTAAGTGTGTGTGTGTGTGTGTTGTGATGTGTGTGTGTGTGTGTGTGTGTGTGTGTGTGTGTGTGTGTGTGTGTTGTGCAAAACAATAATAATGAATCAAACTTGGCAATAAACAATCATATTATGTAAAACACACGCTATTTTCGTCATTTCATTATTGTAGCGTTGATTATGCACATAAAGATAATAACGTTAGCATTAGCAACATCATGCAGACATTATGTACATACAGACACACACACACACACACACACACACACACACACACACACAATATATATATATATATATATATATATATATATTATATGTATATGTATATGTGTGTGTGTGTACATATATGTAAAGAGAGACAGACAGACAGATATATATATATATATATATATATATATATATACATAGATACATGATACAACACAAACACACACACACACACACACACACACACACACAACAAACAACAAACAACAAACTTGATTACTTGTAATCAATTGTAAAATGATTGCAGTGCTACTCACAGAGAGACTGAGACAGACACAGAGACACAATGAGAGACAGTGACACAGAGAGAAAGAGATAGAGACAGAGATACAGAGGGAGATAAAGAGAGAGACACAGAGAGGAGAGAGAGCGAGGGAAAGTCAAAACGGTTGGTTAGTTTGACTATTCCCATTCACAAAACGAACACACACACACACACACACACACACACACACACACACACACACACACACACACACACACACACACACACAATGCCACAACGGAATCAAGCGTTTTTCAAGCACAACCGCTATACATAGATTTAATTAATCGTTCTATCTGTCACCATTACGCTAACTAAACACTCGGGGGGAAAGGAACACTAAAAACAAAAACCAAACAAACAAATAAAAAAAAGAATACCTTATCTTTATCAATCGACTGTTCCAATTGCGCCGTGTCGGCGGTTCTTAGTAAGTGGACTCGACCTAACCGAGGGAAGACAGGCCAAGTGAAAGTCATTAAGTCAATGACCTGATGTATTGACCCTAACCTTGGGCGTTGACCGCGCACGTGCCTCCGGTTGGCCTTCGGTGACTCTTTCACCCTAGAGCGTGCGGTGCTTGTTCGGCGTATGACCTCGCATGGTAGGTTACTAACTCGACTTTTTTTTTTTTTTTTTTTTGTAACATGTCGGTCTTCGTCCTCACTATCGTTTACTTGCGCGCGGCCGAGTCCATGTACAGGCGCTTAACAATGTTCGTTTATTTATTCTTCCGTTCGATAGTTTGTTAATTTATTCCCTTCTTTTTTATGTATTAATTCATTCATTCATTCGTCCGCCTGTTCATTCATTCATTCATTCACTCATACACCAATCTACCCGAACACTCCATCATTCGTTCATTTATCCATCCATTCACTCACTCACTCACTCGTGTAAATGCGTTCGTATCTAGATCTATGAGTGTTCATTGCAGGCTTATTTTATCATAAAAAAAAAAAAAAATTCTTCTGTATATCTTGTCTTGTCTGAGTTTGCAAACGTTGTCCAAATTTGGCTGATTTTTCAAAAAATCAAATCGAGAGTTTTATGTTCCAACTATGTGAGGATGCTGGGGTTTCTTTCAGAATAA
>CM060306.1:69671849-69686849 GCA_030674185.1 Monoplex corrugatus | reverse complement strand
AAAACATTTCTGCAAATTTTCGGCCAGCTGGGCTTTGTCAAGCGTAAACGTAAGATTACAAACGAACAAACAACAAATACAAAAATTAGGAGGAAAATAAAAACGCACACACACACACAACTTCCCTGCTGCTTTGTCCAGTGGGAGAAAAGGACTAAAATTATGTCATAAATCTTGACTCACAAACACATTATGACATTATGATTTCATTTTGTCCTTTAATTTTATTTCTGTATGCACTTCAGATAGCTATGTGGTTAAGACATTTATCACAGGGATGGCTTGGACTTAAGGCGCCCGAACATCTTTGAATCGTGGGCTGGAACCCAGTTGGAAGAAAAAATGGCTCATCTCTCTGATCTAGCTACTTTGTATACCCCTTTTCGCACTCTCTGTTCTTCCTGACTCATAACTATTTCAGAAAAAAAAATAAACGTAAATGTTATGGCTTCCGTTTATTTTCAATGGGCCCCAGCTCTAGACTTCCTTCTCTCTCCTTTTTTCAAACACAGTCGAGCTCGTTTCCCTTTGCAATGGAAATGTCTGTACGTAAAAATCTGTTGCCAGGCACAGCAGTTAGCACCTATCATTTTGAAGGTGTCCACCCTATCAGCTGACTTCAGGTCACGTTTGCAAGCGTCCCTATATCGCAGCAGTGTGCGCCCTGCGGACCGTGATCCTGCAGCGAGCTTTCCGTACGGTAGTGAGCTTTGCATACAGAATAATTATCTTTTGGAATGGGCCCTAATGCATGCAAAGAACATGACCAAGCCGGCGAGTCGTTGTTCTGTGAAGAGGCCACACATGCTGAACATGCTAACCTAGTCTAGGACATCCTTGTTTGACACACTCTCCTTTCAAAAAACGCCCAGAACCTGGCGCAAGCACCTCAGGCGAAAGCTATTGACGCGATGCTCTTGGCACACGTAGGTCGTACAGCTCTAGCTGCCGTAGAGAAAGATACTCAGTATGCAGGTTATGTACAATCCAGCCTTGGTGGCTGTGGTGAGCTTGCTAGACACGTGATCTTAGAGAGGTGAGTTCGTTTACTACTCAAAGGGTGTGATCGCCGATGCTGATGCTTGGGTCCTTGCTGATATTTTGCCCTATGATCATTGTCTTCTTCAGATTGATGATGAATCCAAACTCTTGGCAAGCATAAGCTAGAGAGCTGCTAGCGTGTGGACACAAGGCTGTTTGTGAGATGTCAAGATGTCATCATCAGCGAAGAGTATTTCCTGGATCAGGATCTGATGCACTTCGCTCTTTGCTCTGAATCTTGCAGGGTTTGAAGAGCTTGTGGTCGGACCTAGTGTGTAAGTACACCTTGTCATTAGATTCTTCGAAAGCACACAACAGTACAAAGGAGAAGATCCCAAAGAGTGTCGGTGCAAACACGCATCCTTTCTTTGCTCCGCATTAAATAGGGGATGGTTTTGGGTATGCTTCAGCAGTTTCTGGCCGTTGTCGTTCATCTTGCCGGCACGGAAATGTAGGAGACACCTCTGGCCATGAGCTGTGGTCTGATCCGAATGTAGCATTGAAATCACAAAGCAGAATGACGTGCTCAATTCTAGACTCTTGCTGATGAAAGCGTCAAGATCCTCTTAGAATCAATCTTCAATTTCTTGAAGTGAGCACAAAGTTGGGGCACAAACACTTTGATGGAAGATGTTGAAAAGCTAAAGGAAAGGAAGCATTCTAATTCGCCAGAGGGAGGGAACTATTATGGGTATCAGCTGCTCTGCATGATGTTGTGCAGGAAGCTTGGTCTCTTGCAGTGCCAGTATGTCGATGACCATCATTGTCGGCTCAGAGTTGACGGTTGCCACATTCCTGCTGTCACTGATCTGCTACAGATCGTCTGAGAAGCCAGGGTGCATGGTCCTGACTTTCCAAGTGGCCAGTCACAAGACTTGTGTTTCTCTCTCTCTCTCTCTCTCTCTCTCTCTCTCTCTCTCTCTCTCTCTCTCTCTCTCTCTCTCTGTGTTTACTTGATCCAGTAGCTGTCCACTTTTCGATCAATTCTAAGCTCCAAGCATCCTTTGAAGAAGCAGACAGTGGCGGATTGGCACCTCATCGCCCGGGGGCTGTGCGGGGTGGAGGCGGGCGGTAGATGATTAGTGAGATGATCTTTCCAACCATTAGAGGCGATCCGTATCGCATGTATCTTCCGCCAGCCCAAATTGGATTCAAAAATATATCTGATGACTTTCGTGTTGTTGTCGCCGCTTAGCAGCAGAGCGAAATTAACCCCTTTTTCTATTATACTTATCATTTGTCTTCTTCTTTTGTTTTTTCTCATCATTGTTACTATTCTCACTATTCCATACATTTACTTTCTAATTGTCTTTATTTTTTTCTTAACTATTTATTCATCTATTCATTTCTTTATTTATTTACAACATATTTATTTATCATATTCATTTACTTGTTTGTTTATTTTACTTATTTATTTATTTAGTATTTATTTATTTACTGTTAATTAATTAATCAATCAATTTACTTATTTATCTATATCTATTTATCTATGTATTAATTAATTCATTCATTCATTCATTTATTTATTCATTCATTCATTTATTCATTGGTTTATTTAATTTTGCATTGTAACCGATCCGAAACCACGACCTTCTAATCAGTATTCCGTCACGATAACCAATTCGCCACGTCTCCTGGTAGATCTTGCACTTGTGTGGCGTTGGGATTGCAAATTATAGAAAACATCATCTGTGCTGTTTAAACGACGGAAAGGTCAATGAGTAAGAACGTGCAAGAAGAGACGAGGAGAGAGAGAGAGAGAGAGAGAGAGAGAGAGGAGAGAGAGAGAGAGAGGAGAGAGAGAGAGAGAGAGAGACAGAGAGAGAGACAGAGACAGAGACAGAGACAGAAAGAGAGAGACAGAGAGAGAGACAGAGAGAGACAGAGAGAGATTGGCTTTAAAAAACATGAAGAGAATAAAATGACGATTATCTTTCCGACGAGGAAACATGATTGCTGGGGGGCTTTGTTTCTTTTTGTTTTGGTTTGTTTTGTTTTTGTGTTTGTTTGTGTGTTTGTGTGTGTGTTTGTTTATTTGTTTGTTTGTTTGTTTGTTTGCTTGTTTGTTTGTTTGACCTCATGCTAGGGCGAGGATCGAGGACACAGCCTTCATAATTCTGGTCCACTAAAAAGCCACAGTCCCTTCGACCTCAAACTTATAGGGAACCTTATGAACAGTTTTACTGAAGCTGTTCATTCACAAACATGATTAAACATTAAACACACACATAGACACACACACAGATGCGCACAGACGCAGACACACACACACACACACACACACACACACAACACACACACACACCACACACACACACTTACACACACTCACACATACACACACATACACACGCACACACACACACACACACGCAGACACACACACACACACACACACACACACACACACACACACACACGCGCGCGCGCGCAGAGACTGACTGACACGAAAACTGACACTGACATGGATGTAATTATGAAGGCCGTTGACCCACATACAATGTTAACATGAATGATACATGTTTTCTTATACACCAAGCATGTAGTCGTACACACACACACACACACACACACCCCACACACACACAACACACACACACAACAACACAACATACATACACACACGCACACACACATGCACACACATTTGCACACACACACTCGCGCTTACACGCATCCATGATTAAACAAAGTACATATTGGTGCATATGTATGCGTGCATAAACACACAGAGATATATACACATATATCTCTGTGTGTATGTGTGTGTGCACATATATATCCGTATATATAACATATACGAATACATGTAAATTGAGACGGAGAGGGGAGAGAGAGAGAGAGAGAGAGAGAGAGAGAGAGAGAGAGAGAGACAGACAGACAGACAGACAGACAGACAGACAGAGACAGACAATCAGACAGAGACAGACAGACAGGGAGAGAGAGAGAGAGGGGGGGGGGGAGTAATGACAATGATAATGATGTTTCATTTTGCAACGATGGAAATTGTTATCTAAATGCCATTTTTCAAACTTGCCATTGTTTGCTTGCTGGGTGTTCTCGTGTGTCTATAGGTTCGCCACTTACATGACTTACATATATGATCTTTAACGTGCAGTTTTGTTTTTGTGCATGCATGTACACACAAAAGGAGTTTAGACGCTGGCAGGTCTGTACGCATGTTGATCTGGGAGATGATGAAAAATTCTTCACACTTTACCCACCAGGCGAAGGTGTTTAGGCGCAGGGGGATCGAACCTTGACCTTCTGATTAGAAATCCGACATTTAGCCATTTGGCTACCACACCCAGAGATTTATTGATTAAGAGAGAGAGAGACAGACAGACAGACAGACAGACAGACAGACAAAGACAGATACAGAGACAGAGACAGAGACAGATACAGACATACAGACAGACAGAGAGAGACACAGAGACAAAGACAAAGAGACAGAGAGAAAGAGAGACAGAGAGAGAAAATGAGACAGAGAGTGAAAGAGAGAGACAAAAAGAGACAGACAGACAAACAGACAGACAGACACAGGGGAGAGACAGAGACAGACAGACAGACAGACAGACCGACAGACAGACAGAGGGGAGAGAGAGGGAAAGAGAGAAGGGAGAGAGAGAGAGAGAGGGAGAGAGAGAGAAGAGAGAGAGAGAGAGAGAGAGGAGAGAGAGAGAGAGAGAGAGACAGAGACAGAGAGATCACGGTAACTCTTTTTGTGTTTGCTGTTTGTTTTGTTTTCCTGGAATTTATGGGCTGAAACTCACACACGCATTTGAATATACAGAGACAGAGAAACACACAGACAGAGAGACACACAGACCGAGAGAGGGGAGAGAGGAGGGAGAGAGAGAAGGGAGAGAGAGAGAGAGTGGGAGAGAGAGAATGAGAGAGAGACAGAGAGAGAGAGAGAGAGAGAGAGAGAGAGAGAGGAGAGAGAGAGAGAGAGAGAGAGAGAGAGAGAGAGAGAGAGAGAGAGAGAGAGAGAGAGAACGATGATAAAGTAGATTCCGTGGACGGAGTGGCCGAAAACTTTATGAACCTCATTATCAACAGATGACGCCACCATTATTATTCAACAGTGACCCTTTAACCTTTCTCAAAGCTGTCAGATTTTACTGTCATCTATCTTAGTGCTGTTTATTGTTTTATGATGTTCGTGACCCACCCTAGTCATTTGTATAAATAGGGGAGGAGTTTAGGGGGCTGATCGTTGTGTTACAGTGGTCGTCAGGACCACACAACAAAAGCAGGGTTCTCACCATGAACATGTTGGGGTCTCTCTGCTTCGTAGCCGTTCTGGTCTCTGCCGTTTGGGGTGATGGGTAGGTTGAGCATTATTATTATGACATAATTAGTATTTTGTGTACTTAGGCAATAATGTACAAATAAATGTGTGGGTCTGTGGACTAGGCAATAATGTGTAACTGAAAGTGTCGATCAGTGGACTGGTCGGGGGGTTTACTCCCCCTTTCCACTAGATGATGTGTGGTTGATCGAAATACTAATGTCTCTGATGAGGTAACACACCGAGGTCAACGTAAGTTAAAGATCTCACGGCAACGAAGGAGTGTCCATTGCAAATGTCTGTAAAAATACTTTCACTGCTGAGGAGAACTGTATGCAAGCAGAAAACGAAAAACAAGATTCCGATATCTTTGTTGGACATCGGACAGATTATTCTATGATCTTATTTAACCTAACGTTTGCTATGGCGAAAAAGAAGGGAAAAAAACCAACAAACAAACAAACAAAAGTAACACTTTTTGTAAAATCTTATACTTCGTTATTGAAGGATGAACAGTAAGTATATGAAGTAAATATTTTAACTGAAGACATGATAAAAGAATTTGCAATTCTTTGGTCTGCAAGAGAACAGCCACATCAATCTCTAAAAGTAAAAATCCAACTGTCAGTTCCAGACTTTCCTTTTTTATTTTCAGATCTTTTTTTTGCAAATGAAAATCACATTTAAAACAATGGTCATGTATCAATAAGAAAACAGAAACAAAAACAAAGCAGATCAAAGACAAAGATAATTATGCCGACTCTAGAAAAACAGCCATATGATTGATAAAGAAGCTAAAAGATCCAGAACAGAAAAAAAGAATAACTTAAAACCTGACAGATAAAAAAATACTGGAAGGTGTCCTTTTAAGATCAAAGATCAAGAGCAAGTTGAATTGGACATGGTGAGTGAATCACGTGAAGTTTTTTTAGCAATTAGAGAAAATATATTTTGTCAATAAGAACATAGCTAAACGTAATAAACAGATTTAAGACATATTAGACGAAGTGAAATCATTTTTATAAAACATTTTATAAGAAAAGAAAGTTTGACAGCTGAAATATCTGATAAGATGAAAGAAATCCTGCGACTAAATTCTGAGGAGGCTGGCCAATTAGGCGGTGAAGCTACCTTAAAGGAAGCCAGTTTTAAGCAAAAATATGACAAATGACAAAAGCCCTGAACTGATGTATTTATGCAGAATTCCATGAAAATGTTTTTGGAAGACTGTTTCGTTTAGTTGTTGGAGTATCAATACTGAGTTGTTTTTTAAGGAGAATAGTTCCCAACATGAAGAGAAGAAATCGTTACTTTCATTCCAAAAGGTGATAAAGCAAGGGGTAACATTAAAATCTGGAGACCAATACTATTATTGTAACTGATAGATTAAAAAATTGGATCAGTATGTATTACTTAATGTGTTAAAAGTGTTATGGCTGAATTAGTCACTGAAAACCAATCTGGCCATGTTTCTACTAGGTATTCAGAGGATGATTTAAGATTGACAGATGACATAATCAATTACCTAACTAAAATAACTAAAGAATTGGCTGGCCTTTCACTAGCTATATGTTTTGAGAAAGCGCTTGACTCGATTGATTGGAATTTTATGTTTAAAATGCTTAAGGCATTTGGATTTAGAAAAGATATTTGCAAATGTGTAAGTACTTTTTACAATGAAATAAAGTCAACAGTCTTTGTAAATGGGACGGGCTTTACAGTGGTTCTCAATCTATAGATGTTGTAGGCAGGAAGACCCAGTGCCTCCATATCTATCTTATTGCAGAAGGTCTAGCTATCGGAGCTAGTTCTAGGTAATTATCATAATAATAAAGCCTTGCCACATGGCTTTGGCAGTCATGGCCCTCCATACGAATCTCATGTCGCTGCAAGCAAATCTCCAATACTTTTTGTCTCCACCTATCCTGCAAAACTGTTCAACATGTTTTGCTTGGGTCTGCATGGTGCTATTTTTCTCTCTAGCTTTCCTGTTGTGACTAAATGTTTAAATTTCTCGTGTGTTATGAACTGTTCTATAAATGTTGCTTGTCTTTTTCTAATCATCATTAATTTTCTCTTTGTGTGTGCTTATCTCAAGACTAACTCATCTGTTTCCTTTGCTCTCCATAGAACTCTTAACACTCTTCGCAGAAACCACATTTTCAGCTGCCTCGATCTTATTCTGACTTTGCTTGTTGACTGTCCAGGTCTCTCATCCATTCAACAGTATTGTTTCTACATTGGTTCTGTTTACCACGCAAACATTCATTCTAATGTAAATTGATAGGCATTTGTTGGTAAGAACACCTTTCATTTTCTGGAGTGCTGTTTTAGCTTGGCCAGTTCTACTGGATATTTCCAATATGCATTTGTTGTCTGGTGAGATGACTGTTCCCACGTATTTAAGCTTATCAGCTTGTCTCAATATTATGCCACTTGCTGTCATTTTACATAAGGGAAGTTTTTAACCGATTACCTTGATTTGGATCGTCTTACTATTTAACTCCAGACCTTTATTTCGGCTTTCTATTTCTGTCGTGTTCATAAGATTTTGTTGGTCATTTTCATTTTCTGCAATCAAAACGGTTTCATCTGAATAACGAACATTGTCAAGTATTTTCCTCCAATTTTTATTCCAGGGCATTTTCTAGATTTCTAATGATGGTTTTGCTGTAAAGTGAAAACAAATCTGGTGACCGAGCACATCTTGTTTAACCCCTCTTTTGATGTTTTGAAGATCTTATACCATTTTCTACACTCATTGCTACCATTTGTTCTCAATACACATTCCTAATTATTCTTAGATCCTTTCCATCAATATTGAGTTTTTCTGGCTGGTTGCTCAATTATTAGTGTCTTGCTCAACGGGAAACCTTCGTATAATCAACAAAACATAAATATAGATCCTTATTCAATCCGATTGATCTATCTATGAGCGTTGTAGGATATATGTGGCATTAACACATTCTTTCCCTTCAACACCTTCACGCTGTTCCTCTGTTATTTCTGGTTTCATTCTATTCCTTGTCCTCATCATGATTATTCTGAATAGAATCTTTGTCACAATATCCGCCAGGCTGATTATACGATGAAGTTCCCATTCTGTAGCCCCTGCTTTCTTTGGGAGTGCAACGAAGATTGAATTTGACATATCTGTAAGGGTTTCTCCAGTGGAATAGATTTCATTTAGGAGGACTGTTACTTTCCCATTATCAAATTCTTCTAGAGCCTCAATCATTTCTGTAGTGAAATTGTCTGATCCTGGAGCTTTTCCATGTTACATCTTTTTCATCGTTACTCTAACTTCATTTTTCATAATTAGTGGTCTCTCAAAGTTCTTTCTAATAATGTGTTCCTCCTTTCTGTCATAGTCAGAAAGATCTAAATGTATTCTTCCCATCTAGCTAATATTTTGTCTTTTTCTTTAATAACCATACCGTCTCTTGCCTTTAAGCAACTAGTTGACGTTCATGTCTTTTTCCTTTGAGCAATTTCTTCAATAGTTCTGTACATAGATTTTAGGGTTTTGTTCTGGTGTTCTTTGTCTTTGCAATTTGTCCCTAGCCAAACTTAATTAGCTTCATTGGACGTGTTCCTGATTTCCTAACCTTTTTCCTCTTTACCCTTTACCTTCTTCCATTCATCTATCGTGTTATAATTTCTTTTGTCATTCAATCAATTTTTCTTTATTTTTTTCTTCTCCAGTGATTTCTTCAAAAGCTTTCTATACTAAGGTTTTCACCTTTGTCGATTGTTCCTTACTGTCACAAACATTTTCTAGAGCACTGAATTTGATTGAACATAAATGCTACTTTTTGAACGAGTTGATTTACCTGTCTTTAAGAGTCCAAGATTTAGTTTGATATAATTTTTTTTATTTGTTTTCTTCTCTTAAGTTTCAATCTAGATTTCCCAATACAGGATTATTGTAACTGTTTAATTCTGTGCTTGGCAAATTTTGTTATTAGTAAAAAAAATCTAAATTTCTTATTTATCAGGATTGCAATCAATTGCTTTCTTCTACAGTCTCCTGGATTCATCCATGTCCATTTTCTTTTGTTAGGTTGCTCAAACCACGTGTTTCCTGGTACGAATTCGTTTATTTGTGCCCACTCAACAAGTGTCTCTGTCCTTTCATTTTGCGTGCCCAGGTTGTGAGGTCCAACTATGTGATTTACTTTAGAATTAAAATCTCCCATTGCAATTGTAACATCTGTGATTTACATTGGGGCTTGGGTCTCTCTAGCTCTACATAAAAGTTGTCAATTTCCTCCTCTCAGTACTTTCATACACCGGTACATGCACTATGATAATGTTGATATAAAATGGCTTACCTTTCAATCCAATTAGTAAAACACGGTCTGATATGGCCCAGTATCCTTTTATAGACTTTGACTTGCCATTGTTCATGATGATGCCAACGCCTCTTTCATGTATGTCTTCTCTAGAATATATAATTTCATGCTACCTGATGTCATCATACCTGTTCTTTTCCATCTCACCTCTCCTATTCCCAAATTATCGATGTTGAATCTTTCCATTTGTGTCTTGACATTTTGTAGTTTTCCTTTCTGGATTTTTGCTCCCAAATATACCATTTGATTCTATAATGACTTCACAAAAAGCGTTCTTTCTGAAATCGAGACGGAATCAATAGGGAAACACTAATGAAAAGTGTAGGTAAAGGGGGCTTACTGGGCTAAAAAAAAGTGAAAGTACCACGGTTAAATTAAAATAGTATATAGTATACATACAGATGATCTTTTCGTAGAAAAGCTAAAGCAATGTGGACCAAGGCGAGACATGTTTATTTATTTACTTGTTTATTCATTTTTTCATTTATTTATTTATTCATATACTTGTTTATTTATTCATTTATGTATTCATTCATTTATTTGTAACTGTGTCTGTATGGTGTAACTAAAGTCTTGGTTCAGTTCAAAAAGGCAAGTAAGCTGATGTATTGGATTCAATCAAAATCTTTTATCAGCTGTAAGGGAGGCCATAGTGGTGTGGTAATTATTGGTTTGACTAAAACTGACCGTCATTTGACTATTAAATAATTATTGCAGTCTGTTAGGTTAAAGTAATCGAGTGAAAGACAAATCTCGTACAGCGTGTAGTTTTAACACCAAACTGGTGGCCCACGGAAGAGGTCATACTGTGGCAGGGAAAGGTCATTTTCATGTGTTTTCTCAGCAAAGATAGTATCGATAATGAAGGATTATTTCGATCATTCATGGATACAATGCAGTAAAAATTTATGTCAGAGACACATTCACATTCTTTCTTCACTCTCGAAACATGTATTGATTTCGGTCATGTATGTAGGAAATAATTATGATCGATCTACCAGTCTGAACTCATGTCACAAATCTACCTACTAAACTCGCTCATTTTTCCAACAAAAAGTGCTGTAGAGTAAAACATACGAAACACACACTTTTTTGTCACTTTCTTCAATTACTGGAACATTTTACAAACGAAAAATAACAATATCGTAAGATTTGTTTTCCAAAAACATTTTATATTGGCTTCTCTTAAAAGCAGTGATACCAACTGACCAGTCTTCGGGAGAATGACCCATATACATATATATGAAACATAACTTTTACATGTGATTGCTGTATTCAATCTTTTGGCTGACTTCAACAAAAGAGAAAATCTCTCTTAATGACAGATCGATTGTCATTGTTGAGTCAGCTATGATATACGTCTGTTACGACCGTTTGATGCTGAGTGTGGCATAAGAACTCACCAGGAAAAGCATTTAACAGTGTAAACGAAGACAGAATGCCCATGAAATGCTAACGTTTAGACTGTATCAGAGCATAAAACAGCATAGATATTTCCACACAATAAACACACTCACTGATCAGTCTGAAGTCACATCAAGAGTGAGACAGTGTATATTATCAGCGCTGTTGTTTATAATCTGTACAGACAAGATCACGAGAAAGGCATACATAGACCCAAAATATGTGAATGTGACGTTGGACAAGTCTTGCATACGAAGAAGAAAGACTTAAGGAATATAAAGCAACCTGATCATGGCTTGTAAAAACTGCAACGTGAAATCAACATCAGCAGAACTGAGTTGATGAAGGTTAGCAGCTCACCAGCAAAATTAGCATTGACATCAGTGACACTTAAACCAGTGAATGAATTCAAATACTTTGGCAGCATTTTCACAGAAGGCTGAAGATCAATAGAGACAGTGGAAAGGTGATCCAGCATCAAACAAATATTGATTATTAACGTGTCTCACTCCTGAAACATTACAACATTCCCACAGAAAAATAAACCAAGCATATCAATTCTATTTTCATCCACACCTTGACATGCTAATGCAAATAAAGCATAAAACAAACAGGTATCTGGATTTAACCATTTGACTCCCGCACACTGACCATCAGCATGCTGTATTGTCAACCATGTTAGCAAAGTAAAAATTAACCTTTTCATTCCCTCATCCTGTCCATCAGCTTCCTGCAGGTGGATAGGGTGATGGCGTCATAGGGTTAAAACGGAGGCTAACCCAAATAAAATCTGGATTGAAGGTATGAAGGAGACTTGTTGCATACTATAGCTCATCTTCGGGCTTTTCATCTTGTTTTCCCAGGAACATCTCCGGTGCCATAAGCAGAAAAGATCAGATGAAGAACAAACCTAAAACTATTTAACAGTAAACTACTACCTGATTTTTTTTCTTTCGTTAGTGAAATACTCAGGGTGTTTTTCTGCTTCTTTGTTCACTTTCTTTGCTTGCATGTTTGTGTGGAATTGACTGATAATGAATAAATGCACAAATGAAATACTGATTCATTACTTGACTGATTTTTGACAGCTACAGAGCAGTTCCTCCTGCGGGTCAAAGCTACGATAATGTACCTCACAAAGGCAACATACCGAAATATGATCTCCATGCACGTAAAAACGGCTATGGCAGAGCACCGCACAAGGTTGACAGCTATGGCAAGGGACCTCACCAAGGTGGTAGCTATAGCAAAGTACCTATCAGGAATGATGGCTATGGCAAAGGACCTGTCAGGAATGATGGCTATGGCAAAGGACCTATCAGGAATGATGGCTATGGCAAAGGACCTATCAGGAATGATGGCTATGGCAAAGGACCTATCAGGAATGATGGCTATGGCAAAGGACCTATAAGGAATGATGGCTATAGCAAAACACCACACAAGATTGATGGCTATGGCAAAACACCACACAAGATCGATGGCTATGGCAAAACACCACACAAGATTGATGGCTATGGCAAAACACCACACAAGATTGATGGCTATGGCAAAGCACCACACAAGATTGATGGCTATGGCAAAACACCACACAAGATCCATGGCTATGGCAAAACACCACACAAGATCGATGGCTATGGCAAAACACCACACAAGATCCATGTCTATGGCAAAACACCACACAAGATCGATGGCTATGGCAAAACACCACACAAGATCGATGGCTATAGCAAAACACCACACAAGATCGATGGCTATAGCAAAACACTACACAAGATTGATGGCTATGGCAAAACACCACACAAGATCCATGGATACGGCAAAACACCACGCAAGATCGATGGCTATGGAAAACCACACAAGATCGATGGCTATGGCAAAATCCACACAAGATCGATGGCTATGGCAAAACACCACACAAGATCGATGGCTATAGCAAAACACCACACAAGATCGATGGCTATGGCAAAGCACCACACAAGATCGATGGCTATGGCAAAGCACCACACAAGATCGATGGCTATGGCAAACACCACACAAGATCCATGGCTATGCAAAACACCACACAAGATCGATGGCTATAGCAAATTTTCTCGCAAGAATGATGGCTATAGCAAAACACCACACAAGATCGATGGCTATAGCAAAAATTTCTCGCAAGAATGATGGCTATAGCAAAACACCACACAAGATCGATGGCTATGGCAAAATACCACACAAGATGATGGCTATGGCAAAACACCACACAAGATTGATGGATATGGCAAAACACCACACAAGATCGATGGCTATGGCAAAGCACCACACAAGATTGATGGCTATGGCAAAACACCACACAAGAATGATGGCTATGGCAAAACACCACACAAGATCCATGGCTATGGCAAAACACCACACAAGATCGATGGCTATGGCAAAAAACACACAAGATCCATGGCTATGCAAAGCACCACACAAGATCGATGGCTATGGCAAAGCACCACACAAGATCGATGGCTATGGCAAACAACCACACAAGATGATGGCTATGGCAAAACACCACACAAGATCATGGCTATGGCAAAGCACCACACAAGATCCATGGCTATAGCAAAATTTCTCGCAAGAATGATGGCTATAGCAAAACACCACACAAGATCGATGGCTATGGCAAAACACCACACAAGATTGATGGCTATGGCAAAACACCACACAAGATTGATGGATATGGCAAAACACCACACAAGATTGATGGCTATGGCAAAGCACCACACAAGATCGATGGCTATGGCAAAATACCACACAAGATCGATGGTATGGCAAAACACCACACAAGATCGATGGCTATGGCAAAACACTACACAAGATCGATGGCTATGGCAAAGCACCACACAAGATCGATGGCTATGGCAAAACACCACACAAGAATGATGGCTATGGCAAAATACCACACAAGATTGATGGCTATGGCAAAACACCACACAAGATTGATGGATATGGCAAAACACCACACAAGATCGATGGCTATGGCAAAGCACCACACAAGATTGATGGCTATGGCAAAACACCACACAAGAATGATGGCTATGGCAAAACACCACACAAGATCAATGGCTATGGCAAAACACCACACAAGATCGATGGCTATGGCAAAACACCACACAAGATCGATGGCTATGGCAAAGCACCACACAAGATCGATGGCTATGGCAAAACACCACACAAGATCCATGGCTATGGCAAAACACCACACAAGATCCATGTGTATGGCAAACATCACACAAGATCGATGGCTATGGCAAAGCACCACACAAGATCGATGGCTATGGCAAAACACCACACAAGATCAATGGCTATGGCAAAACACCACACAAGATCGATGGCTATGTCAAAACACCACACAAGGTCGATGGCTATGGCAAAACACCACACAAGATCCATGGCTATGGCAAAGCACCACACAAGATCCATGTGTATGGCAAAACATCACACAAGATCGATGGCTATGGCAAAGCACCACACAAGATCGATGGCCTATGGCAAAACACACCACACAAGATCAATGGCTATGGCAAAACACCACACAAGATCGATGGCTATGTCAAAACACCACACAAGGTCGATGGCTATGGCAAAACACCACACAAGATCCATGGCTATGGCAAAGCACCACACAAGATCCATGTCTATGGCAAAACATCACACAAGATCGATGGCTATGGCAAAGCACCACACAAGATCGATGGCTATGGCAAAACACCACACAAGATCAATGGCTATGGCAAAACACCACACAAGATCGATGGCTATGGCAAAACACCACACAAGATCGATGGCTATGGCAAAGCACCACACAAGATCGATGGCTATGGCAAAACACCACACAAGATCCATGGCTATGGCAAAACACCACACAAGATCGATGGCTAT
>CM060306.1:69659349-69666849 GCA_030674185.1 Monoplex corrugatus | reverse complement strand
AATGAAGAAAGATTAACAGATTTTTCATATGAATAAAGAGGCATACTGTGTTTATATATTGCTGCGTGTGTGTGCTTGCGTACGTGTGTGTGTACATGTGTGTGTGCGTGCGTGTGCGTTGCTGTGCACGTGTGTTTGTAAGAATGTGTGTGTGTGTGTGTGTGTGTGTGAGAGAGAGAGAGAGAGAGAGAGAGAGAGAGAGTGTGTGTGTGTGTGTGTGTGCGTGTGCTATGTTTGCATGCGTGTGTGTGTGTTTATGCATGCAATAGTTGTACATAAAATTATAATCAATATTTTGAATGAAGATAAAAACAGAAAAATTCTAATCCATATACAGGAAAAACATTACAACTTCAGTATTACAGCATTAATACCTTGACAATCAAAATTCCTCACAAATTATGAACTATTCGCATATCATACATCACAATTTACATACAAACAAAGATTTGAAAAAGTTTCTTAAAGTATTTCAGTCTCTTTCCCACTCAATTTCTCCCCTATCCCTTCCTCAGCTGTACACATACAGTGATACACACACATGCTCACTCAAGCACACACACACACACACACACACACACACACACACACACACACACACACACACACACACACACACACACACACACACACACACACACACACATACACACATGCACGCACACACACACCTTGCTCTATAGGCCCTTATACAAAATACTGTTATACAGGCAGGAGAGATTAGTCTGATGACAGACTTGCAAACTAAGGCTCTTCAGGTTAGATGAGTTTGAAAGAGGTGGGTTTTCAGGTGCCGTTTGAAGGTTGAGAAACACTTAGTTTTTCTGAGAGACAGTGGTAGAGAGTTCCATACATTTGGGCCAAAGACAGAAAGATTTTTTACCAAAGGTGTCTAGAGAGAAGCGAGGAACAGTCAACAGTGAGGTGTCAGAAGAGCGGAGCGTTCGAGAAGGTTTGTAACCCTGCAGGAGGTTGGCAAGATAGGATGGCATGTTCTCGTGATAGATACACTGAAAGCAGAGACAGGCAACTTTATATTGAATCCTAGCCTTTACCGGGAGCCAATGAAGTGTTCTAAGCAGAGATTTTGCACTCTCACGCCTGGGCTTGCGGAGAACAAGGCGAGCCGCGTGGTTCTGTATGCGCTGAAGTTTAGATAGTTGATTGTCATGGAGACCTGCGAATAGAGAGTTACAATAGTCCAGTCTAGATAGTATGAAAGAGACAGCAAGCTTGTTGGTAGCATCAGTGGAAAGGAAGGAGCGAATCTTACCAATTCTGCGTAGCTGATAGTACAGAGTACGGCACAACTGTTTGACATGGGCTTCCATAGACAGTGTTTCATCCAGATAGAAGCCAAGGTTTCTAACAGTTTGTGTTAAAGGAACATGAATGATAAATACCATATGCATCCTAAGAACTCTCACAGAAAGACCAATTTAGTTGATTTGAGATCCATATTTATGTTTTGTTATAAGGCTTTTGATCGTGTAAGACACGGAGAATTGATCAACCAGCTAGTAAAGCTCAGTATTGATGAGAATTAGAATAACAAAGAATATTTACTGGGAACGAACAATAGCAATGAGAGTAGAAAATTTATGTAAGCTGTTTCTCTCTCCAAAATATCAAATGAAGGATTAAGCAAGGATGTGTTCTGTCACCAGATTTCTTTTCATTTTTGCATCAAAACCATCATGAAAAACATAGAAAAATGCCATAGAATAAAAGTTGGAGGAAAAATGATAAAAAATCTTTGTTATGCAGATGACACCGAGGTAATAGCAGAAAAATGAAAAAAAAATTACAAAGTCTTGTAAATATAACAGAAATAAAAAGCAGAAATACAGTCCTAGAGCTAAAAATAACCAGGAGACTTCAGTCATGGTGATAAGAAGAAAAAGACAAACAAGAAATTCCCTCACGTGAAATAGCAGCAAATGGCACAATACATAGACAAGTTGGTAAGTTTAGACATCTGGAAAAGTGATCTCACCAGATGGCAGATGCACATTAGAAATATGACAAAACTGGCCAAACTAAAACGGCATTAAAAAAACAACAACAAAAAACGAAAAGCGTTCTTACCAACAAATACGTATCAGTTATCGTTAGGAAGAGAGTTCTCCAATGTTATATGGAACGAACACTGTTGAACGGATGCAAAGCGTGGAAATTAACAATAAAAATCAGAACAAGATTGAGGCAGCTAAAATGTGGTTCCTACGAAGAATGTAAAAAGTTCCATGGACATCAAAGAACACAAACGAGACTGTCCTGAAAGAGGCAAATACAAAAAGGACATTAATGAAGAAGAATAGGAAATACGGGCAACATTTAGAGGACATCTTATGAGGCAAGAGAAATTTGAATATCTGTTCACAGCAGAAAATCTGGAGAGGAAAGAGCAATAAGTAGACCCAGGGAGAAAAAATGGACGGTTTTGAGGATTGGATGAAGACAGAAAGGACAGGAGATATACTTGCAGCAACAAAAGATAGATTTAAATGGAGGGCCATGATCGCCAATGCTACACAGCAAGGCAAATTGTGTGTGTGTGTGTGTGTGTGTGTGTGTGTGTGTGTGTGTGTGTGTATGTGTGTGTGTGTGTGTGTGTGTGTGTGTGTGTGTGTGTGTGTACATACATACATACATACATACATGCATACATGTTTTTACATTAAAATATATATAGAGAGAGAGAGATGGATTGATGTAGATATAGGCATAGATATATATGAGATATTTTTGTTATCCTATTAAAGGACTTGTATGACATAGCTATGTGTCTAACGAGTTGTTAGTTTGTTATTGATGGTTGTAAAGTTAACGTTACTCTTGTCAGAAATTTCCACTAAGAGACAGGGATTAATTCATTTTCTAAACTCATCGAGATCCTGATATTTTCAGAACATGGAGAGAGAGAGAGAGAGAGAGAGAGAGAGAGAGAGAGAGAAGAGAGAGAGAGAGAGAGAGAGAGAGAGAGAGAGAGAGAGATGCATTTAAGATACGTTACAAATATATGTTTGTAGAATCGGTAGTCGCGATGCGTCTGCCACGATGTGTCCTTTTCAGTCTCTCCTGGCTAAAAACGAAGGAGATTGTTTCATATCGATCAGATACAGGTGAATGTCTGTATGTTGGTCTCTCTTGTCTGTCTGTCTCGATAAAAAAGGTGTTAACAAGATTTATCAAGTGTTCGTGGCTGGATCTGTACCAAATTTATATCAGATATGACAATAGTGTCCACATAATATCGGACGACGATGCATCAAAATAAAGGTCACACGGACTTAATAAGTGCTTAAAATCAGCACATTTTACGAAAGGCGTGTGAACAGCACTTTTGGTTGGAACTTCTGTCAAATCTTTTTTCACTGTTGTGACAGTCTATCGTTGTCCTTGCTTCGAGTCAAGTTTTGTTCATGTGATGCATTTTCAATGTCATAGTGACCTTGAGAAGTAGAAGATCTTGATTTTTTTTCCTGCAGTAATTTTTATATCGAAAGTTATATTGTTAAAATAGCTTAACCATCTTTGTTTGCCTGTTTGTTTATGAGTTTGTTTTTCCTCGTAACAGGCCTCGAATAACGCATTTGCAGTCTTCGACGATACCGTTCAGAGATACAAAACCTTGCTTGGCTCAATCAACAGAAGAGAAACCAGGAGAATGTGTAAGTAGATATATGCTCTATAAGTTTGTTCCAGACAACCTAAGCTAAAATATGAATATAAAAGGGAAATGGCCGTCTGTAATGTATGTCTCGATTAGCGCCCCTGTTACGAGGGACTTAGCTCCCCTGTTGATATAGCTTAAGGGAATTGTAAGCGATAGTCAAGGAAGCCAGGGGAGAATCAGGGAAGATCTGACGCACATTAAACTTTCTGACTTCGAGTTGAATAGACCTGATTGCCTTTACGGAAAAGGCTCCCGGGAGAGTTTTTTTGAGACCCAGGCTTTGGATGGATGGAAAACCCAGTAGCAGCTTCAATGTTTTCACAATGTAGACTTTCTCTTCAATGTGTGAGTCTCCTCGTGACAAATCATGTTGACAAATCCTTTCACTCCAGTGCTTGTTCTCCTGGGCCATACAGCTTTCTATCTGGTGGCATCAGTGCTCCATATATTCTTTTGTAAATCTGGACTGGCATCACTGAGACTTCGGCTCCTGTGTCTATACACAAGGTTATTCGTCCTGAGCAATGCTCAGTTTGATCTGCCAACCCCTTGTGGATTTCTTTGTGCGCTTGATGTCTACCATTTCCATGAAACTTGTTTCTTCAGGCTCTGAAAAATCATCATCGTTTTCAACAACCCCTTGGACATTGGACCTCTTCTTGTAGCAGACAACTGCGTAGTGACAGACTTTTCTACCAAGAACAATCCGCGACTGGAACCGCCTGCCCGAGAGCGTCGTGGAGGCCACAACCATCGACACCTTTGTCTAAATGGCCTCCAAACTCACTAATTGGCTTTTTTTTTTCATGCTTCCGATCTCCTCCAAAGTGACAGAATAATCAACTTGTTGATTGCGGTTGCTTCCCTGGAAGAAGAAGAAGAAGAAAGGCGTGTTTTCCATTGCAGTACTTGCACAGCTTTTGATCCGGAACACTGGTTGACGTAGATGACGTCATTTTCTTTCTTCTGAAAACCGCGTCAATGGATGATGTCGGGCGTTCTTTTGTGTTATGTAGCTCTTTCATTGTCAGCTCTCTTGCAGACAAAACATCAATGGTTTTCAGTAGAGTAAGGCTAGCGCCAGAATCGTAAAGCTGAAGTTTTGTCGCATCATCATGACCAGAAAAAAAGCTTGTCCTGAACCATCTCTTCAACGTTGTCGAATTTGCACACATCAGCTTTGTCCTTCACTGTGCGCACCCATGAATCAAAGCTTTGCTGTGTTTCGCGTTCTAGGCCGTACCAGAACAGTTCTCGTGGCATGAGCTGAGGATAGCGACGGTGAAAATGTTCATCAAACTTACTCAGCACAGTGTAGAAATTGTCCTTATTTTCTGCTGGGATTCTTTCACCACTGTCTGAAATACGTTCTGGATGAAACACAAAGTTCTGAAAGATTTCAATGCCTTCATCACCAAGTGGTTTAACAGAAGTCCAATCTTCACTACATCAGGTTAAGCAGAAGCTCCGCAAGCTTTCAAAAAAATGTCAAATCTTGTCTTCCATTTGTCCCATGCACTGCTAGGATTGTCTGTTGATGATGATCTTGACAACTGCTCCTCTGGTGGGCGAACATATGTTTCCATTTCTTTTCTACTTTTTTTTTTATCAAATAAAGAAACAGAATTTGCAGGCGCTGCTTCACAGTTCTAGTTTACTTCTGACACCATGTTAGATTCTCTGATTAATGAAAAAGGTCTATTCAACTCGAAGACAGAAAGTTTAATGTGTGTTAGATCTTCCCTGGGTGCCTTGTTCTCCAAAACTTCTTCTTCCACAGACACCTGATGTCAATGTTCTGAAGAAGCAGGAGCTACAAGGAGAAGATGAAGTCTAACTATGATCGACGGCATAAGTTGTGGTCAATCCACAAGACATCTCAGTGGGTGACAATGTCTGGATACCTGACTTACAGCGAGAAGGCACAGTCATTCAACACCACGATGCACGGAGAAGCCTTCTTATTGAGACACGATGGTGCAACCGTCCGCCGAAATCGTCAGATGACAAGAAAGATCTGTCAACCAACACCAGCAGGAGACAGTTTGGTTGATACTCAAATGGGACATCAACTCATCTCTGAGTCAAGTCATCGCCTTTCACCAGCAGGAGACAGTTTGGTTGATACTCAAATGGGACATCAACTCATCTCTGAGTCAAGTCATCGCCTTTCACCAGCAGGAGCCAGTTTGGTTGATACTCAAATGGGATATCAACTCATCTCTGCGTCAAGTCATTGCCTCTCGACAAGAGAAAAACGGAAACCCCAGAGACTTATTGAAGAAATTTAAGATACCTGGGTCAAAGTCCATCAAGGCATGATACTAGACTATAATGCTGCATTTGTGATTCTCTTTTAATCAATTAATAAGAAAAGAAAAGGATATGTAATGTATGTCTTGATTAGCGCCCCTGTTACGAGAGATTTAGCTCCCCTGTTGATATAGCTTAGGGGAATCGTGAGCGATAGCCAGGGAAGTCAGCGGAGAATCAGGGCAGATCTAACACACATTATACTTTCTGACTTCCAGTTGAATAGACCTTTTTTCATTATTCAGAGAATCTAACACCGTCAGGAACAACATAGTCAAGAAACGTCAAAGCAGATGCGAAACAATGGTCACCTGCTTTGAGAGTATACAGGATCTTCTTTGAGGAGGACATGAAGACTGACAGAGCATTCTGGTATGATCTCTTAGGATTTTTTCTCCCCGCCCCCCTTTCCACCCTCTTTGTTTTGAAGTAACAAGAAACTCTGGGGAGAGCTACACAGCAAAAGTCCTCAGAGGAGAAGTCCCCTTTTTTACGTATCACTTCATCTGTCTTTAAGAGTCCCAGGTTTAGTTTGATGTTGCTTTTGGTCTCTTTCCTTTTCCTTAATTTCAGTCTAAATCTTCCCACTACAGGATTGTGGTCACTGTTGCAGTCTGCGCCTGGTAGCGTTTTTGCTGACAGTAAAGAATTTCTAAATCTTTTGTTGATCAAGATGTAGTCAATCTGATTTTTGGTATTATCTCCTGGACTCATCCAAGTCCATTTTCTTCTATTAGGCTACTCAAACCAGATTTTTCCTACTATGAACTCATTCATCTGTGCCCATCCTACAAGTTTCTCACCCCTTTCATTTTGCGTACCAAAGCCATGAGGTCCAACCATATTCTCCACCCTATCCTGTCCCACTTTAGCATTAAAATCTCCCATTATTACAGTAACTTCTTGTGATTTACATTGGACTCGTAGAAGTTGTCGATGTCTTCCTAAGTACTTGCGGATGTTGGTGCATTCACCTGAATGATGCTGATATCAAATGCTTTGCCTCCCAGTTTGACCAGCAAAACTCTGTCGGACACAGCCCAGCTTGCCTTAACTGCTTTTGCACTTACTACCTTTAAATATTCCCTTTTTGCCCCCAACTTCTGTCCCAGTTCCCACCCCACGTTTCTCTGTACGTCTCCCTGATGTTGTGCTATCGGTAACACCAGTCATTTCCTACCGGTCAGATCATGTCAGCCGGACACAGCAACGGTTTTCGTATAGAACACAAATAGTTGTGGATAGCAAAGTAATGATCGCGGAGCACATCAGACAAAAAGTCTCTCACCACCTCAAATGAAACTTCACAACATCATCACCATCATCTTCATTGTCATGAAAATAATTTTTGAAGAAAAACAAGAACAACTGAATTGTTCTAGATGTTGTGGCCCTTCAGGCCTTGCTGTTATGGTAATCTTAGTTACGGTGGGTTTGGAAACGTCAAGCTTAAGTGAATGGTGTGGGAACAGTGACAAAGAAGTGGTGCAGAGAATGGGTAGAAAAAA
>CM060306.1:69644349-69651849 GCA_030674185.1 Monoplex corrugatus | reverse complement strand
AGAGAGAGAGAGAGAGGGGAGAGAGAGAGAGAGAGAACTCAGAACTCAGAATTTTTTAATGTACATCGGCCTTAGGCCACGATACAAACACATGGATGAAATGGGGGGGGGGGGGGGGGGGGGTCGTGGGGTTTTGACAATTCCATACATATTTCCTATAAACAGACATATATATTCCAGAACAATACATATACATGTACATATACACAAATACATACATAAAAAGAATATCATCATCATCATCAAGTGCTTTGCCACATGGCGTTGGCGACCATGGACTTCCATCTGTTTCTATCTCCTGTTGCCTCAAGCACCCCTTCCGCCCTCTTTGTCTTCAGCCACTCTGCAAGTCCGTCCAATATCTTCTCCCTAGGTCTATCTGGTGCTCTCTTTCCCTCCAGCTTTTCCTTTGGACCAGGTGCTCTAATTCCCTTTTCCTCATAAAATGGCCTATAAATGTTGCCTGTCTTTTCCTAATCTTCCTTATGAATGATCTTTTTGTGTCTGCCTCCATCAAGAATGTCTCGTTTGTTTTCTTTGCTGTCCATGGAACTCTCAACATTCTTCTTAGAAACCACATCTCTGCTGCCTCAATCTTGTTCTGGCTTTGCTTGTTGACTGTCCACGCCTCGCATCCGTACAACAGTATTGGTTCTATATAACATTCAAGAACTCACTTCCTGATGTTAATTGATAGGCATTTGATGATAAGAATGTTTTTCACTTTCCTGAATGCTGTTTTGGCTTGGCCGATTCTGCTGCTATTTCTGATGTGCATCTGCCGTCTGCTGATATGATCGTTCCCAGGTATTTAAACATATCAACCTGTCTCAGGGTTGTGCCGTTTGCTGTAGTTTTGCATGAGGGGATTTCATGTTTTTTACTGATCACCATGACTTCAGTCTTCCTGCTGTTTAGTTCCAACCCCTTACCTTTGTTTTCTATTTCTAGTATATTCACAAGGTCTTGTGGGTCCCTTTCATTTTCTGTTATTAGCACGGTGCCATCTGCGTATCGAATGTTGCTTATCATTTTTCCTCCAACCTTTAATCCAGGGTCTTCCTCCAGGTTTCTCGTGATGTTTTTGCTGTAAAGTGAAAACAGATCTGGTGACAAAACACAACCTGTCTGACTCCTCTTTTGATGTTTTGGAAAGAGCTTATATCGTTTTCTATTCTCATCGCCGCTGTTTGTTCCCAATACATGATTATGCGCAGATCTTTTCCAATAATATTGAGTCTTTCTAGTTGGTTGATCAATTCTTCAAGTCTTACCCGATCGAAAGCCTTGGTACAATCAAGAAAGCACAAATATAAATCCTTATTCATCTCGATTGACCTCACTATGATAGTTCTTTTGATGTATATGGCATTGATAGTTCCTTTCCCTTCCACAAATCCACATTGTTCATCTGCTATTTCTCTTTCGATTCTATTCCTTGTCATCATGATTATTCTTAGTTGGATTTTTGTTACATGACTCATCAAACTGATGGTGCGATGGTGTTTGCATTCTATAGCCCCTGTCGTCTTTAGAAATGCGATGACAATGGATTTTGACATAATTTGTTGTTGTTGTTTTTGTTGTTGTTGTTGTTTTGTTTTTTTTTTGTTTTTTTTTTTGGGGGGGGGGTTTGCAGTGTCATAAATTTCATTTAAGGGGAGTTATTTTTTCAATACCAAATTCCTCCAGAGCTTCAACATCTCTGTAGTAATGTTATCTGGTCCTGGGGTTATCCTGGTTTAATCTTTTTCAGCGCTGCTCTGACTTCATCTTTCATTATGGGTGGTCCTTCAAAGTTCTTTCTTATAACGTGTTCTTCGTTTCTGTCATCTTCAAAAAGGTCTTTAATGTACTCTCCCCATCTGTCTAATATTTTGTCTTTTTCCATGATAAGCGTACCATCTTTCGATTTTAAGCAACCAGTTGATGTGCATGTATTTTTCCTGTAAACAATTTCTTCAATTCGTCTGTACACACCCTGAGGATCCATTTTGTATCGGTCTTCTATTTCTATGCATTTTGTTTTCAGCCGAGCTTCCTTAGCTTCATTGCATCTATTCCTGATTTCTTTGTTTATCTTCCTGTATATCTCCTCGTTTCTCTTTGCCTTCCTCCGTTCCTCCATCAGGCCTAACATTTCTTTTGTCATCCAGTTCTTTTTTGCTTTCCTATCTACTTCAGGGATTTCTTCGAAACTTCATTAATCGAATTTCTCAATGTTGTCCATTGTTCTTCAATGTCACCAACGTCTCCCAGAGAAATGAATTTGTTTTGAATATGTACGTTAAATATTTGTACGTATCACTTCATCTGTCTTTAAGAATCCAAGATTTAGTTTGATGTTGCTTTTGGTCTGTTTCCTTTTCCTTAATTTCAGTCTAAATCTTCATCTTCCCACTACAGGATTGTGGTCACTGTTGCAGTCTGCGCCTGGTAGTGTTTTTGCTGACAGTAAAGAATTTCTAAATCTTTTATTAATCAAGATGTAGTCAATCTGATTTTTGGTATTATCTCCTGGACTCATCCAAGTCCAGTTTCATCTATTAGGCAACTCAAACCAGGTGTTTCCTACTATGAACTCATTCATCTGTGCCCATTCTACGTTTCCCACCCTTCCATTTTGTGTACCAAGGCCATGAGATCCAACTATATCCTCCACCCTATCCTGTCCCACTTTAGCATTAACATCTCCCATTATTACTGTAACTTCTTGTGATTTACATTGGGCCTTGGCCATCTCTAATACTTTGTAGAAGTTGTCGATGTCCTCCTGAGTACTGGTGGATGTTGGTGCATACACCTGGATGATGTTGATATCAAATGGCCTGCCTCTCAATTTAACCAGCAAAACTCTGAACAATGATCACTGCAACTATGCTAAGGAGTCAAAAGATCTCTACATTTTGTATTGCATCGCAGATACTTAATCGTATTATCAGAATTATGATTTAAATTATGTCTTTTAGTTCAAACAACAATACATCAGTTAGACAGACATTAAATCATCATTCGCTCATCTAATCAATAGTTTTACCATCAAAGAGAACAACTAGTATTAACTCTCAGTCAAATCACTTGGTTAAATTGGTAAATATTCAACAAAGCCTCTATGTATCGATCGTCCGATCAATAAAAAAAAAATGTCAATCGATCGATGACCAATGAATTACTTAGCCAAATAAAAATCAATGAATTACTTGACCAAATGATAATTGTCCATCAGTTATCAATGAATTGCTTAACAAAAATCTCCGGTCAGCTGAATCAACCAGACACTCATCTACTCTGTTAAATAATAATAATAATAATTACAATATTTATATCGCGCTAAATCTTGGTAAATCAAATCAAAGCGCGCTCACTCACCAATCACACGCAGGATCGCACTCAAAGATGAACATTTGTAAAACAATCAATTAAGTCAAAAATAGGCATAAATGTCCATACAATGCTGAAATTATGAACAATGGAAAAATAGCAGTAAAAAAACGGCGAAAAAGGCCTCAGAAATTCATTGACGTGGAAAGAGGTGAGTTTTCAAACCTGACTTAAATGCGGAAAGAGTAGATGTGGTCCGGAGCGATAGGGGAAGATTGTTCCACGCAGCTGGTCCTGAGACAGAAAAAGAGCGCTGACCAACGGTTAAGAGTCTAACCTTGGGAATTTGTAGGGTAAGAGTATCAGAGGAAGAGCGCAAGGTGCGAGCTGATGTACGAATTTTGATCTTGTCACAGAGATAGGATGGAGCAGAATGATGAGTAGATTTATAGCATAAGGTGTCTATTTTGTATTTGATTCTATCAGCGACAGGAAGCCAATGCAGAGACCGAAGGAGGGACTAACATGATCAATTTTTTCTTTCTAAGGACGAGGCGGGCAGCTGTATTTTGTAAGCGTTGCAGGCAAAGGAGACGAGAAGCTGGTAGGCCAGATAAAAGAGCATTGCAGTAGTCCAGGCGTGACAGAACAAGGGAAGTTACTAGTTTAGATGCAGCATCGGTTGAAAGGAATCGGCGAATGCAGCCAATGCGTCGAATCTGAGGGTAGCATGATTGACAGGTCTGGGTGGTAAATTTCTGCATACAAAGAGATTTATCAAGAATCACACCAAGGTTTTTGACAGAGTTCGAAAGAGGGATGGTGTTGTCTCCGAGTTGAATGTTATTGATTGAAACAGCATCTAGTTTATTTTTGGTGCCTACAAGCATGGCTTCAGTTTTATCTCCGTTTAACTGTAATTTATTTTGGGTCATCCAATTTTGGATGTCAGTGTAACAGCTGGAGACTTCCGACAGAAGAGAACTAAGGTTTTCAGGGCTAGTGCTATTGTAGAGTTGGGTATCATCAGCATAAAAATGCTGATTAATGATATTGGCAAGAGGAAAAGTATAGAGGGTAAACAGGACAGGCCCGAGTACAGAGCCCTGAGGAACTCCACAAGAAAGCTTAACTGGATCGGACTTAATCCCGTTAACAAGGACTGATTGAAAGCGATCAGACAGATAGGAGGAGAACCAAGACAGGGCGGTACCGTGAATGCCGAAAGTGTGCTCAAGGCGATAACCTATCAATTGATTAAGCGTCTAACCTATCAATCAATTAACCAATGAATCATCTAATAAATCAATCAATCAATCAATCAATCGACCAATCAATCAGTCAATCAGTCAATCAATCATTCATAAGTTAGTAGATCATCCAAGAAATCGAAATATCATCCAATTAACTACTATATCCAAACAGTTTATCAACCCGACACTAACAAATCAATATCCATCACTCACTGACATAGTTCATTTAACAACAAGCCATCAATCAACAATCGATCACCCAACCAGCAAATAAATGGTCAGTTTGGTAATAAGTCACCCGATGAAATAATGGCGTTCAACTAAGCAATCAATCTGCCATCTAAGTGATCATTTCACAAGTCAGATTATCATCAAAATAATCACAAAATGAATTAACAGTTAATCAACCAAATGAACAAATCGTGGACCCTTTGTTACCTTTTAATTGAAGGAAGACTCAGACTTTGAGCTTATTCGACAAGTACTTTCTTAACGTCACAATAAATCATACAATATGAGGGGGAGGGAGGTGGAGTGAGGCCGCATTAACTCTATGATTTAACAGTTCTATAATCATGTCTCAGGACTGGAGAGCACTCCTTGAGTATTCAATATTTGATATGAACATGATGACATATACAAGAATACATATGTTAGTATCCTCTGACTTTTCGCTTTCCACGCACTAAGCTCAATACCTATGGTCCACGAGCCTTCTGTTTCTGGTCCACTCTCCTGGAACAAACTTCCTCTCTCAGTCCGTCAGCAACCTACTTTTGTCTCCTTCAAGTCCGCTCTCAAAACTCACCTTTTCTCCTCCGCATAAAATCCTAACCTCACTCAACCCCCCCCCCCCCCCCCTGCAGCCTGTCTCCGCTCGGAGGGGAATCACATGGTTATAATATATAATTGTAAATGCTATGCTCTCGATAATTTTCCATTCCTTTTATTCTTGCTTTTATTGCTTTTATTCTTTCTCCCCATTTGTAGCCATGCGTGTGTGTGAGTGTGTGTGTGTGTGTGTGTGTGTGTGTGTGTGTGTGTGTGTGTGCGTGCGTGTGTGTACGTGCGTGCGTGCGTGCGTGCTTGCGTGCGTGTCTGCTTCAGCGCTTAGATTTGATTTTATCAAGATTTTGCGCTATATAAATATTGTAATTATTATTATTATTATTATTATTATCCAAACCCTCGCACGCACAGCGAGAGACAGAGAGAGAGAGAGAGAAAGACACCGAGAGAGAGAGAGAAAGAGACTGTATGAAAGAGAGACAGACAGACAGACGTACAGACAGACAGACAGACAGACGGAGAGACAAAGAAAGAGACATGCAGATGAAGGGAGAGAGAGAGAGAGAGTGTTTGTGTGTGTGTGTGGAGTGTGTGTGTGTGTGTGTGCGCGTGTGTGTGTGTGTGCGTGTGTGTGTGTGTGTGTGTGTGTGTGTGTGTGTGTGTGTGTGTGTGTGTGTGTGTGTGTGTGTGCGTGTGTGTGTGTGTGTTAAGCTCGCTAAGGCCTAAACAAAAGAGTGATAGATAGAGAAGAGGATCTACTTACATTCATGCAACAACACAACACCTAATGCTCAAGCTTCCAGACAAATTTCTTTATTAAACACACGCACACGTTCATACTCATATAACATTTCAACATATCCCCATGGTTAAGTCCATTTCCCCAATAATGACAGCCACTGGTTCATGTCATCTGACTCGCACACTCCACAATTCAGAAACGTCTCATGGAAAAGCACTGCTGATGAAAATGCAGGCGCACAGCAATTCCAACGACGAATACAATGGCAGCCACTAGTTCATATCAGCTGACTTACACTATCCACAATATCAGAAACGTCTTATTGAAAAAACAACATACTGTTGACGAAAAGGCAGTCAAACAGGGATTCCAGCGACGGCTGGTGGTCGCACAGGGATTCCAACAACAGCTGGTAGTCGCACAGGGATTCCAACAACAGCTAGTAGTCGCACAGAGAGTCCAACAACAGCTGGTAGTCGCACAGAGAGTCCAACAACAGCTGGTAGTCGCACAGGATTCCAACAACAGCTGGTAGCCGCACAGGGATTCCAACAACGGAGGTGTTCTCTTTCCCTCCAACTTTCCTGTTGTGACCAGATGTTCTAATTTCTCTTGCCTCATAAAATGTCATATAAATGTTGCTTGTCTTTTCCTAATCTTCTCTCTATTAATGATCTTCTTGTGTCTGCCTCCTTCAAGACTGTCTCGTTTGTTTTCTCTACTGTCCATGGAACTCTCAACATTCCATTTAGAAACTACATTTCAGTTGCCTCAATTTTCTTCTGAATTTGCCTGTTGACGATAAAGTGGCCGTTTCTTGTTCCAACTCCTGACCGTCGCCATGAAGGTTGGCAGATCAGCAGCATTATAGTTGGCCTCACGTCCTGTCGCTTCATTTGCTCGAGGCGACATCGCTACAGTGCGTGTTCAGCTGTCTGCTAGTCTTTACTGACTACAAGGGCAGGCTGATAAAGACGTCAGTTTGAACTTACAATTTAGTCAATTGACTCCCGCACCCTGTCCACTAACGACCTGCACTGTCAACCATGTTAGCAAAGCAGAAACTTAATCCTTTGACTCCCTCGCCCTACCCACCAGTTTCCTGCAGGAGGCTGGTGGATAGGGTGAGGGAGTCAAAGGGTTAAGTTTTTGCAGTTGTGTTGGATAGGGTGCTGGTGCAGAGCCTCATCAAGACAACTTGCTGCTAAGACAGAAAGAGTTACGACGGAGGGATGACTTGAAGACTGAAAGTAGGAGAGACGGTTGAATGGACGGACTGAGGGAAGCGTGGAGGTATAAATAGAAGGACAGAGGACAGATGGACAAATTGATGGACAGATGGAGGGCAAGAAGAACACAAACAATGTATGTGCTACCGATGTCATCTGGTTTAAT
>CM060306.1:69606849-69636849 GCA_030674185.1 Monoplex corrugatus | reverse complement strand
GATAAAAATGATGATGATGATGATGATAACAAAGAGAGAGAGAGAGAGAGAGAGAGAGACAGAGAGAGAGAGAGAGAGAGACAGACATACAGACAGACAGGCAGATAGACAGAGACAGAGACAGAGACAGAGACAGACAGACAGACAGATAGGAGGCACAGAGAGAGAGAGAAAGACAAATAGACAGACAGAGATAGAGAGAGAGAGAAAGAGAGAGAGAAAAGAGAGAGAGAGAGAGAGAGGAGAGAGATACAGACAGATAAACAGACAGACAGACAAAGAAAGAAAGAGTGACAGACAAACTCACAGACAGAGAAACTGAAGAGAGACAGGATTTTGGAATTAAAATGCTTCTGTGTTGTGCGCACGTGTGTGTGGTGTGTGTGTGTGTGTGTGTGGTGCGTGTGTGTGTGTGTGTATATGTGTGTGTGTGTGTGCGTGCGTGTGTGTGTGTATGTGTGTGTGTGTGTGTGTGCGTGCGTGCGTGTGTGTGTATGTGTGTGTGTGTGTGTGCGTGCGTGTGTGTGTGTGTAGTGTGTGTGTGTGTGTGTGTGTGCGTGCGTGCGTGTGTGTGTATGTGTGTGTGTGTGTGTGTGTGTGGTGCGTCTGTGTGTGCGCCTGTGTCTGTGTCTGTGTCTGCGTCTGCGTCTGCGTCTGTGTCTGTGACTGTGTCTGTGTCTGTGCAATGAATATGATGTACCAAGCGTACACACAGACACAGACACAAACAGAGACACAGACGCAGACACACACACACACACACACACACACACACACACACACACACACACACACACACACACACACACACACACACATACATACATACACACAGACACACACAGACACAGACACACACAGACACCCGTCTAAAAGCAGAGATACAAATAGACTTTAAAAGAAATAACGTACACACAGACACAGACACAGTCACACACACACACACACACACACACACACACACACACACACACACACACACACACACACACACCACACACGCGCGCCGCGCGCGCCCGCGCACATTCGCACACTCGCATGCATAATAAACACACGATGCGAACACAATTACACTCACGCTCGCGTAGGTACACGCAGACATACACACAACCACACATGTAAGCACATACACAAACACAAACACAAACAAAACACAAACACACGAACGCATAATTATACACATACAGACAGAATTGTTTTCATTGCATTTTCTTGTTCTATTTTCTCCCATTTCCTGTCTATCTGTCTGCCTCTCTCTCTCTCTCTCTCTCTCTCTCTCTCTCTCTCTCCTCTCTCTCTCTCTCTCTCTCTCTCTCTCCCCTCCCTATGTCTGTGTATCTGTGCATTCGTCTCTCTGTTCGCCTGTCTGTCTGTCTGTCTGTAATAGAAAAACCAAAACCTTAGATCATCACTTGCGTGACTTTCTCTCACTCCGAGTAACACTAACATGTGTTTCTATGATCATCATCTTTCTCAAAGCTCCCTTGGGGATGCCCGAGGGCTCTTTCAGTATACACAATATCCCCACATTCTGGAAATTCTGTGCTAGAAATTTCCTCTTTTCTGTCACTTTCTTTTGTTTCTGCTTTGTTCTTTAGCTTTGTCATTTCTTCCTATCATGTTCTGGCCTTGCTGGTCCATTCACCCGTATGTGTTCCATAAAGTATTACATACTTTCTCTTAGGATTGACAATTGGGTATATATATTAAGTGCATTTTTGGCTCTATGGAAATCAGATGTGCGGAATCATTGAAATGGTTACACGTTCGACATGGCTCTGTGGCGTCGGCTGGGCTTTAAACAAAATAACATTAATAAAATAAATAATAATCTTTCTCAAAGTTGAATCAATGAAACAAATGTTAAGCTTTCGCCGTAATAGAGGTATTATCAACATGGCATGACTGTCTCGCTCACTTAATCTGCATTCATTCCTGTTTCAACGTGGCAGCAAATTACCCAACCACCGACTGTATTAAAAACCAGACAATCAGATACTGCCGACAATTTTCTGGCTCATACTACGAAGACAACCATAGTACGTATATCAGGTACTATTAATGTTACAAGACTAGTTTGTCTGTTCATGTGTTTTAGGGACTTCGTTCATTTGTTAATTCGTTCATGTTTATATTTCTTTTTGTTTACTTTGCTTCGTTTTTGTTGTTTGTTTTGTTTTGTTTGTTTGTTTGTTTGTTGTTTGTTGTTTGTTTGTTTGTTTGTTTTTTGCTTGTTGGCTGTGTGGCTGGTTTTAGTTTTTTAGAAGTACTACAGGTTAAATTGATCTTTGACTGTTCTGATAGGGAGACACCTGGTGCATGATTTATGGAATGACACATCAATCATAATTATTGCTGTCATCATTTTCATTGCCGGTGTTATCTTTTCTTTAGAACATTTTTTTTATTGAACAAACTAGAAGGCTTTATTTAAATGGTTTTTTTGTTCTGAGATTTTTTATTAAACAATAATCTTTTAATATGCTAACACATGAATGGTTTAATGAATGTTTAATTTCTACATTCAGTTTATTCTTGTCAAGTAAGATTTGATGCTGGTGTGTTTATTTCCTCGTTTATTTGTGTGTGAGAGTTTGTTTTTTGTTTTTGTTTGTTTGTTTGTTTGTTTGTTTGTTTGTTTGTCTGTTTGTTTGTTTGTTTGTTTGTTTTTTGTTTATTGGTTTGTGACAAATGTAAAAATTTTTTTAAAATTATGTAGAACGCCTTTAAGGAATTGTTTTCCAATTAATAATGTATCTGACTTCAGATCAGAAGTTTGTAACTCGAATTTCGTCCAGGTTATATTTTTTCAGGCGCTACTGTTCCGCTGATGACAGTTGTTGTAACTTACTGATGAACACCCATACCTACTGATAACCATCCATACCTACTGATGACCACCCGTGTTAACAACTGAGACCACCATACATGCTGATTACCATCCATACCTACCGATGACCACCCATACCCACTGATAACCACCCATACCCACTGATAACCACCCATACCTACTGATGGCCACACATACCTACTGATAACCATCCATACCTACTGATGACCACCTTACATATCGATAACCACCCATACCTACTGATAACCACCCATACCTACTGATAACCACCCATACCTACTGATAACCATTCATACCTACTGATGACCACCCATACCTACTGATAACCACCCATACCTACTGATAACCACCCATACCTACTGATGACACCCATGCCTACTGATGACAACCCATACCTACTGATGACCACCCATATGAACTGATAACCACCCATACTTACTGATAATTACACATACCTACTGATAACCACCAATACCTACTAATAACCACCCATACCTGTGATACTCGCTCATAGCAATTGGTGACCACTCACATCTGCATTGGAACCTACTAATTTCTGACTATCGCTACAGCATGGTCCAACGATCTGAGTTCCTACTATTCTGATGACCACAGCCTAAACAGCATCCACTCGTTGACAAAGTTCCGTACGTGGGGAAGTCTAGCTGGCAAGTGCAAGAAACTGATTTTGTCGTTGTATATAACCGTTTCCTAGATAGCTATCGGAGTTATTCTTCGGTTTTGACATAAAACCACCATGATGTTTTCCAAGAGTATTCACTGAAACATTTTTTTCTGTTAAAGGTTTGTTACGTTTGTCTTTTGATTTATAAGCTAGATTTCAATCAAAATATTATTCTAAGTTAGTTCTTATTGAATTTTATATTTACTGTGTAGGTCTAGTCACGAACTCAAAAGTCTGCTTTGCTTTATAAACGATACTATATAAATACGTTCGTTTTAATTTTCTGAATAGAATTATAATCGAGTCAATGCGATGAACAGGTATGGGAAAGAAGGTAAATATTTCTTAAACGTTAGAAAGCATGGCATGCTTAGTTTCTTCACATCAATTTACGATTGTGAAAAGTATCAATGTTCTCATAATTGAGATTATACGTTTGTCAGAATTTTATGTTGACACTTATGTTTAGCTCCATAGGCTAGGTAGGACCTCAGGGTCTGGCCAGCTCATGGGTTTATGTGCAGGCTTAAGGCTTGTGCCATGATCACCATCACATGACACCTGTGACGTTAGTGCATATGGAATGCATTCCGAGCGCGGAGACGTCATTTTGGGAGACTGAAACTTAACCTATGTTCTGCTTCAAAGTTTCTTACACAGTGTAAAACTGGCGGAATGAAATTATCTTCTCCACAGTCCTTGTGCTGTCCAAGACATTCCTTTTGCCAGCTTCAGTCATTGTCATACTACAGAAAGAAAGAAAAGAAAAGGAACAAAAAAATGAAGCAGAGGAAACAGCAAAACACAACAGCAACCACAACAACAAAAACACCGATAAAAAACACATTGAAGAAACAAAACAAAATCGAATCAGCATTGTGATCTACCCAGAAACTTCAATAACAAAAGAAGTATGACTGATTCGTGTTGAACATTGACGATCCAGTGGAGACAAAATACCTGATTTCCCAAATCCTCCCCTACCCCCTACCATCCCCCCCCCCCCCCCCCCCCCCCCCCCCCCCCCCCCCCCGTTCCACTAAGAAGGAAGTAGCAGAAGTGGTGGACACCGCTTTTGCAATGCTTTCCACGTGTCAAGTTGAGGTCTCTACCACTTGTCACCCCACAACCGCAGGGTAGTATGTGTTATGTTACACATGTTGTTGTTGTTTAAAGCCCAGTCGACTGCGCAGAGCCCTATCAGGGCTATAACCGCTTCAAAACATACAAAACTTCGCGCACATAATCTAAGGACATGCCCCCGTCGTTGACCACTCTATCCAATTTATCGCACAGAGAAGATTTAAAAAACACACCTGAATACAAATATAAGCATACATAAGGACATCAAAACATATACAAAACAGGCATGAATTACCTGAAATTGTTTCCACATATCTCACCTCCTTAGAGCCAAAAACGCATTTAATACATGTACCCAATTATCAATCCTAAGAAAAAGTACATAAGACTTTTTCGAACACATACAGGTGAATGGACCATTAAGGCAGAAAATGACAGGTAGAAATGACAGAAAGCAAAGCAACAAGGCAGAAACAAAGAGAATGACAGAAAAGAGGACATTTCTAGCACAGAATTTCCAGAAGGTGGGGGTACTTTTTTATACTGAAAGAGCCCCCGGCATCCACACGGGGTAACGCAGGGGAGTAGGACGACCTTTTCCTTATCTTTCGCTTGACAAAGGCCAGTTAACTGTTTTTGTTGTTGTTGTTGTTGCTTTTTTGTTTTCTTTTGTTTTTCCTCCCGAATCATTTCGTCTTTTGTGTGCACATCTTTTTCTCATTCTGTTTGTTTGTGAAATCTTTTTTGCTTAAACGCTTGCAGTCGCTTTGACTCAGGGGATCGAGCCATAATGGTGTACAAGGTCCTGGTGCTCGTGTTCATTGCGACGGTCTGCGTGAGTCCAGTGCTCTCGTCCTACGAAACGTACCTGAAGGTTGGCCGGCAATGTCGAAACATGCAGAGCTGGAAGAACAGTAAGATTCCCCACATGGAACAGATTGAGTACTTCGCCGAACTGCTGCAATCTGATATTCAGGTACTGCGTGTGTGTGTGTGTGTGTGTGTGTGTATGTGTGTGTGGGGGGGGGAGAGAGAGAGAGAGAAGAGGGGAGAGAGAGAGAGAGAGAGAGAGAGAGAATGTGTTCGAGTTATTTATATTTTCATGTGTGCGTGCTCGAGTGTGAGTGTGTATGTGTATGTGTGTGTGTGTGTATGTGTGTGTGTGTGTGTGTGCGTGTGTGAGAGAGAGAGAGAGAGAGAGAGAGAGAGAGAGAGAGAGAGAGAGAGAGAGAGGAGGAGAGAGTATGGATGTACACGTATGTGTGTGAATTTGTATGTTTTGTGTGTATGTATTTCTGTGTGTGCATATATATATATATGTGTGTGTGTGTGTGTGTGCGTGCGGGCGCGCGCGCGGACGTATGTACGTCCTTGGGTGCGTGTGCACGTCTGTAGCAAAAAACAAACAAACAAACAAAACCCCAATATACCGGTTTCATTTCTGCCACAGATTCATAAGATATCTAATCACTTTGATCTCTGTGTATGTGAAAGAGTGTGTGAGTGTGTGTGTGTGTGTGTGTGTGTGTGTGTGTGTGTGTGTATGTGTGTGTGTGTGTGTTGTGTGTGTGTGTGTGAGTGTGTGTGTGTGTATGTGTGTGTGTGTGAATGTGTGTGTGTGTTTATGTGTGTGAATGTGTGTGTTTATGTGTGTGAATGTGTGTGTGTGTGTGTGTGTGTGTGTGTGTGTGTGTGTGTGTGTGTGTGTGTGTGTGTGTGTGTGTGTGTGTGTGTGTATGCTGTCCTCATATAATAATTATATGAATTATGTTTTGTCGTTATTGTTGTTGTTAATGATGTTGTAGTTATTCCTGTTTTTTTCCTTCCTTTTTTTTTTGTCTCTGTTAATGTTGCTTAAGCCATCATCATTTTGGATCTTCTTCATCACATGGTATGGGTAGCCTCGGTGTAATCTGAGCGCGGAGACGATATCTTGAGGAACTAAAACCAAAACTGTTGTGGTTGTAAACTACTATGCAAAACTGCATGCCCAGCAATGTCTTGAAAAAAGAGGAGTGTGGGGCAGGAGACATGAAACACTAAACCGACTCTACCGGAATGAATGAGGCGTTATGGCAGAAAACAGGGCAGATTTTATGTTCCGAGCTGGGATTGAACTCGAGATATTATAAGATCCTGAGTACACAATTATGTCAGCTATTGATCAATATAACACAGACAAATATGGACAGACACTTCCAGACTAAATCTGTCTTTCTAACTCTTCGTGATTTAATACCACTCTAGAGCAGTAATGATGTTGATAAGGCACCAAATCTTGATACACAAATCAAATAAAAACGCACAATGTCAACATTCACTAAAACATTCACTCACAATGACAAAACCCCAAGGGCACAAAGCACATTCACACCACAAAGAAGAGAACAAGAGGCCAGTGTAATAAAAGGGTGGACATTTAGAGGGGAAAATCACCGCTAAGCAAAAGGTAAACCATCAAGACAGACTTGAAGGTAGAAGGTGTATGTGACTGTTGAAGAGACGGGGGGAAGCTCATCCAGTTGTACAGACCAGACACCAAAAATAGAGCACTGACTGACTGTGGAATATCTGTATCAAGGAATGTGTAAACAGGTAGTATCAGAAGCGGAATGGAGAGGTCAAACAGGAGTGTACATGTACATTCGGAGGTGGTCACAAAAGACAAGTAGGCGCAAGACCATTAATACACTTATAGCCTGGCGTCAACCAGGCCCGAAAGATACAGACACCTGCAGTGCTGGTCAGAAGATTTCAGCAACACCCTCAATGACGCATCCGAGAAATGGATGAGACTCGACTGTGCGGTCCTAGTCAACCTAATGAGCCCATAGCGCGTAGTGTATTGATCTTGTATAAAATTGTCTGACAAACAGATAAGACGGGTCACAGAATTCCGAACACGCTGGAAGTACGTGACCGAAGAAGCAGTTAAGCCAAATAACAAAGAGTTATAGTATCTGATATCAGACAAAATAAGAAAAGTCGCAAGTGTTGATGCTGTTAAAGTTGAAAGTTGACCGCGAATAGAATCGAAGCATCGTAGTTAACAATAAAAGACAGACAAGTTTGAGTGACGAACTTCTGCATACATGTAGAGACTTGAGGTGCAAGAACAATGCCAAGGTTCTTGACTGAATCAGACAGTACGATAGTATTGTCACCTATTTGAATATGACAAAATTGTACAGTGGAATGCTTCTGTTTGGTGCCAATGAGCATTCTTCAGGCTAACCTCCATTCAACTATATTCTGTATCATCCAACTCTAGATTTCATCATAACAGCCAGAAACTTCGGAGAGAAGAATTGACAGATTTTCAGGAACTTCACTGTCAAACAGTTGCTGTGGTGTAGTGGTTAGCGCAACGGACTACGACTGGAAAGTTGTGGGTTCATCAGTACCTTCAAAAATCATTGTGGGATTTTTTGCCTCTAACCGCCTCTTACCCTGAGTTGGGCGTGCTATGGGCTCAGTGGGAAGACTGGGACCACACAGTCGAGTCTCATCCACTTCACAGATGCGTCATTGAAGGTGTTGCTCAAATCTTTTGACCAGCACCGCAGGTGTCTGTATCTCTAGGGCATGGTTGACGCCAGGATATGTTATGATAGTAACCGTAGTACAACCCTGTCATGCAGTCTCAATCCTAGATGGAACTCCATGGCATCATGATTATCACCCTCGTCGTCATCATCATCATCATCGAATCGTAAAAACTGTTCCATCTTCTGTGCCATTAAGGTGGAGTAAAAAATGGGACGAAAAAAAAATCACTGTTGTAGAGCTGGGAGTCATTAGCATAGAAATAACATGTGATGTTGCACTGACTGATGACACGGGCAAGCGATGAGGTGTACACTATGAGGAGAACTGGCCCAAGTACAGAGCCCTGGGGTACCGGTACGTAAGTTTAACTGACTGGCATTTGGAGAATCATTTACTGTGACTGACCGGTGCGGTCAGACAGGCATGACAAAAACCAAGAAAAAGCACAGCCTTGAATTTCCATTCTTAACGATCATCGTACTCAGGGAGCTTATCGTCGTACTCACCTTTTTTTTGTGTTTTTTTGTCCCATTTTTTTTTTCATCATCATCATCATTTCATCATTAGGTGCCCTGTCGCATGGCGTTGGCGACCATGGACTTCCATCCATCTCTATCTCTCGTTGCCCCTAGCATCTCCCCACCCTCCTCATCCCCAGCCACTCTGCAAGTCCATCCAGCATTTTCTCCCTGGTCTACCTGGTGCTCTCTTTCCCTCCAGCTTTCCCGTTGTGACCAGGTGCTCCAAATCCCCCTTCCTCATAAAATGGCCTATAAATGTTGCCTGTCTTTTCCTAATCTTCCTTATGAGTGATCTACTTGTGTCTGCCTCCATCAAGAATGTCTCGTTTGTTTTCTTTGCTGTCCATGGAACTCTCAACATTCTTCTTAGAAACCACATCTCGGCTGCCTCAATCTTGCTCTGGCTTTGCTTGCTGACTGTCCACGCTTCGCATCCGTACAACAGTATTGGTTCTAGATAACATTCAATGACTCTCTTTCTGATGTTAATTGATAGGCATTTGTTGGTAAGAATGCTTGTCATCTTCTTGAATGCTGTTTTGGCTTGGCCGATTCTGCCGGCTATTTCCGATGTGCATCTGCCTTCTGATGAAATGACCGTTCCCAGGTATTTGAACTTATCAACCTGTGTCAAGGTTGTGCCATTTGCTGTTATTTTGCATGAGGGGATTTCAAGTTTTTTACTGATCACCATGACTTCAGTCTTCCTGCTGTTTAGTTCCAACCCCTTACCTTTGCTTTCTATTTCTAGTATATTCACAAGGTTTTGTAGGTTCCTTTCATTTTCTGCAATTATCACGGTGTCATTTGCGTACCGAATGTTGTTTATCATTTTTCCTCCAACCTTTAATCCAGGGTCTTCTTCTAGGTTTCTCATGATGTTTTCACTGTAAAGTGAAAACAGATCAGGTGACAAAACGCAACCCTGTCTGACTCCTCTTTTGATGTTTTGGAAAGAGCTTATATTGTTTTCTATTCTCATTGCAGCTGTTTGTTCCCAGTACATATTCCTGATTATTCGTAGATCTTTTCCATCAACATTGAGTCTCTCCAGTTGGTTGATCAATTCTTCATGGCGTACCCGATCGAAAGCCTTGGTATAGTCAACAAAGCATAAATACAAATCCTTATTCATCTCAACTGACCTCTCTATGATAGTTCTTAGGATGTATATGGCATTAATAGTTCCTTTCCCTTCCACAAATCCACACTGTTCTTCTGCTTTTTCTCTTTTGATTCTATTCCTTGTCCTCATCATGATTATTCTTAACAGGATTGTTGTTTACATGACTCATCAAACTGATTGTGCGATGGAGTTCGCATTCTATAGCCCCTGTCTTCTTTGGAAGTGCAATGAAAATGACATATCTTTGGGGATTTTTCAGGTGTCATAAATTTCATTCAGGAGGACTGTTATTTTTTCTATGCCAAATTCCTCCAGGGCTTCAATCTTCTCTGTAGTAATGTTGTCTGGTCCTGGGGCTTTTCCTGGTTTCATCTTTTTCAGTGCTGCTCTAACTTTATCTTTCATTATGGGTGGTCCTTCAAAGTTCTTTTCTATAATGTGTTCTTTGTTTCTGTCATCCTCAAAAAGGTCTTTAATGTACTCTCCCCATCTGTCCAGTATTTTGTCTTTTTCCATGATAAGCGTGCCATCTTTCGATTTTAAGCAACCAGTTGATGTGCATGTATTTTTCCTTTTGACAATTTCTTCAATTCGTCTGTACATACCGTAAGGGTCCATCTGTGTCGGTCTTCTATCTCTGCATTTTGTGTTCAGCCAAGCTTCCTTAGCTTCATTGCACCTATACCTGATTTCTTTGTTTATCTTCCTGTATATCACCTCGTTTCTCTTTGCTCTCCTCCTTTCCTCCATCAAGCCCAAAATTTCATTAGTCATCCAGCTCGTTTTTGCTTTTCTATCTGCCTAGGGATTTCTTCACAAGCTTCATTTATCGAATTTCTCAACTTTGTCCATTGTTCCTCAGTGTCACCAACGTCTTCCAGAGCACTGAATTTGTTTGAACATGTACATTAAATTTTTTACGTATCATTTCATCATTTTTTTTACTCCACCTTAATGGCCACATAAGTTGGGACAGTTTTCCTTTTTGACAATGCAATGGTGATGATGACGATGAGGATGATAATGATGATGCTATGGAGTTTCATCTGGGATTGAGGCTGCTTGATCTCTGTGAGTGAGCCTGTGTGAGTCCGTGCGTGTGTATGTGTGTGTGTGTGTGTGTGTGTGTGTGTGTGTGTGTGTGTGTGTGTGTGTTGTGTGTGTGATGTGTGTGTGTTGTGTATGTGTGTGTGTTGTGTGTGTGTGTGTTGTGTGTGTGTGTGTGTGTGTGTGTGTGTGTGTGTGTGTGTGTGTGTGTATGCAGACGTACGCACGTGCTTGGTGCGTGTGATCGTCCGTATGGAAAAAAATATACCGGCTTCATTTCTGCCACAAATTCATAAGATATTAAATCACATTGATCTCTTTGTGTGTGAAAGAGAGAGAGAGAGTGTGTGTGTGTGTGTGTGTGTGTGTGTGTGTGTGTGTGTGTGTGTGTGTGTGTGTGTGTGTGTGTGTGTGTGTGTGTGTGTGTGTGTGTGTGTGTGTGTGTGTGTGCGTGTGAGGGTACGCATTTGTGTTGCGTTAGCGTGAGTGTGTACCTGTGTGCATGCTCGTATGTGTCCGTGCGTGCGATCATGACAATGAAAATAAAAACAAAACTGTTCATTTCTGCCACTGAATCGTAGTATATGAAGTCGGCATAATCTTCGTGTGTGTGTGTGTGTGTGTGTGTGTGTGTGTGTGTGTGTGTGTGTGTGTGTGTGTGTGTGTGTGTGTGTGTGTGTGTGTGTGTGTGTGTGTGTGTGTGTGTGTGTGTGGGGTGTGTGTGTGTTGTGTGTGTGTGCGCCTTACCCGCCTGTCCGCTCTGGCAGAATCTGAACGTCACAATACAGGGGGCAGTTAAGAAGACTGAACGGCAGGCGAAAAGTCTTCTGGCCATGGGTGAGAATCTAATGAGCCGCTTGACAGGTTGGAGGCCAACTGTGAGTTATCGTCTCTTTTTTTCTTGTTTTTTTGTTTACTTGCCAACGCATAATGTTTTGTGCAGGCTCAGAAATCTGTCAAGATAACTGCTGACGGATTTGGGTCGAGTGCATATGGATCTGTCCAAGCGCAGTGAATCCCTCATGAAATAACTCCAATAACTCCACTATCGTCTCTTTTTTTCCATCTTAATCTTTTATCATTTCTAGAAAGATTGACTCACAGGTCGGGGGAGAAATTGATAAGAAAAAGAAATGTGCTGTGCGCCAGTTGACCTGGTGTAGTGCTTAACGCAACGGACTACCGACTGGAAGGTTGTGGGTTCGGATCCCCATCGGTATTTTAAAAAAATCATTGTGGGATTTTTCGACTCTAACCGGCTCCTACACAGAGTTGGGCGTGCTATATGCTCATTAGGAAGACTGGGAGCACACACAATTCATTTATATGCCACTCACTCTCTCGTTCTTATGAGGATGGTAGCATTAGCATAGCTTTACTACATATTTTTATTCGTTTAATATCATTCACGTGAACAGACACTAACTTGAAGAGTACACATGATAACTGCGGCACAGTTTCTTTACAAGTACTGCCATCCTGAAGTCTGGTGATTTTTATTTTGTTTTGTTTGTTTGTTTGTTTGTTTGTTTGTTTTTTTTTTTTGTTTCTTTGTTTCTGTTTGTTTTTGTTTGTGTTTTTTTCTGTCCCATCTTTCTAAGAAGATTGTCAACAGTTCCATGAACAGCAAAGAAAACAAACGAGACAGTCTTGAAAAAGAAAACACACACACACACACACACACACACACACACACACACACACACACACACACACACACACACACACACACACACACACACACACACACACACACACACACACACACACACACACACACACGAAAAAAAAAAGAACATTAATGAAGAAGATTATGTAAAGTCCAGCAACATTTATGGCACAGTATAAGAGGCAAGAGAAATCTGAGCGCCAAGTAACATCAGAAAAGCTGGCGGGGAAAAAAGAGCACCAGATAGACCCAGGGAGAACATACTGGATGGATTGGCAGAGTGGATGAAGACAGAAAGTGTGAAGGATGTACTTTCAGCGACAAAAGATAGATTCGCTTGGGAGGGCTATCATCGTTAATGCCATCGGCTGGGTACATTGATGATGATGATGATGATGATGATGATGATGATGATGATGATGATGATGACGACGACGACGACGACGATGATGATGATGACGACGACGACGACGACGATGATGATGATGATGATGATGATGATGATGATGATGATGATGATGATGATGATGAGAATGCGGATGATAATGCTAGTGCCATCGAGTCCTATTTCACACTGAAACTACATGACAGGGATGTAGTCTACATCTTCTTTCATATTGTATCATCAATAACTTTTGAAAAATGCAGATATGGGTGGTGCTGATAAGAACATTTGGACAACACCTTCAGTGGCATGCCAATTGTTTTTTTCCCCTGAATGAGAACTGGAAAAAAAAATACAGAAACCAAATAAAAAAACAAATGGACAGGGAATGAAGAAAAAGACTGTGCGCAAAGTATAAGTGATATAACAAAAGAAAGAGATTATGTAGGCATGCATACATAGGTATGTAAGTGTGTGTATACGTGTGCGTTTTGTGGTGTGTGTGTGTGTGTGTGTGTGTGTTTGTTTGCATGTGTTTGTGTGTTTTTTTGTATTTTTTGTGTGCATGTGTGTGTGTGTGTGTGTGTGTGTGTTTGTGGTGTGTGTGTGTGTGTGTGTGTGTGTGTGTGTGTGTGGTGTGTGTGTGTGTGTGTGTGTGTGTGTGTGTTCGTTTGTATTTGTGAGTCTTCTTTCTGTCCATCATGGAAAGAGAGAATACATGTAGATTAACTGAATGAAGGTGAAGAGGAGGATACATTGTGTTAGAAAGCGAAAAGTGGTTATATGTAGGGTTACCAATGGATGTGTTTCTTTGACATGGCTCTGTGAGGCGTTATTACGGAGCAGTTATACTTTATTTTCTAGATAGATAAGGATGGACACATCATCTATTAAACAAATAGAACCCCATCGCCTTAACAACGCATAGGGCCAGGTGCAAGCTTATGCAATGATAATTTTGGGTCCAAGCCATTATTTATATTCATATTCATTATATATTCACATTCATATTCATTATATGTATATTCATATTCATATTCGTCTTCATATTCAAATTCATTTCTTATTCATATAATCATACACATATTCATATTCGTGTTCGTGTTCGTGTTCGTGTTCGTATTCGTATTCGTACTCGTATTGGTATTGGTATTGGTATTGGTATTGGTATTCGTATTCGTATTCGTGCTCGTATTCGTATTCGTATTCGTATTCATATTCTTTTTTCTTTCTTTTTTTTGTTGTTGTTGGTCACAATGGGTTTACCAGGTGAATCTCGGACTGCTCTCCCCTTTGAAAGCGCGCCGCCGCATTGCAGCGCCACGCTTTTTTTTTTTGGACCAAGACTTCAGAAAGGCAAGAAGACTAATTGGCCTTAAAGGGGAGGGACCTGAGAAATCAACCTATCCTTCTAATGATTTATACCAGGGCAGCCGGGCAAACGCCCTGCTCGTCACGATTTACAACTGCCTGGGATCTTTACCGTGCGCAGGCAAAAACAGCAAAAAACAAACAAACAAACAAAAAACCCTTCTTGGAGTGCAGTGTGTTTGAACCTGAGACTTCTGGGTCAATAGTCAATTGAATGAACCACTTCACTACGTTAAATGATGTGATATGTGTGTGTGTGTTCGTTCGTTCTTTGATTTAACGTCTTTTCACTATAAGTGATATTAGACGGGTGTGTGTGTGTGTGTGTGTGTGTGTGTGTGTGTGTATGTGTGTGTGTGTGTGTGTGTGTGTACGCGCGTGCGTGCGTGTATGTGTGTGTCTGTGTGTGTGTCTGTGTGTGTTTGTGTGCGTGCGTGTGCGTGTGTCTGTTTGTTTGTGTGAATGTGTGTACGTGAGTGAGCGCGCGCGTGTGTGTGTGTTTGTGTGTATGTGTGTGTTTGTTTCTGTAAGTGTGTGTACGTCATTGCGTGTGTGTGTGTGTGTGCGTGTGTGTGTGTATGTATGTGTGTGAGTGTGTGTGTGCGTGTGTGTGTGTGCACACGTGAGTATGTGTGTGTGTTTGTGCATGTGTGCGTGTGTTTTCTTTTGTGCACGCGCTGTGTATGTGTCTTTGTATGTGAGTATTGTGTGCGTGTGTGTATCTCTGTGTGTGTATGTGTGTTTGTTTGGTGTGTGTTTGTGTATGTATGTGTATGTGTGTTTGTATGTGTGTGTTTGTGTGTGTATGTGTGTGTCTGTTTGAGTATGTGTATGTCTATGTGTGTGTATGTGTAAGTATATGTGTGCGTGTGTATGTGTGTGTATGTGTGTGTGTATGTGTGTGTATGCGTGTTTGTATGTATGTGTGTTTTTGTGTATATCTATTTGTGTGTATGTGTGTGTGTGTGTCTATGTCTGTGTGTGTGTGTGTGTGTGCGTGTGTGTGTGTGTAAGTGTATGTGTGTGTTTATATGTGTGTGTTTATATGTGTGTGTTTATATGTGTGTGTTTATATGTGTGTATGTGTATATCTATTTGTGTGTATGTGTATGTGTGTGTGTGTTCGTTCGTCCGTTGATTTAATGTCTTTGTGTGTGTGTGTGTGTGTGTGTGTGCGTGCGTGCGTGCGTGCGTGCGTGCTGTGCGTGGTGTGTGTGTGTGTGTGTGTGTGTGTGTGTGTGTGTGTGTGTTGTGTGTATGTGTGTTTTACAGTTACCTACCCAGAGGACTACGTACCTCCCCCAGTAGCCTTCCAGGCGAACGTCGCATCAAGCGCAAGTAGCTTTATGGCCATCACCACCAGCCCCATTGTATTCGGCAACGTCAAGCTCAACATTGGCAGCCACTACTCGTCCACCACTGGCCTCTTTACCGTTCCTATTACAGGTCAGTCTATCAACCCTATTATATATTTTAATTCTTGTTCTTTTTGTTGCTTAAAGTCCAGTCCTCTTTCCCACTGGACGATGCAGCAGGGACGTTTCAGTCTTTTTCTCATAATTTTGTATTTGGTGTTTGTTTGTGGTCTGACATTCACGCTTGACAAAGGCCAGTTGACCGAAAATTTGCGCCTGTCTTGTCTTGTATTAAATACGCGTTCTGATTCTGTATTCGTATTTTTCTGGTTCCTGTTTGCTTGAACGCGGGCAGTCGCATTTGTTTTGAAAACAACAACAACAACAAAACAAAAAACTCGGGTTTGCCTGGGGTTTTGTGTGTGGCGTTTGTTCAGCGGGAATTCATTAAAGTCGGACAATTCCGTAGCTATAGTCTCCATCGAGATTGGCAAGCACTTGTCCGGCAAACTGCGTTAGTCTGCGCGAAAAAGTCTCGTAAAGGGGATGTGGGAAAAAGAGACCCATGAAACACTAAACTTTAGCCACTGGAATAATGGAAACATTAAGATGGACAGCAAACAGGCCAGTTTTTAATGTTGCGGGCTGGGACTAAACTCGAGATTTCAGATCTTGAATCTAAGGCTCTATCTATTTTAATTTCAATTTCAATTTTCTCAAGAGGGCGTCTCCGCACTCGGAATGAATTCCATATGCACTAACGTCACAGGTGCCATGTGATAGAGAAGATCCAGAATGATCACGGCACAAGGCTTAAGCCTGCACATAAACCCATGAGCTGACCAGGTCTTGAGGTCTTCCCTAGATAGTTCCATAACCCTGGGGTCGTAGGGGAGTGAGGTGGCAGAGACCTCAACTTTTCCCGGGGCCAGCAACACGAAGGCATCGCCCATCCCCTCTCCCTCGCTTCAAATTCATATTCAGATTCCCTTTTTTTTAAACCAAGACTTCAGAAAGGCAAGAAGGCTAATTGGTTTTCAAGGGGTGGGACCTGGGAAATCAACCTATCTCTCCAATGTTTTATACGAAGGCAACCAGCAATGCCCTGTTCTTCACGATTTTCAACTGCCGTGGGATCTTTAGCGTCCGCAGCCAGAAGGCACAAGGGTCCGATTTGTTTCTCGTCCCCTTTCGTAAGACTAGACGTTCAGTTCGATTTTCTGGTCAAACTGAGGGGAAAAGTCGAGGCCTGAATGGGGAGCAACTGTTATTTTTTCTATGCCAAATTCCTCCAGGGCTTCAATCATCTCTGTAGTAATGTTGTCTGGTCCTGGGGCTTTTCCTGGCTTCATCTTTTTCAGTGCCGCTCTAACTTCATCTTTCATTATGGGTGGTCCTTCAAAGTTCTTTTTTATAATGTGTTCTTCGTTTCTGTCATCCTCAAAAAGGTCTTTAATGTATCCCGATCTATCTAATATTTTGTCCTTTTCCATGATGAGCGTGCCATCTTTCGATTTCAAGCACCCAATGATGTGCATGTATTTTTCCTGTGGACAATTTCTTCAATTCGTCTGTACATACTCTGAGGATCCGTTTTGTGTCGGTCTTCCATTTCTTTGCACTTTGTTGTCAGCCAAGCTTCCTTAGCTTCATTGCACCTATTCCTGATCTCCTTGTTTGTCTTCCTGTAGATCTCTTCGTTTCTCTTTGCCTTCCTCCTTTCCTCCATCAAGCCCAAAATTTCATTAGTCATCCAGCTCTTTTTTGCTTTTCTATCTGCCCTAGGGATTTCCTCACAAGCTTCATTTATCGAATTCCTCAACTTTGTCCATTGTTCCTCACTGTCACGAGCGTCTTCCAGAGCACTGAATTTGTTTTGAACATGTACGTTAATTTTTTTACGTATCACTTCATCTGTCTTAAAGAGTCCAAGGTTTAATTTGATGTTGTTTTTGGTCTGTTTCCTTTTCCTCAATTTCAGTCTAAATCTTCCCACTACAGGATTGTGGTCACTGTTGCAGTCTGCGCCTGGTAGTGTTTTTTCTGACAGTAAAGAATTTCTAAATCTTTTGTTGATCAGGATGTAGTCAATCTGATTTTTGGTATTATCTCCTGGACTCCTCCAAGTCCATTTTCTTCTGTTTGGTTGCTCAAACCAGATGTTTCCTACCATGAATTCATTCATCTGTGCCCATTCTACAAGTTTCTCACCCCTTTCATTTTGTGTACCAAGGCCATGAGGTCCATCTATATCCTTCACCCTATCCTATCCCACTTTAGCATTAAAATCTCCCATTATTACAGTAACTTCTTGTGATTTACATTGGACTTTGGCCATCTCTAATACTTCGTAGAAGTTGTCAATGTCTTCCTGAGTACTTGCGGATGTTGGTGCATACACGTGAATGATGTTGATATCAAATGGCCTGCCTCCCAACTTGACCAGCAAAACTCTTTTTGACACAGCCCAGTATCCCTTAACTGCTTTTGATTTGTCTTTGTCCATCATGATGCCTACTCCTCATTCATGTGAGTTACCACCAGAGTATATCATTGTGTATTCTCATGATGTTATTATGCCTGCCCCCTTCCATCTCACTTTCCCTAGTCCTAAAATACCAATGTTAAGTCTTTCCATCTTTGTTTTGATATTTTCTAATTTACCCTTCTGCAACAGTGTTCTTATATTCCATGTTGCAACTTTGATGTGTTTAAATCTGAGTTTAGGGTTCGCAGTAATTGCTGACGGTCTGGTGTCACCTGCAAGCAAAAACAAAAACAAACAAAAAACAAAACAAAAACAAAAACCACACTCAGACCCCTACCCAAACTTGCCATATTAGTAAATGAAATTAAATAAAGATAAAAATGCTTACCATTATATTGTTGAAAGCTAATGCGCTAAATCACTATTGAGAAAGGTTACTAAAGTATTACGTCTTGGTTGTCGGATGGTTGTTGATACTTTCTGTTGTTATTGTTGTTGATGTGTATACTTTTTTTTGTTTGCTGATTTGTTTGCTTTACTATATATTTATTTATTTATTATTATTTACTTATCATTTTCTATCGTTTCTATCGTTGTTTGCCTTGAATTCCTCTGCAATATTGTCAAATTCATCGTTGAAAAAAATGATGGTAGCAGCTAAGGTAACAACTTAAGTTTGAATATTTCCTTCTTTTACAGGAATGTACTGGTTCTATGGCAACTTCCATGCCACTTCCACCGACACCAAGCCATTAGCTGTAATGAAAAGAATCAGAAATGGTTCATCAAAACTCATTGGACACTTGAGACTCTATTGTGAGTGACCATTCCGTGTGTGTGTGTGTGTGTGTGTGTGTGTGTGTGTGTGTGTGTGTGTGTGTGTGTGTGTGTGTGTGTGTGTGTGTGTGTGTTGTGTGTGTGTGTGATGTGTTGTGTGTGTGTGTGTGTGGTGTGTGTGTGAATGTGTGTGTGTGTGTGTGTGTGTGTGTGTGTGTGTGCGTGTGTGTGTGAATGTGTGTGTGTGTGTGTGTGTGTGTGTGTGTGTGTGTGTGTGTGTGTGTGTGTGTGTATTAGCAGCTGATGATGGTTGTTGTAGTGTGAGAAAGTGGTGATGGTATTGTATGTATCATCATTATCATCATCATCATCATCATCATCATCACGGGTCTTCCGCATAGCGTTGGAGATCATGGCCCTCCACACGAATCTGTCTTTTTGTCGCTGCAAGTATATTCCTACCCTTTTTGTCCCCACCCTCTCAAACAAACACACTGGAGCAGCAGGAAAGTTTCAGTCTTTTTCTCCTAATTTTTTGTGAGTGTGTGTCTGGGTGTTTCTTTATTTATGATCTTACGCTTGACAAAGTCCAGTTGGCCGAAAAGTTGCGCCTGTCTTGTGTTGTTGCATTAAATACGCATTCTTATTCTTTCATTCTGAATGTCATCATGTCCTTCTATGATTATTTCAGCTTCCTTTGCCACTTCCTGCACCACGCTGATCCATCTGAATGCGGGTGATACTGTCGGGGTTTATCCACAGTCCAGCACTTACGAGTACTGGGACATCAGTTCTAGTTACGACACGTCCTTCGCAGGTTACCTCGTAGCGGTGCCCGCAGAGGAAGAGGAAGTTGCTGCTACGACTACCACAGAGGCTACTACTACTACAACCACTACTGCGTCCACCTCTGCATCAACGACTGCGTCCACGACTACTTCTGGCTCGGGCTGAAATATTGTTAATTAACGAAGGGGATGGAAGTGAGGAGATCTGCGAGTATTTTGAATTCGTTCTGGAACAAAGACGTCCTGTTGGGAGTTTTTTTGTTTTGTTTTCTTCTCTGTCTTTTCCTTTTTTTCCCTCTTTCTCTTCTTCTGTTGTACAAAGGCGTCCTTTTGGTTTTTCCTATTTTACTGTTTTCTCTTTCGTTTCCTTTTATTCACAACTCTTTTCGACTGCTGCTGATGTAATTGTTGTTGTTGTTGTCTTCTTGACTTATACATACCCATTTCACAGCCCTTAGTTTTGTATTCCATTCTTTGATTTTAACACTTTGTCACCATGTGCCTTATTTCATAAGTTCCTATTTCCAATTTCACTTTCGTTTTGGTGACAGTAGAAAGCTTTAGCTATGTAACATATTTATGACGAGCACACATTCATCGAGAATTACACTTTAGGTTTATTTGACGATTTAAATCAAATAAATGCCCGTCCTCAGAAAACATGTTTTGTTTTGTTTCGTTTTTTTTTTTTTTTTTTTATTCCGAGCAGTATTTCCTTGGGTGTGTGTATGCACGCTGTATGGCCCATGCTGCTCAGCGTTGGGCTGCTGCACAGTGTGCATGCACTGTCTTTGGTGGGTGTGTATGCTGCATATTTTAGTGAGTTTTTTTTTCTATAAAGTGACCGAACACTGACATGGCTCACAGGATCTTAAATGTAAGAACTTGATATTCTGCATGCGAACACACACGAAGGATGTTCCAGGTCTGCACATAATATTATTATGTTAACCTGGGAGAATGGAAACAGCTCCATCATTTCCTCATTAGGTGCAATCCAGGCAGAAATCAAAATCTGACATCTGACCACTAGGCTATCGTTCCCGTTCTCTCTCTCTGTCTCTCTCCCCTCTCTTTCTGTTTCTGTTTGTCTGTCTGTCTCTCTCTCTGTTCTTTCTTTCTCTTACTCGTTTTCGTCTCGTCTCTCTTCTCTTTTCTCTCTCTCTCTCTCTCTCTCTCCCTCTGTCTCTATCTCTTGCTGTCTCTCTCTCTTTGTCTCTCTCTCTCTCTGTTTCTGTCTCTCTTTGTCTATGTCTGTCTCTCTTTTTTCATTGTCTCTCTCTCTCTGTGTCTGTCTCTTTCTCTCTCTCACTCTCTCTCTTTTCTCTGTCTCTGTCTGTCTTTTTTCTCTGTCTCTCTCTCTCTGCCCACCGTGTCTCTCTCTCGCTCTCTTTCATCTCACACTTAGTCTGTTTTGATGTTGGTAGAGCCATGGATCCAGATAGGAAATCTTGAGTTCAGTTCCAGCCTGCGGTATAAAAACAGTTGTCTGTTCACGGCCCATCTCAACGTCCCACTCATTTGGAGTTTGGTGGCGTCATTTTAGTCTTTGCTAGGTCTTGTTTTGTCTCCCCCCCCTCCCCCCCCCCCCACCCCATTTCAAGACTTTGTCAATTCAATTGGTTTTTTCGCGGGCTCCAGGTGCTGCCAGATAAATTACTGATAGATCTGTGTTGAGCACATATAGAAATTCCGGGTGCGACAAATTCATCTTGATTCAGATCTAAGCTCTTTTTTAAGGGATCATTGCCTTTTGACTCAAACATAAACTATTTCTAAATATCATTGCACTCAGTGAGGTTACCTTTGTGCTCACTTTTTTTTTTTCGTCCCTTTATCTACGCCACCTCAATTAATGGCCACAGAAACTAGAACAGTTTTTACTATGCGATGATGATAATGTCGATGAGGATGATAATCATGATGCTATGGAGTTCCATCTAGGATTGAGACTGCGTGACAGGGCTGTACTCTACACTTACTATTATCATATGTCCTGGCGTCAACCAGGCCCCAGAGATAGAGACACCTGTATCTCTGGAATACCAGGTCAACACATGGGCAGACTTGTCAGTGTCTAAACCCCGTTTCGTGTATGTGTATATTCATACAGAATATCAAATCTACATGTGTGCTCACACAGAATATCAAAGAGGCAGGTTAAAGATCTACTCATACAGAATGTCAAACAGGCGCGTTAAAGATCCTGTGAGTCATGTCAGCGGTGTCTTATGGAAACAAGAAAACATCCCCAGCACGCACTCCGGTTCCCAGCAAAGATGCAGACTGGGCAAAGACATAATGGAAATGGTCAGCTCGCCTAACACTTTGACTTCTCCGTGCTCCACCAACAGTTACATTATGTGTAACGTGCGGTGAGTTCAAATGAGTTTGGAAAAAAAGCGCTATACAAGAACTATTTATATTTAATAATGGTGGTAGAATTCTTTCCACACAGTACTCGTGCAGTCATAGATAAAAAAAATATATTATAACAGCGTGTCTTCTTTTCGATGGAACCAGAAAAAAAAAAAACGAAAAAAGAATAAGAACGCGTATTTAATACAACAAGACAAAACAGGCGCAAAGTCAAGCGTAAGATCACAATTAAACAAACACCAGACACAAAAGTTAGGAGAAAAAGACTGAAACTCCCATGCTGTTCCGATTGCACTTGTTTTGGAATTCTTTTCGATGGATTGAGTTTCTAGTGAATAATTGTCTAAGTTTCTTCTTAATCACTCTATCGCTAATCAACGAATAGAATTGTTTTGTTTTGTTTTTTTGTTTGTTTGTTTGTTGTTTTGTTGTTGTTGTTGGGGTTTTTTTGCATAAAAGATACGGGGAGGGAGTACCATGTTGTTGGGGCCAAAAACAGAGTGAATTCTTTCTGCAAATTGTTAGTGAGAACCGACGTTCAGTTAAGACAGAAGCTTCTTGAGACCTGAGAGCTTTGTATGGCAGGAGGAGATCTGATATATATATATAGTATGTTGATATATGTATGTTGATATTGTCTTCGAATTCAGACACTGAAAGCAGAGTGTGGCGACTTTAAACTCAGATAGCTTAGATTGGTAACCTGTGTAGTCTTCGCGAGTGTGTGTGTGTGTTTTTTTCATTGCTCCATTTGTTCAAGAATACAGCTGAAATTGTGCTAAGAATACAGTTGAAAATGAATTCCGGTTTTTGTGTTCTTTTTCTAGGCTATTACAATGAATTTGTATCAGTGTAGGCTCTCTTTCTATGATGGCTGAATGTTAAAAAAATTCTGCTTATGTCAGTGCCTTCGAGAGTGGAATTGTTTCCTCTTCGTCTCTCTCTCTCCTCTCTCTCTCTCTCTCTCTCTCTCTCTCCTCTCTCTCTCTCTCTCTCTCTCTCTCTCTCTCTCTCTCTCTCTCTCTCTTTCTCTTCTCTCTTCTCGTCTTTCTGTCGTCTTCTCTCTCATATACATATTTTCTCCTCTACTCCCGCACCCAATACATATCACACACACACACACACACACACACACACACCACCACACACACATGCACACACGCACCACACTTACACTTGGCAATGACTCTTATTCAAAAAGCTATATGAGATGCAAGGGTGAAAGTAAACAGTATTAGTAAAGTTTTAATCTTCACAAATCATATCCAATCACATTAAATCAACTCAACTGAAATCAACTTAAATAAACATCAAATCAAATCAAAATCAAAATCAAATCAAATCAAAAATCTAATCGAGTCGAAATGAATTGAATCCAAATAAATCAAATCGAATCGAATCGAATCAAAACCATAGCAAATCACGTAAGATGAAAGACATATTATTATGACATTTGATATAGGTTCATATTTGACATAACAGTATCATGACCAGGGTCTTCCACTCCAAACATCAAGAGAGATGACCATTTCATAGCATGGGCTTGTAAGGTCACCCCCAACATCCCTGTTCCACCTTCATGACACTCTCACTGCTCCACACCCCCTAGCCCCTCCCCTGCACTCAAACTCACACACCCACACACATACAGACATACATACAAACATGCATACATACATGCATACATAAGTACATACATATATACATACATACATACACACATACATACATACATGCATGCATACATACACACACATACATATGCACTCACGCATACTTTCCTGATACTCTCATTGCTCCACCCCCCCTAACCCCTCCCCTGCACTCAAACTCACACACCCACACACACATACATACATTTATTTATACATACATGCGCACATACATACATACATACATACATACATACATACATACATACATACATGCGCACTCACACATACTGTTCGGGCAAACACACACACACACACAACACACACGCACACACACACACACACATACATACATACATACACACACACACACACACACAAACACACACTTACATACATACATACATACACACAAACACACACTTACATACATACATACATACACACAAATACACACACACGGACGCGCGCACGCACACGTACGTACATGGTCACAGATACATACCAATATGAAACGCACATAATATACTTTCCTTCTTTTACCCGTTTTTTTGTACAATATATGTGTATATTAGAGTATACCGGAACAAATGAAGTGAACAATTAAGTTAACAAGAAATACCCGAGAGTTCTGCATACTACTCAGAGCATCAAGGCCTCACCACTCTCCGGACAGTCATCTCCCAACTTCCCGACGCCACTCGAGAACCATATCATAAAACTTCATGTGTTGCATGACCCGCTCGGGCCCAGTCATTAGTTACATTCTTTACAAACCAAATGGCAAGGTGATAGTTTTGCACCGCGTGTATTTCATTAATTTGTCAACTAAAAGAAAGAATAAATAAATTATCCAAATAGCAAAGAATCATACATGAACATAAATGACAAAAATAAACACAACTATATTACCGACCTTATTTTCATTTCATGTTCTCTGTGGTTTTATGTCCCAAGATTAGTCATCTCCCCACCTTGCTATTCGGCTTATACACCTGTTAACTGATGATTGGGTCCGAATGGAGTATGCAGCGCATGGACGGACCCCGTTTGCTTGGCAACATAACCACCGCTTGGCGTGTGGCGTCGGAGGTCGGGTTGTGATTGTCTGACCGGTGGTCAGGCATTGTTGCTGTGGGTCTAGTCTGGCACTTTCGGATGTTTCTTGATAACTTTGACAAATTATCGTATTTTCATTTTATGTTCTTTGTGTAAAAGAAGAATAATTCACTGACGACATGAACATAAGAATACAACCGGTCGTGTATATTATGTATTTGTATATCACAGTTGCAGATTACCACTATGGCGTCTTTGCAGACACAGAATGAATTAGAAATACATTTCAGTCTAAAAGTGAGTTCAAATTTTTTTTCAAGAATGCAACTATTTATATTTGAATTTAAGACATGTTTTAAAAAACACCACCATTTTATACCCCAACAATGCAGACTAACTCAGAAAAACAATAACAACAACAAAAACAACAACACCAATAACACCAGTAACAACAACAACAAAAATTAAAAGGAAGAAAGCCACAGGAGCTTTGGACTTTACCACTCCATGTCACAGAAGCCCGCATAGGGGCAAATGAAATATATTATTATTTAAATACAAATTGATTCCTACACATAAAATTAACGTGGGTTTGTTGTTAACAGCCCCAACAGAGGGAAAACGGGGTTGCCTTTCTTGCAATGGTTCAAACAGACAGAAAGATAAAAACAAAGCAAAACAAACTAACAAAAAAATTATTGAAATGGGGTTTTCTTTCTAGCAATGGTTCAAACAGACAGAAAGATAAAAACAAAACAAACAAAATAGACTTATTGAAATGGGATTGTCTTTCTTGCAATGGTTCAAATAGACAGGTAAACGAAAACAAAAGAAACAGAACAGACTTATTGAAATGGGGTTGTCTTTCTTGCAGTGGTTAAACAGACAGAAAGATAAAAACACAAGAAACAAAACAGAGATACCAAAATGGGGTTTGTCTTTCTTCCAATGGTTCAGACAGACAGAAAGATAAAGACAAAGCAAAACAAACAACAACAAAAAACTGATTGAAATGGGGTTGTCTTTCTTGCAATGGTTCAAACAGACAGACAACAACAAACAAACAAAAACAGACTTATTGGAATGGGGTTGTCTTTCTTGCAATGGTTCAAACATACAGACAACAACAAACAAACAAAAACACTTATTGAAATGGGGTTACCTTTCTTGCAATGGTTCAAACAGACAGACAGACAACAAACAAACAAAAACACTTATTGAAATGGGGTTGTCTTTCTTGCAATGGTTCAAACAGACAGACAGACAACAACAAACAAACAAAAACACTTATTGAAATGGGGTTGTCTTTCGTGCAATGGTTCAAACAGACAGACAGACAACAACAAACAAAACAAAAACACTTATTGAAATGGGGTTGTCTTTCTTGCAATGGTTCAAACAGACAGACAGATAACAACAAACAAACAAAAACACTTATTGAAATGGGGTTGTCTTTCTTGCAATGGTTCAAACAGACAGACAGACAACAACAAACAAACAAAAACACTTATTGAAATGGGGTTGTCTTTCTTGCAATGGTTCAAACAGACAGACAGACAACAACAAACAAACAAAAACACTTATTGAAATGGGGTTGTCTTTCTTGCAATGGTTCAAACAGACAGACAGACAACAACAAACAAACAAAAACACTTATTGAAATGGGGTTGTCTTTCTTGCAATGGTTCAAACAGACAGACAGACAACAACAAACAAACAAAAACACTTATTGAAATGGGGTTGTCTTTCTTGCAATGGTTCAAACAGACAGACAGATAACAACAAACAAACAAAAACAGACTTATTGAAATGGGGTTGTCTTTCTTGCAATGGTTCAAACAGACAGACAGATAACAACAAACAAAACAAAAACACTTATTGAAATGGGGTTGTCTTTCTTGCAATGGTTCAAACAGACAGACAGACAACAACAAACAAACAAAACACTTATTGAAATGGGGTTGTCTTTCTTGCAATGGTTCAAACAGACAGACAGATAACAACAAACAAACAAAAACAGACTTATTGAAATGGGGTTGTCTTTCTTGCAATGGTTCAAACAGACAGACAGACAACAACAAACAAACAAAAACAGACTTATTGAAATGGGGTTGTCTTTCTTGCAATGGTTCAAACAGACAGACAGATAACAACAAACAAACAAAAACAGACTTATTGGAATGGGGTTGTCTTTCGTGCAATGGTTCAAACAGACAAAGATAAAAGCAAAAGAAACAAACAAAAATAGACTTATTAAAATGGGGTTGTGTTTCTTGCAATTGTTTAAACAGAAAGATAGAAACAGCAAAAACAAAACAGACTTACTGAAATGTGGTTGTCTTTCTTGAAATACTGTCAAACGGACAGAAAGGTAAAAGAAAAACCGAACTTTTTGAAGTAGGGTTGTCTTTCGTGCAATGACATGATTCAAATAGACAGAAAAACAAACAAACAAACAAACAAAACCCCAAATTTACTGAAACGGGGCTGTCTTTCTTCTAATGGTTCAAACAGACAGAAAAAATAAAAACAAAACAAACACAACAGATTTCTTGAAATGCGGTTGTCTTTCTTGCAATTGTTCAAATAGAAAGATAAAAACAAAACAAAACGAAACAAAAACAAGACCTATTCAAGTGGGGTTGTCTTTCTTTAAATGTTTCAAACTGACAGAAAGATGAAAAAAAACAGACAGAAAGACAAAAACAAAACAAACAAAACAAACTTATTACCGACATAATGAACTTTTTGTTGTGAAACACAAAACGCAGCAAGAAACCCTTGCGGCAAACAACGTGTAAAATCCTGGGGACCGGGAAGCAGACTGGGTGACCCGAAAGTGCTCAGTAAGTATTTGGGTTCTTCAGTAGAAATGTCCTTATGCTCCTGAAGCAGATGACGCGTTTCGTTCTGTGTGGAGCTCGTCAAACTTGCTGCTCAGGTTAGCAAGAGGAGAGGTGTCTCCACACATAGGTAGATCTAGCCACCTAAGCCTGAGCTAACAGAACTCTACAAGGCATAAGATATTTTCATTTTGTTTGCTTAGGGATTTTACTATTACAAGGGAGACAACTTACTTACCCGCTTTAGGGGCTGTAATAACGTACCCACATTTAGTTTACTTGGTAATACGGTGCGTGACAATGGTTCTTTTCCTACTCATTTTACTGATAACATAGCATGTTGCATGAACAATTGGAAGTCAGGTATTGTTAAACAGCAGCTGCGTCAACCAAGATCGTATCTATCTGTCCAAGAATCTCTCAGTCCTCAAAATTCAATGGCTTTGAATCCCGTGTGTCCTAGGTCCGTTATATGCCAGGTTCTAAGTATCTCGGTTTGATATTAAAACACAATAGAGAGCAAAAACAAAAAAGCAAACAAGCAAATATGGCACTGCTGTGCGGACACGTGCTCTCACTGGGAAAAAGACAGTCCAAATTAAAGCAGGAAATTTCGTTGTGACATATAATCATACAGGAAAATAAAAGCAAACAAAAATTTGATTTTCATAGAGATGAAAAGAATGTACTGTGCTCATCTTAAAGGCTTGACACAGCAATAAGCACAGACAAGACACCTACAGGCTTGAACAGAATATGAGAAGAATATACACAAAAGCTAGGAGAAACACTGAACAGCCTTGACCAAGCTTCCTGTCTACACAGGAAGGGGCGGGGCGTCATTTTCGTGGGCTGTTTATTTCCTGTGATGGAGCCATGGACTCAGGAGCCATGGACTCAAGATCTAACATTTCGAATTCAATCCCAGCCCACATCACTAAAAACCAGTGTAGCATATTTGCTGACTATCACAATGTTTTCATAATTCAAGTGGTATCAACTTAAATGTTTCACAAAGTCTTTTCTCTAACCCCCTCCCCATCTCAATACCTTACCAGCACACTGGGGTTTTGCGCAGGCTCAGGGAGTCTGCCAGACAATTGCTACCAGGTTAGTGCGGGGTGCATACGGAATTTTAGGGAATTTTCCGGTGTCATAGATTTCGTTTAGAAAGACTAGCTTTTTCAACACTGATTCATCCAGAGCCTCAATCATTTCTAAAGTAATATTGCTGGTCCTGGGCTTTTCTCTGTGTCATCCTTTTCATCGGTGCCCTAACTTCATTTTTCATCATTGGTGACCTTCCACGTTCTTTCTAATGATGTGTTCCCTCCTTTCTGACATTGTCAACAAAGGTCTTCAATGTACTGTCCAAAGTTATCTAATATTTTGTGTATTTACATAATAATCGTACCATCTTTTGATTTGAAGCAACCAGTTGATGTGCATGTATATCCTGTGAGCAATTTCTTCAATGTTTCGGTACATAAACTTAGAGTCTGTTTTATATCGGTCTTCTATTTCTTTGCACTTTGCTTCTAGCCACGTTTCTTTAGTTTCATTGCAGTTATTCCTGATTTCCTTATCTATATTATATATTCTTCCTCAATGCTTCCATTTCTCTTTTTTGACATTTTTCTAGTTTTCCTTTCTGGCGCATTGTTCCAACACTCCATTTTGCAATTCTTTTCCTGATTTTTTTCACATCAACAACACTATGTTTTACTGACGTTAATGTACTGTTGAAAGACTAGGCATAAATGAATAGTCATAATTATATGTTTATGTCATGTAAAATTTGATTCAAGTAACAACTCTTTAAAATGCACATCGTTATCACTTTTACAGTTCCATTTCTGGTGTAATTAACGCAACAAACACGCGTTTTGTATAAAGGCTGTTTTCAGATCAGTGTACGAAAAATGAGTGGTGAGACTGATAAGCAAATGAATGAATGAATAAATGAATGAATGAATCAATCAATCAATTAATCAATTACTCAATCAATCAATTAATTAATCAACCAATCAAAATAACTAACTAACAAACAGGAAAACAAATACATTAATAACATATTAAACAATAACGATAACAAGAATAAAAACCTCTCACTCAATCAATCAATTAATCAATCAATCAATAGGTAAATAGATGAATAAATACATAATTAGATAAATGAAGGAATAAATAAATAAATGATGAACAAGTCAGAAAGTATATTCATGAATGACAGATTAAACCCTAACAATAAAAGAATATAAACAAAATTTAGAATAAAAAGAAAATAGCGACTGACAGAAGAAATTTCCCTCTCAGGATCTTAAATTCGCGAGAAATTCTTCATGAACAATGACTGTCATCCATTTTGAGTG
>CM060306.1:69594349-69601849 GCA_030674185.1 Monoplex corrugatus | reverse complement strand
TGGCAGACTTTCCCGCCGATCGGGTGAATAAGTAGGCATACTGGTCAGTGATCACTGGTATGGGCCTTCATGTGGCATACAATATTTATCAAGATGGCACTCTTCAAGCGGCATACAACACTGATCAAGATGGAAGTCTTCGTGTGGCATACAACACTGATCAAGATGGAACTCTTCATGCGGCACACAACACTGATCCTGACAGCACTCTTCATATGGCATACAAGACTGATTCTGAAAGCACTCTTCATGTGGCATACTGATCCAGAAGACACTCTTCATGTGGCATACAAGACTGATTCTGAAAGCACTCTTCGTGCGACATACTGATCCAGAAGGCACTCTTCATGCGACATACTGATCCAGAAGACACTCTTCATGCGACATACTGATCCAGAAGGCACTTTTCATGTGGCATACTGATCCAGAAGGCACTTTTCATGCGACATACTGATCCAGAAGGCACTTTTCATGCGACATACAAGAACGATCAAGAAGACATTCTTCATGCCACATACAAGAATGATCAAGAAGGCATTCTTTATGCCACATACAAGAATAATCAAGAAGGCATTCTTCATGAGGCATAAGAATGATCAAGAAGGCACTCTTCATGTGGCATACAAGAATGATCAAGAAGGCATTCTTCATGCCACATACAAGAATGATCAAGAAAGGATTCTTCATGAGGCATAAGAATGATCAAGAAGGCATTCTTCATGAGGCATAAGAATAATCAAGAAGGCATTCTTCATGCGACATACAAGAACGATCAAGAAGACATTCTTCATGCCACATACAAGAATAATCAAGAAGGCATTCTTTATGCCACATACAAGAATGATCAAGAAGGCATTCTTCATGAGGCATAAGAATGATCGAGAAGGCACTCTTCATGTGGCATACAAGAATGATCAAGAAGGCATTCTTATGCCACATACAAGAATGACCAAGAAGGCACTCTTCATGCGGCACACAAGACCACTCAAGAAGGCACTTCATGCGGCACACAAGAATGATAAAAGAAGGCACTCCTCATGTGGCATACAAGAATGATCAAGAAGGCACTCTTCATGTAGCATGCAAGAATGATCAAGAAAGCACTCTGCATGCCGCATACCTGAATGATCAAGAAGACACTCTGCATGTGGCATACAACAATGATCAAGAAGCACTCTGCATGCCGCATACCTGAATGATCAAGAAGACACTCTGCATGCCGCATACATGAATGATCAAGAAGACACTATGCATGCCGCATACAAGAATGATCAAGAAGGCACTCTTTATGCGGTATACAAGAATGATCAAGAAGGCATTCTTCATGTGGCATACAAGAATGATCAAGATGGCACTTCATGTGGCATACAACACTGATCAAGAAGGCACTATTCATGTGGCATACAAGAATGATCAAGAAGGCATTCTTCATACCGCATAGAACACTGATCAAGAAGACACTCTTCATGCGGCATACAAGAATGATCAAGAACTCACTCTTTTTGTGGCATACAAGAATGACCAAGAAGGCACTCTTCATGTGTAATACAAGAATGATCAAGAAGGCACTCATCATTGCTGCATACAAAAATGATCAAGAAGGCACTCTTTTTGCGGCATACAAGAATGATCAAGAAGGCAATTTTTTTGCTGCATACAAGACTGATCCTGAAGGCACATTTTTTTCTGCAGATGCTATACAGACTTGCAGGGTGGATGAAGACAGAAAGGGTGGGAGAGGTACTGGCAGTGACCGACAAGGAATAGATTGGTATGAAGGGCTATGATCGCCAACGCCATGCGGCAGGGCACACGATAACGATGATGATGGTGTACGCAAAAGAGTCCTGTAGTCTTGGGTTCTGCTTCCCCTAGTCCCTCTTCCATCGAATAGCAGTTATTCCGCGCTGTTAAAATTTCATTGTGCACTGTGTCTACTGCTGTCACCAAATTTGTCTGTTGAGGGTAATTTCTACCCAGTTAATGGCGCTGATACCACAACTACTGTCGCTGTCCTTCAAAGTATCCTTGTACCACTTTATTAGTCTTCCCTGGTTACAGTCCCTATCCTCAGCTTTCCCTTCAGGAGCATCTACAGGATGTGGTCACCCGTTGTTTCCATACAACAACGTATCCTGTCTAACAAAGCTGGCCTTCAGAGAGCAGACTCTGTACATTTGGCGAGCAGCACTTCTTCAGAATTTGAAGGTTGGACACTGTATCTTGCCATGCGATGTTGCAAATCTTGCTTGGACATCTAAAATGGAACCGTTCCAGCCACTAATCTACCATCACTGCTAGGCAAGCCACTTAATGTTAACTACGATCACTACCCGTCTTCGATTACTACTTTAAATACTGTCTGCGTCATCATCACTATCATCATCAATAACAACAATAATAACAACAACAACAACATTAACCCTTTGACTTCCACACGTTATCCCCCAGGGTGCGGGAGTCAAAGGATTAACTACTACTACTACTATACTAATGCTACTACTACTACTACTACTACTATACTAATGCTACTACTATCGTCTATCACTATTTCTACCACTACTATTTCTCCAACTACTTCTTCATCATCTTCTTTTGCTGCTAGTACATTTATTCTATTCTGGTGAATATTTCTAAAGAAAAAGACTTCACATGTGCCAGCTTCACCATCAAACACACACTCACTGTACGTGTTACTCAAAGTCTCCATCCTCATCCAAGGTAGTTGCTGACACAGAAAAGAGGATTTGAACCATTTAGACCAAACGCCAAACAGGCCAGTTTATACGTCCTATCTTGAACACAACACGACTTAGTAGTTACAGAACAAGCGTGTGCGCTTTGATGTATACATGAGTGTGTGAGTGAGTGAGTGAGTGAGTGAGTGTGTGTGTGTGTGTGTGTGTTGTGTGTGTGTGTGTGTGTGTGTGTGTGTGTGTGTGTGTGTGTGTGTGTGTGTGTGTGTGTGTGTGTGTGTGTGTGTGTGTGTGTGTGTGTGTGTGTAATGATACTAAAATCAATGTGGTCTTTGGGCACTTATGCACGTACGCGTGTGTGCTTACTTCGTACACGTGTGTATGAGTATTTGTTCTTTCATTTAACGTATTTTTATTCTCGAGTGACATTAGACGGAGGGTGTGTGTGTGTGTGTGTGTGTGTGTGTGTGTGTGGTGTGTGTTGTGTGTGTGTGTGTGTGTGTGTGTGTGTGTGGTGTGTGTGTGTGTACTTGTGGATGTTCCTGTGCGTGCGTGCGTATTTGTGTGTGTACGCGCGTGTGAGTGCATGCGTACATACGTGTGCTTGCGTGTAACGCATATGCGCACTCAAGTCTATATCACTGCATACTGAGTTTTCAACCATGACCTGCACAGTGAGCACTATTGTTGGCGAAGAAGCAGATCATTCGCACTCCATTCTGCCTGCATTCTGTCTACACGGTGCGAAACGCGTTGTGGAATTTTATACATTATGCGTGCGATCTCCAGTCTACCCAGCTGTGAGTGGATGCGTAGTTGTCTTTACAGTTAGGGAAAAGAAAAACAGCGAAGGAGAGAAGATGGACACTGACTTCATGAAACTTCTTATTCCTCGCTAACCTCCCCCTCACCCACCCCCTATTCCCACCACCACCAGTAAAATTGAAGCTGCTACTGTCTCACTCCTCTGCAACATCAGGTTTAGGTGGAACTTTTACCTGACCTTACTCAATCCAAAAGACATCACAGAAACAAGTTCACAAATTTAGGACGGGAACAACACATATGCAAACTTTCCTGATGTTTTGTTACGTTGGAGAAGGAAGTTCATGTTATTTACTGTTACTTTTGTTTACAGCCCAGCCGACTGCGTAGAGCCAGATCAGGGCTATAACCATTTCAAAACCTACGCAATACTTCAACAGGAAAACAAAGGAAAAGAAAATCCAGTACACTTATCAACGCAATTTATCACACAAGGGATTTAAAAAGAAAACATACTTGAATACAAATTTAAACATAACTAAGGACACTGAAACATATAAAAGCGGGTCTAAATAACCTAAAATTGCTTCTACATATCTCATTTGCCTTGAGTCAAAAATGCACTTAATACATGTACCCAAGTATCAATCCTAAGAGGAAGTACGTAAGACTTTATCGAACACATACAGACGAATGGACCAGCAAGGCAGAAAATGATAGGAAGAAAGGACAGAAAGCAGATGAGGAAGGAAGAAACAAAGAGAGTGACAGAAAGGAGGAAATTTCTCGCACAGACTTTCCAGAAGATGGGCACAGTCCTACACGCTTGGCAGAAAAGTTGGGCATGTCTTGTTTCGTTCGTTAAATCAGCGTTCTCATTGAATTTTCCTGTGTTTCTGCTCCCTCAGTCTTCATGAATTCTAGCTGTCATTGCGATTCTGAGCGTTATCTACTCTAACTTGAGAAAGCGGGGGCTTTGTTTCTTTATTGTTTTTCGCATAACCTTTGTATAGGCCAGTTGGCCCAAAAAATTGGGTCTGTTTTGTTTTGTTAAATGAGAACGTGTCCTTATTCCATTTTCATGTGCTTCTGTTAAATTATATTTTAGTTTAATTTGATTTGTTTACATTTTTTTTTCATTTCTATTTTTCTTTTCTTTTATTTGTTTAATTGTTTTGCTTTGTTCTGTTTTATTATATTTTATTTCATTTCATTTTGTTTATTTTTCTCGAACACTGGCAGTTACTTTGATTCAGATTAATGTACTGTGTAAAATCGGTAATCTTCTCATGTTTCTTATCTCTGTGTCATAGTGATCTTCGGTCGATACCAACCAACTTTCAAAATTGTTTTTCCATTGAAAATAGGCCACTAGGACGGAACGTACTCTTGTAACTAGATAAGTGTAGGTCCTGCTTTTGTCTGCTTTCAAAATACCTCCACAGTCTGTGAGTTGTCACTTTCAGTACAAGTTTTGAATATGATTGTATGAACCGTACTTCCAGAAAGTGACACGATATAATACAATTCATATTGTGTAACACAATCTGCTTCCAGGAAGTCGCCATTACCCGGTGTATCTTTCGCCCCACATGCCCCGAAACTTAGTTATTCAAAGTTTAAGGTTTTTACTACATAATCAGGAGAGAACGTAAGGACAAACCATAAAGAACCTTGACTCACAACGTGGTGCACATCACACCCTTAGTTGATCGAATAAGGCGACATCTGTTAACAAAGATTATCACTTCAGGCAAACTATCAAACCACCAGTCATCAAACGAAGGACCAATCTAATAACCGGCGAAAACGATCAACCAACCAAACAACCAACCTACCTACCAAGCAACCAGCAGCCAGCCAAACAACTAACTACCAAGCCACTTAATATTACCAACAAACCAGCCAAGCCACCAGCTGTCAAGCTCTTCAACCCCAAACCGACTAACCAAGATACGAATCACGCCAACAGTCTCCAAGCTTCACGTGACTAACTTGCTCTGTTCTGGGAAACATTGTCGATTTTGTCCAGTGCATAAACGTCTTGTTTCAAGAGAAAGCGAGTTTGTTTTTTTTAGCCTTGACGAAAAATATGAAGTGTCTTTCCTCGAGCGCTGTTGTTCTCCTCCTTTTCTTTCTGCATGGTAAGTTTTCAGTTTTCTGATGTGTGTGTGTGTGGTTGTGTGTGTGTGTGTGTGTGTGTGTGTGTGTGTGTGATGAGAGAGAGAGAGAGAGAGAGAAAGAGAGAGTGTGTGTGTGCGCGCTCGTGCGTGCGTGGATGTGTGTGTGTGTGTGTGTCTCTTTGTATGTGTGCGTGCGTGTGTATGCGAGCGTGCGTGTATGTGTATGTGTGTGCGCACATGTATGTGTGTGTGTTACGCGTGCTGTGTGTGTGTGCGTGTGTGTGTGTGTGTGTGTGTGTGTGTGTGTGTGTTGTGTGTATCAACTGACTGATAGTTATTTTGGTAAATATTTTTCTTCTTGTTGAGAATTTTTGTTACTCTTTGTTTTATTCGTTTTCTATGAGAAAGATAATATGCACAGAATTGATCTTTCGTTTATTAAATACACTAATCAACCAAAGAGCAGTGAGATGACTGAGAACACATGCTTTTGAGTGCAACTAGGAGAACTAAAAGAACAACAGAAACGACAACAATAATAATAATAGAGTGTTGTAAGAAGTAGAAGTAACAATAATGGTAATAGCGTAGAATTGAACAATACAAATAAAAGCAACTATGTAAACTAATAATGTTAATATAAAAGCAAATATGAAAATTAATAGTGTTAGTATTGATTTAACATGACGACCAAACACATACATGAACACATCATAGCTGACTAACTAATCATCTGATTGACAAAACTAACTAAACTAAGTCAAAGTGATCCTACCCAATTCAAACTGAACAGTCCATTTCCTGTTGCCCCTTTTGAGGTATCGAACAAACACGAATGACAATGCGTAATAGATCAAACAAATATTATGATAACTACAACAGCAAAATCGACATAGACGATAATCATCGTCATCATCATCAATCTCAACACATTCATAACTTTATTTTTCCTTGTTTTGGCCAAGCACACATGGCTTAACTCTTTGACTCTGGAACCCGATCTATTACCAGCAAAAATTCAACCCTTTGACTCCCTCACCCTATCCATCAGCTTCACACAAGGGAGATAGTGGATAGGGTGTGGGAGTCAAAGGGTCAAAATTTTGCTTTGCTGTCATAGTGAATAGGCTGAGGGATTTAAACGATTAATCCTATTCGTGGTTTTGGCTCAAGCAGATGTAGGATACGCAGCCAGGACGCCTCGTCAGCTGGTGGGAGGAGGGGACATAAGTGCTTACTGCCCATTGGGATTTCATACCCTTCCCCAACTTCAGAATCGGTACTGCTACCGACACTTCAAGACGCTGGCCTCTTGGACTGACGCTTGGGTACATTTTGTTCTGATAAAGATCTTAGCTGTTTGTCAATATATATACACTACGCACAAAAGTTAAGGATCACTTGCACAAAAATTCATAACTTTCAAAATAAGAAAGCCAATGCGTTGAAGTTTGGCAAACATTTAATTCCATGCCTTAGTGATAACGATACACAATTGCCTTCAATTTCGAGCAATCGTTTGGTGTGTACATTTGATCAAAGTGGGTACGTATCGAAATTTGATTTCCCAAAGTCATTGAAATCACAAGACAGGGCATTCTGATGCTCCCAAAAGTTCAGTAATGCGTGTAACCGCCATGGCTGTTCTGGCACTCGACGCAGCGAGTCCTCATCGAGTTGACCAGGTTGGTGAAGATCCTCTGTGGAAGCGCCTGCCACTCAGCCTGCAGCATCTGGTAGAGGTGTTGGGCATCCCTGGGAGGGGGGTGGTTGCTCCTCACTTTGCGATCCAGCTCATCCCAGAGGTTCTCAATCGGGTTGAGATCGGGACTGCATGCTGGCCACTCCATTCTGTTGACTCCAGACTGCTGCAGGAAGTCGTTGACCACCCTTGCCCTGTGGGGGCGAGCATTGTC
>CM060306.1:69531849-69589349 GCA_030674185.1 Monoplex corrugatus | reverse complement strand
ACTGTCATACTTCCAGTACTATCACTATCATCAGTAACATTATTATCATCATCATCTCGTCCGTCGTCATCATCATTATCATTATCATCATAAGCGATTGAATCCCTCTAAAACAAACAAACAAAAAACAAAACAAAAAAATCTAGACTTATTTACTACAACTACCATACTACCGGTACTATCACTATTACCCTCATATTCATCATCATCATTAGTATCATTAGTATTATGATTCATTATCAACATTATCATAGTTATCGTCATGATCATTATTAATATCGCCTCATTATCGTCGTTTGAAAATATCATTACTGATAAAAGTGTTGTTTTTTGAAGATAAAAAAAAAAAACCGTAGTACATTTCTTTATATTTTTACGTGTTGAAAAAAAAAAAAACAAAGAAACATTTCATGCAATTGTGTCATGACAGACCCAGACAAATCAATCTGGCTGAGCGGTCACAATATGGTTGGACAATGGACGTGGGCGCAGCAAGGCTTTGGGGCGTGGCAGCCCCTCCCTTACACCGCCTGGGCCTCGGGTCAACCCCCTACCACCACTACCACCACCAACAGCAACAACAACCACAACAATGCTGATGGTGGTGGAGATAGCGATTATGCCGATGGAGCTTTTCTGTGCCTCGTCTCGAAGGAAGGACAGTGGAAGGCCGAGTCATGCGGAGGTTCTCACGCCTTCGTCTGCAAATTTGAGTAAGTTGTGGATCTGCTGATGGTGATGGCGGAGATGATGGAGTTTGGGTGTTTGTTCAAGAGGAATCCATTTCACTCATTCGATTCCATATGCACTCCACCCAAATCTGCCAGCAATTGTCTGTCAAATTTCCTGAGCCTGCACAACACCCTATGCGCTGACAAGGTCTTGAACTGAGGAGCGGAAATGGAACGGGGGTGTGGGGTGAGAGACCTATGAAACACTAAACTGACACCACCAGAATGATGGAAACCATTAAGATGAGCAGCCAACAAGCCAATGTTTAATGCTGCAAGCTGGGATTGAACTCAAGATATCAGATCGTTAGTCCACGATCCCTGCAGTATCAGCACGACTCTCTGACCAATTGGGCGAAAGGGGCCTGTGCAGAACGTGTTATTTGATGATGAATGAATGATGATGATGATGATGATGATGATATGATGATGATGATGATGATACTGCTGCTGCTGATGTTGATGATGGTGGTGAAGTGGTGGCCAGGTAATGATGTCGATGATAATATTCGTGGTTGCTGTTGCTAGTGATGGTGATCTTGTAGCAATTGTGGTGGAAATAGCAGGGAGTGGAAGAGGAGGAGAGAAGGAGGAGGAGAAGAAGAAGAAGAAGATAATAATGATGATGATGATGATGATGATGATGACAAAGATGATGATGCTGACGATGATGAAAAAGAAAGTAGAAGAAGGAGAAGAGAAGAACAGAGAAAGAAAAGAACAAGAAGAACAAAAAGAAGAAACAAGAAAAAGGAAGAGGAGAAGTTTAAGAAGAATAGGAAGAAGAACAGGAAGAAGAAGTATAAGAAGAAAGGCAGAAAAAAAGAGAGAGAGAAAGAAAGACAGAAAGAAAGACAGAAAGAAGAAGAAGAGAAAGAGGAAAAATTTAGAACAATAGAAGAAAGAAAAAGGAAAGAAAGAAAGACAGAAAGACAGAAAGAAAAAGAAGGAAGGAAGAAAGAAGAAGAAGAAGAAGAAGTTCTAAGAAGAAGAAGAAAACATACAACAACATACTGATGATCATAATGATAATGACAATAGCAATTGTGATTGTGAAAACCACTTAAAAGTTTCACTGTCAATCCGCATACATCCTAGCGGTAATGATGTTGATGATCAATATCATGCTAATGACGATGCTCGTGGAGATGACCATTGTAAAATGTTCTCCTTCGTTTGCTTGCATAATCCTCTATTTATTGTCGTGCTGAGATGACAATAATGAAACGATATATAAACAGATTTTTTAACGTTTCAATAAACAACACTTTTTTTCCCTGCAGACACGACAATACAACGAATCATGGCACACAAAATTATGGATGGGTGTTTCAAGACAAATATAAAGAAGAGAGAGAGAGAGAGAGAGAGGAGAGAGAGAGAGAGAGAGAGACAAAGAGAGACAAAGAGAGACAGAGACACAGACAGACAGACAGACAGAGAAGGGAGGAGGAGAAGAAGAAGAAGAAGAAGAACAAGAGCAAAAATCTCTCATTAAATCAGAAACAAGCTGAAGTAAAACAATGCTGATTAACTGATCTGATAAGCTGACTAATCGATTCATTGACCGATTGACTGAATAACTCACTGACTGACTGACTGACTGACTGATATATCGATAGGCTATTTCAGACGAGACTGATATATCGATACACTATTTCAGACAGCTTTGTGTGCATTTCTTTAACATTTATATTTTCAAATGTTATCTCAAACACATGTGTATAAATTCGTTATTTTTCAGGGTGGATGGTCTGGTAGGTCGTGCTGTTTGAAAGATGACCAAGTACTTCAATGGAATATTTTCGAACACGGATTTGTTTGTTTGAGAGAGAGAGAGAGAGAGAGAGGAGAGAGAGAGAGAGAGAGACGGACAGAGAGAGAGAGAGACAGACAGACAGACAGACAGGCAGATAGACAGACAGAAGGACAGAGAGAGACAGAGAGAGACAGAGAGACAGAGAGGCAGAGAGAGACAGAGAGACAAAAGACACAGACAGAGAGAGAGAGACAGGCAGACAGAGAGACAGACAGAGACAGACAGGAACAGACACAGAGACAGACAGACAGACAGAGAGAAGACAGACAGACAAAGACAGGACACAGAGAGACAGACAGAGACAGACAGACAGAGACAGACACAGACAGATAGACAACCATACAATCATACAGACTGACACTTTGACGTTTATTGACAACAGCGTGTCTGTCGGAACGTCAATGGGTACAACCTATTTTATGATTATTGTATATCGGCTATCAGCTCAATGCAACATGAATAAACACGATCAGTGCAATCCAGCTCAATAGTGTGTCTTTGTTTATACCACCACAGAGAGAGAGAGAGAGAGAGAGAGACAAGGAGAAGAGAGAGAGAGAGAGGAGAGAGGAGAGAGAGAGAGAGAACGATTTAGGAGTTTGTTCAAGAGGGATTCGTAGCACTTGGAAATTGCATACGTGCACCTCCCAAATCTGCATGCATTTATCAGGCAGACTCCATGGCCATGTGTAAAACCCTATGAGCTGGTAAATCCTTGACGTGAGAACTGCAAAAGGGAAGAGGGGCCTGTGAAATAGTAAGCTGATACCACCAGATTGATAGAAACAGCAACCAGGCCAGTGTTTTAATTTTTCGGGCTGGACTGAGCTCAATATATCAGATCTTAAGTCCACAGCTCTATCATAAGAACTAACCAGCCCACAAGAGAGAGAGAGAGAGAGAGAGAGAGAGAGAGAGAGAGAGGAGAGCGACAGAGACAGCAACACAGAGACAAAGAGAGACACACAGAGACACAGAGTGAAAGCGAGAGAGAGAGAGAGAGAGAGAGAGAGAGAGAAGAGAAGAAAGAGACAGATGGAGAGACAGAAAGAGACAGACACAGAGACAAAGAGAGAAAGAAACAGAAAGAGAAGAGAGGGGTGGGGGGAAGGGCATGTGTGTGAGAGATAGAAAATGAGTAAGGGCGGGAGATCGGAATGTATATTCCCAAATGATAAGGCCGCAAAACATTAATGATGTCGCTTGTAGACATAAATAAAATCAGGTTTCCATGGGGAATTGAATGCACTTCTCCCTTCGCAGCCATCAGTGATGCTGCAAAAGAATCAATTTAAAAACCTGAAATAAAGAAAATAATACTGTATCACACAGAACAGGAATAAGAAATTAGCTTTCCATGTCATTAATAATCAATAATTAGAACACCAGATTCCATGAATAGGAAATGTAATTGTACGTATCAATGAAGCCATTTGACACCCGGGCCCATCTTCCTATGCAACACAAATCTACAAGAAATTTGCAAGAGATGCTGCAAGCGTAAGAATCGATGTGCCATTGCGATACCCCAAAAATCGCAACACTATGCATATATGAATCATCAACACGTTGCATCATCCACCCCCAAAAAAGCAAAAACAAGACAAAAAAAAACCAAAAAACAAAACAAAACAAAAACAAGAAAAGAAAAAGAAAACAAACCAAAGCAAAAGACTTTATTTTCCTTAGCGTTCTGCTTTTTCTCGGATGCATAAATGCATAGTGTCTGGCCCACACTGTGCAGGCGGTATGTTACAGGAATGCATACTTGATATTCTCCATGCATATACTCACGAAGGGGGAGTAGGTATGCATGCTGACCAGGAGATCGAGATCGGAAATCTCTTTACCCTTTTCCCACCAGACGGAAATGACAAGGCGGATCGAACCTGGGACCTTCTGATCGGATGTCTGACTTTACCACCGCGCCCGTCAAAAGAAATGATTCCGACCTTCAATCTTGTGGAATACGAGAAAGATAAAGGAGCCAAAGGCCCTTTCGACGTCACAACGTAATTATATAACAATTTGTGAGGGCTGTAAGAAGAGCATGGAGATGACGTCGATAGCGTCAGCATTCGCAGAAGATCATTTAGCATTCTTTCAAAGATTACGTCGTTAAGCCAGTTGCTTTTATGATGCAAAGTGTGTCTGTATTTATCACGCGGAAAGGCAAAAGTAAATATCGATGGTAAGCAGCAGCGTCGGTTCTAATTTACAAGATTATGTAGGTTCCTGAAAGCAGAGAGATCATCATCATTATGCACCCTGCCGCATGGCATTGGCGATCATGACCCTCCATACGAATGCATCCCTTGTCGCTGCAAGTGCATCTCCCACCCTCTCTGTCCTCAGTCACCCTGCAAGTCCATCCACTATCTTCTCCCTGGGTCTACCTGGTTTTCTCTTTCCCTCCAGCTTTGTCATGGCCAGCCAAAATACCAACAATAACAACAACAAAAAAGCAGAGAGAATCAATCAATAATCACAGTTTATGAAGATACACGGGTTGCCAGATAAGCTTTGGCGAATCCCAGTGTGTTTTAATTGATATTTGGTGATTAAAGTTTTGGGATTATTCACAGAGTATCATGTGCGCTCTATCCAATCTGCCATCTATTATTCCGCCGATTCCTTGAACCTACGTAAATCCCCATGCGTTAAGAATGTCTCAAAAAGGAGTGGGAGGGCGAACACTGTCTATAAACAGTGAGCTGATACCACCACCACAGTGAGGGAACATTTAGATAAACACCGAAAAGACTAATCTTTATATGGCAGGCTGGGATTGAACTCAAGACAGATTTCGAGTTTACGACTTGTTACAAGAGCCCACCAGCTCACTTTTTAGAAAAAGAAGAGAGAGAGAGAGAGAGAGAGAGAGAGAGAGAGAGAGAGAGAGAGAGAGAGAGACAGAGACAGAGACAGAGACAGAGACAGAGACAGAGAGAGACAGAGAGAGAGAACTTGGTTCGCAGAGGGTTAAACTCATGACACTTGCGTTATGAACGTGGCGTTCTAACAAACTGAGCAAACAAGATTTTAATGAAGAACAAACAAGCAAAACACAAACAAATAAACTCACAAACAGGCAAAAACAAAGCAGTAAATTGCATAACGGTCACGCTTCCGGCCCCTGCGTTATTAGCATGAAACCTGTCGAATAATGTCTGTCAAAAAGATAAAAACAAACAAACAAACAACAAGAACAGCAGTCTGATTTTTCATAAAACAATCTTTTATTAAAGTATATGACTATGTCGTGATGCCACCATTTATGGCAAAAACTGTACATGGCGACCCAACTGTCTACACGACAGTATCACAGACATCTCTGTTACAATACAGATGGTGCCACGTTGATCGATTTGATTTAAAATATTGTGAAGGAGTGACAGGTCACTGTTGGCGTCATACATATGCATTAAATTTGATGTAGAAGATGTCTACTCCGTCGTCACATCATTTGCCTCCCCTCCCGCATTTCTTTCACCTTCTCTTCTCCTCCCCCCTCCCTACTCCTCATCCATTCCAGCACCCACACGATGTCTACACTGATAACACGATTTCAAGAAGAAGAGAAGGACTCCTCCTTGCTACCTGGCTACGCGAGTTTGAGTCTAGTTCGAAAACACTGTACGTCCTGTCTCCAATTTACCCAGCTATAAATGGATACCTGTCCTTTGTAAAGGGGTATGGAAAATAAACAGAATTGAAGAAGCAGCGTGTGACCCTTCATCAAAAGCTGATCTGGTAGTACGTTCTCTACCATCTCACTTCCTTAAAACGTAAGAATTATGGGTCTATTTTACCTGTTACCTTTAAGACGGTTTTCGCCATTATGAACTTAGGGCATAATCACATTTAACAACACGAACCAGCTGCTGATCAGCAGATGAGGGGTTGCTTGTGGAAGCAGGATTAGGTAGGACCTCAGGACCTGGCCAGCTCACTGGTTTATGTGCAGACTCAACGTCTGTGCCATGACACCATCAGATGGCACCTGTAACGTTAGTGCATATAGAATTCATTCCAAGCGCGCAGACATTTTGAGACACTGAAACTAAAAGTGAAAACGAAAGCAGAACCCAGAACTGCGGGACTTCATCTTTTGCAGTGACAACGGAAGTAATGTGCTTCCAGGATAAGTCGTGTATCCTACATCAGTTTTAGTTTCAGTTTCAGTTGTTTTCAAGATGACGTCTCCGCAAATCGGAATGACTTCCATATACATTAATGTCACAGGTGCCATGTGATGGAGAAGATCCAGAATGATGATGGCACAAGCCTTAAGCCTGCATATCAGTCCATGAGCTGGCCAGGCCTGAAGTCCTACTTAGACAGTTCCATAATCATGAAGTCGTAGAGGAGTGAGGTGGTATAGACCTCAACTTTTGCTGGTGCCAGCACCATGAGGGCGGCGCCTATCCACTTTCTTCGCTTCAAATTCATATTCATATTCACATTTTCTTACCAACACTTCAGGAAGGCAAGAAGGCTAACTGGTCTTCAAGGGGTTGGACCTGAGAAATCAACTTATCTCTCTAATGCTTTTTACCAAGGCAGCCGGGCAATGCCCTGCTCTTCACGATTTTCACTGCCGTGGGATCTTTAGCGTGTGCAGCCAAAAGGCACACGGGTCAGGCTCTTTTTCGTCCCCTTCCGAAAGACTAGACGTTCAGTTCGATTTTCCGGTCAAACTGAGGAGAAAAGTCGAGGCCTCTACGGGGAGCGAACCCTGGAACCTCGAGTTAAGTTATTGGCAGGCCAAAGTCTGACCCATTCTGCCATTCTTCTCCCAAAAACTACGTGAAGACCAACACCGAGCGGCAACGACCTGCATGCTTCTTCCTCTGTCGGATCAATGGGAGAGCATGAATCATCATTGTCATCACCGCTATTACCAGTCACTGCGATACTATCATACACTTGACGTAATTCAACAAAGTGAATGTACATAACCTGACAGCACACCATCACACCACTTATTAGAAACTTTATTAACAATTGTCCTGTAAGGAATTTCTTTTTCTTTACCTATATAAATTGTTTCTTCGGATCGATATCTTCTCCATTAGACTTGACATTCCCTTTTGCAAAATTTTATTTTTGCGATTTCATAACAGGAGCGAGCACATTTCGTTTGAAATGGCTAGAGCAAAGTCATCATTATTCTGTGAAAAAAAAACTACGTTTGCTTTGCTGACAATAAATATTTAGCAACACATTGAAATTTCCCCATCCCTAACAGACACCTTTGTGTGGCTAGAATATGGAATGTTTTCTCAGAGAGACTGTGCATGATTATGTTTGGAAGCATTGAATAGCAGTCTTTTAACTTGGGAACCTTTTGTACCTTGTCAATCTGATGTTTGGATAGTTTGACAGGGATGATTCACAATAATGTTAATTTATCGTAACACAAAAGATTTTTGTATCAGGACAGATCAGGTAATGGATCATTCTAACGACGCGTAATTTGCAGTGACGTGAACGATTTTTTTTTTCATGCGTAAATCAATACTCGTGATTTTGTTGGATGAAAGCTCTGGTTTCAAGCAGATGGAGAGACAAGTATTTGATTACCACACAGATGACGTTTGGCTTGGGTGCAGGCGATTGCTTTCGTAAAGTATGAAACAGATCTACTTCTGTTCTGTCGTCACAGAGCTTAACATTTCTTTCTTAGCATTCCAGATTTGTTACGTAGGCTATAAATTTCCTCTGAATTGGGTCACCATGCCTGGTACCCATTGATTAGACTCCTAACTATGGGTTAAAGGCAACACTGCCTTGTGGTAGTCTCGTGAGAGACAAGCCGAAGGGGGTAAACCTTGATAAAAAAAAAATCACCACTGCCTTATGGTTTTCTCGGGAGAGACCAAGGCTAAGGGAGTAAACCCAGACAGAAAATCACCACTGCCTTGTGGTTGACTCGGGGAAAGATCACTGCTAAAGGAGTAAACCCTGACAGAAAATCACCACTGCCTTGTGGTTGACTCGGGGAGAGACCAAAACTAAGAGATAAACCCTGACAGAATTGACCACTCTATCTGGTTGACTCGGGAGAGGCATAGGCTAGAGAGTAAACCCTGACAGAAAATCACCACTGCCTTGTGGTTCACTTGGGGAAAGACCACTGCTAAAGGAGTAAACCCTGACAGAAAATCACCACTGCCTTGTGGTTGACTCGGGGAGAGACCAAAACTAAGAGATAAACCCTGACAGAAATTGACCACTCCTATCTGGTTGACTCGGGGAGAGGCATAGGCTAGGAGAGTAAACCCTGACAGAAAATCACCACTGCCTTGTGGTTCACTTGGGGAAAGACCACTGCTAAAGGAGTAAACCCTGACAGAAAATCACCACTGCCTTGTGGTTGACTCGGGGAGAGACCAAAACTAAGAGATAAACCCTGACAGAAATTGACCACTCCTATCTGGTTGACTCGGGAGAGGCATAGGCTAGGAGAGTAAACCCTGACAGAAAATCACCACTGCTTTGTGGTTCACTTGGAGAAAGACCACGGCTAAAGGAGTAAACCCTGACAGAAAATCATCCCCCACTGCCTTGTGGATTGTCGTGGAAACAATAAAGACAAGCAAAATGTGCTGACTTTCAACTGTTTTTAGATTGGCGTGTATGGCCATGACCTTGATGACATGGCTTCAAAATTTATGCACTTTGCGACTTCTCAATAGTCTATATCACTGGCCCAAATTTGACATGTCAAAAATCAGCCGAGAAACTCTTGCTAACACGGTTTTGTCGCATGTACACAGACACACACAGACACACGCGCACGCACACACAAATACACACACACTAACACACACATTCTCAAATACCTTGCTCACCGTCCCACACATCCACACACACACACACACCACACACAAACACACACACACACACGCACACACACACACACGCACACCACGCACGCACCACGCACGCACACACACACACGCACGCACGCACACACGCACGCACGCACGCACGCACGCACACACACACCGTGTTTTTAAACTGCAGTAAGTGCAACATCCCGGAAAACAAGCTCTTAGGCGCTTTGTCTTGTACAGAAAACGTGAAGCAAAACACTAAGGTCAGCAATAATTCAACGATACAGGCTTAAGCATGAAAGAGTTCAGAACAAAGGAAGAAAACAACAGTATCTCATGCCTACGATATGAGAACACTCCTCTGCATGAAACCCATACGCATACGCTGAAACATGCACGCGTACGGAGAGAGAGAAAGAGAAGAGAAGAGACAGAGACAGAGACAGACAGACAGAAGAGAGAGAGAGAGAGACAGACAGACAGACAGACAGACAGACAGACAGACAGACTGACTGAGACGGAACCAGAGACAGACAGACAGACGGACAGATACAGATATAAGGTAGACGCAGACACGCGCGCGTACACGTATACTATCGCGAGACATGCAAAACGAACAATGAAACATGTTCAAATGAGATTTTATCTTATCACACAACCGATCATACGAGTACACAACGGAAGAGTATGGCGAAGAGTAGAAAGGAACCAGAAGACAGAGGCGAGACTAAAAATAATCCAATGTCCCCCGTGGTCGTTAAGATGGTTTTGCGCGGGCTACTTGGTAGAGCCATGGACTCAAGATCTTAATATCTTGAGTTCAATCCCAGCCTGCAACATTTAAATCTGGCCTGTTCGCAGCCCGACTTAATGTTTCTATCGTTTTGGTGGTGTCAGCTTCGTGTTTGATAGGTCCCTTCTCCCCTTTCCCCGTTTCAAGACCTTGCCAGCGCATAAGGTTTTAGTGCAGGCTCAGAAAATATGTCAGATAATTGGCCTGTTCGCTGTCCCATGTCCGTCTTAACATTTCTATCGTTCTGATGGTGTCAACTTCGTGTTTGATAGGTCAAACTAATGATGATGATGATGATGATAATGATAATGATAATGATGATGATGATGATGATGATGACGATGACGACGATGATGATGGTGATAGTGATGGTGGTGACGATGATGATGGTGGTGATGATGACGACGACGACGATCAGGATGAAATGAAATTGAGAATGTAACTGAAACGGGAGAATGGATCACGAAGGATGCCACATTCTAATCTAATGAGGATAAGAGGTATTCTCTTACATAAGATAACAGCAAAAAACAAAACAAACAAAAAAAACAACACCCCCTCGTTCCAGTAAGTTGTAGGCATGGCAAGGGACCATACATACATACATATCTTTTTTGTATCCCTGTTTCCTGTTTTTCTACTTATCTTTCTCTCTGTCTGTCTGTCACTATCTCTCTGTCTCAGGAAATCTGTCAGACAATTGTTGGCAGATTTGAGAGCAGCGCGTATGGAGTTGTCCGAGCGCGATGAATCTCTTGAAATGACTCCGATAACTGAATGTTAAGGTGGGACGTGGAAGGAAGGGAAGGGTGTGTGTGGGGGGGGGGGGGGGGGCGGACCCGCGGGATGTAGCATCAGACTGAATTATCCGTATCTGCGTCTGAGTTGCAGCAACGGGATGTACCACAAGACTGGGTTTTATCCATTTTCTGTCCCTAAGCGGCAACAAAAGCAACTTCCCCTAGACTGACAATGGCCCAGTCTTTGATGCTTAACACTCAGATCTTTGTCTGCGACAACGGGGGCGATTTCCTTCCTGAGTACCAAGGGAGATGATATTAGACAGAGAGGCATGGTGGGTGATGTGAACAAATGCTAGCTTGCATCGTCTCGATGTGCCAGAAAGGTTCACGTGAATCCCTCTAACTTTTGTTTCGTTTTTCGTATGTTTTGAGTGGCGTTAAACGTGGAAATCACTCTGTGTCAACCAAAATTTTACAGTTTTGAATGCTCAATAACATCAGCAATAATTTGAACACGTGTGAACAGAAGGGATTAGCGTTTACCAGAGAAAAGCCAGGGCGGTTTATTTTCTGGTGAAAGTTAAATGACTGAAGTGTAAAAGAAAGCTTTTTATTCGTATTTTGCATAATAGTAGCAAGTAACTGTTCAATGTCATTGAAAAAATATAATATGGACAGCTTTTAATGATTATATCATGTAACCTTTTTGGGTAGCGATTGTTCAATTGTGTGCGTTCTTTGTTTATTCCCTAGCTGGAACCGTCTTCTAAACTATCAACTAAAATATGTTCCTTCCACAGACAAGGCACACACCTACAAACACACACACAGGCACGCACGCACTCACACATACACACACGCACAAACACGCGCGCGTGCGCGCACACACACACTCACACGCAAGCACTCACACACACACACACGCACAAGCACGCGCGCGTGCGCACACACACTCACACGCAAACACACACGTGTATATAAATATGTATATATATTTACATATATGTATATATATGTATGTATATATATATATACATATATGTATATATATGTATGTATATATATATATACATATATATATATATATATGTATATATATATATATACATATATATATATATATATAGAAGTGTGATGTGTATGTGTGTGAGAGAGAGAAGAGAGAGGGAGACGGACACAGACAGGGGGTAGAGAGACAGACAATGCGAGAGAGAGAGAGAGAAAAGAGAGAGAGAGAGAGAGAGAGAGAGAGAGAGAGAGAGAGAGATAGGTACAGAGCCAGGGACAGAGACAGAAACACACAGAGACAGAGACAGAGACAGAGAGATTTGAGACAGAGGGACAAAGACAGAGAAAGAGAGGGAACAATTGATTCAAATCGACCTGTGGCCGGAGAGCGCCTATACACGTGCGTGTCTGTGCATTCCACATATAGTTACGTGTATACAGCGACAGCATATGCCTGGAAATCATCAAATATGCCTCCAGCGTCCTTTCCAACAGACAGTATTGAATTCATAGAAAAGGAGAACTCAGTCTAGCCATTCTTTCCGTCTTTATATACATATATACATACAAATAGATACATACATACAGATATGAATAGATATATATATATATATATATATATATATATATATATATATATATATATATATATATATATGCACAGATAGATAGATATACATTTCCACATTGTTCTTCTCAAGAGTATTGTGATTTTGCAGGAGCATAACTCGACATAAGACGACGTGTAACGAGGACTGTGGTAAACTATCACTACACTGAAAACAGAATGCAAGTATCAACTCAAGTTCCTGAAAACGTGCTGTTTACATAGCTTCCTCGAAAAATGATTTCATTATGAAACACTTTCTTGGTTCGTGTGACCATGATCTAAGTTCCTTGACTTTCATACTTGAACAATCGCACAGTCTTCAATGGTTCATACCTTTGACCCAAATTAAATACAGTGGTCAATTAGCTTAAGTTTGTTAGGGAGCCGTGCTCGTAACACAAGGATTGTGGGACACTGTTTTGTTTTTGTTTTCGTGGTCTGGTTGGTTCTTTTGACAGAGCCACAGACCCAAAATCTGATATATATCCTGAGTTCAATCCCCAGCCTGCAACATTAAAAACTGGCATGTTTGCTGCCAGTCATAGCGTTTCCGTCACTCTGGTGGCGTCAACTTAGTATTTCATAGGTCCACCCCTCCCCCTTTCCCTTCCCTTTTCAACACATGCCATTGCATAGGGTTTTGGACAGGCTCAAGGAGTCATCAAAATAACAGCTAACAGATCTGGATGGAGCACATATGCAATTAAACCCGAACAAACTCCAAACTCTCAAATCAACTAGAGAGAAATCCAGCCAAAAACAGCCGAGAAATTCATCGTACAGACACACCCACACACATCTCTTCCGTCGACTTTTAAAAGAAGTATAGATATTCCAATTAGTCTTCAAGTTTTCCATCATTCACACCATATAGTTTCCTCTCTCTCTCTGTGAGAGAAACAAAACTGCGTGAGAAGAATAATCCATCCCTCATATTCAAAATGACAGGCAACGAACAAACGAAAACAAAAAAAGTAGTAATATGAAACCAAACAAACGACAAGGGAGGTAATATTACGCGTCTCTGTGTCGCTTAAACTTCCTGTGTTCTGGTGTGTACGTGTTTTGAATTTGCTGCAAGGAAGGAGACGGTAAGTGCAGGATAATGGCTTGGCAGGCATTTAAGAGGTGCATGTGGAATTTATGCCAAGAACAAAAACGTCTTGAGGAAAGTAAAACTAAAATTTCCTCTTTTTCATTCATTTATTCATTTTTGTAATTTTTATTTTGCAATGTCCGTTTGGTGTCTTTTCAATACAAAAGAGATTCTGTTCTTTTCTTTCCTTTCTCATCCTCATGAGCCATTTTTATACCATCATTCTGTCTCTACGAGCGAACTGCTTGTCGGGTAAACCAAACAGAATCGGCCTGTAAGTGCACAGAGAAATTATCTACAATTACGTAATTGCCTTCTGGAAATGTACGGACAATTGTATGGAAAATCTTTGCATTTTCATCAGACATGGACAGGCAGATCAACAAGTAACCAAAAATGTCATAGTCTAGGTTGAAGATAAGTGGAGAAAATGGCAAAAAGCACGGCGCTCATTATGCACATGCTTATTTTTAATGAGGTGGCTCTTATGTTTGCTAGAACGCGCGTTTCAATGGCAACGAGGTTGTCGTTTAGGTCAAAACAAAAGTAAATCAAGATCGACCTGTACTCATTATCAAAAATTGTTGGGCTGGGTGAAGCGCGTGCGCGCGCGCGCGCGCGTGCGTGCGTGCGTGTGTGTGTATGTGTGCGCGCGCGTGCTGTGTACATTTTTGTGTGTGTGCGTGCTTGGGCATGTGTATGTCTTTCTGTTGAAATGCATGAATGCATGAATGTATGTATGTATGTATATATGTATGTATGTATGTATGTATGTATGTATGTATGTTGTATTATGCATGCATGCATGCATGCATGCATGCATGCATGCATGCATGAAGACAAGCCCGTATGTATGTATGCATGCATGCATGCATGCATGAAGACAAGCCCCTTGTGCATGAAGGTCGTCTAGAAATGCATGAACATATTCTTTGAAAAGCTTGATTTTCAACAGACAGGGCACGCAGTTCAACTTCTTTCGTGCATCAGTCAGCTAGTACCATCTTGGGTGTCGAGGTTAGGTAAGGGCTGACAGTAGTGACCTGGAAGGCCCGAAATGGAGAAATGTCGTGTGGAGTCAAAGTCTCCTTCACTCTATCGATCCACGACTGCTTTGGTCTGCCACTCAAATCCGCGTTTTTTGTTGTGTACCGGTACCTGTTGTGCTTGTTGGCGATGATCAAACCATTTCATTTTCTGCTGATAATGATAATGAACTGGTGTTGTTGCTACCATTATTTTTCTTTTGTTGGGTTTTTTTGTTTGTTTTTTTGGGGGGTGACATGGTGCTTTCGATCGTGTTTCTTCTGGTTTTGCTGACACACTGTTTCTCAAACAACATTTTTCAGGTAGTAGTTTTGTGCTCAATTAGTACTAAATCGATGAAATCAATTCCCTCGATTTCTTTGTGGGAGGTTGTTGTTATTGCTATTTATGTTCAAAGCCCAGCCGACTGCGTAGAGCCACATCAAGGCTATAACCATTTCAATGCATACATAATACTCAAACAGCCAAAACGGAAAAAAAACTCAGTATACATAATGCATTCGCGCACATAATCTAAGGACATGCTCTTGGCGCTGACCACTCCGTCCGATTTATCATCCGTGGGAAGAGGTGTAGACAACGGTCTGGCTTACCGGACTCTGGAAAAAGACTACGACGGACCTAGCAAGGCAATAGTGGACAATAAAATCGCTCAAAAAAATAAAACAGAAATAAGCAGAAGGATCAAGATACAGTTGAACAAATGTCGAAAAATGTCACTGTCTGGGCTGTAGCTTTGTAAAGAAAATGGCAAACAGGCCAGTCGCTCATTAGACACACACTCCTTGTCAATGGAATGGGTTTTTGTGTCTGCTACAAAACGTGACTATGACATCAAGCTTGTTTTCTTTATGTCAGAACTATTATGAAGAAAAGGTCAGATCGTAGTTGTAAGAATGTTAATTTGGAAGAGAGTGTGTGTAGTGTGTGTAGAAGGAAAACGTGTGTACGTACGTGTGTGTGTGTGTGTGTGTGTGTGTGTGTGTGTGTGTGTGTGTGTGTGTGTGTGTGTGTGTGTGTGTGTGTGTCTGTGTAAGTGTGTGTGTATGTGTGTCTGTGTGTGTCTGTGCGTGTGTCTGTGCGTGTGCGTGTGCGTGCGTGTGTGTGTGTGTGTTTGAAAGAGAGACAGAGAGTCAGACAAACACACAGCAGACAGAAAAAGACAGACAGATCTCTCTCTCTCGCTCTCTCTCTCTATCCATGCATACATACATACAAAAATAAACTACGCGCAAAAAGTTAAGGATCACTTGCACAAAAATTCATAACTTTCAAAATAAGAAAGCCAATGCGTTGAAGTTTGGCAAACATTTAATTCCATGCTTTAGTGATAACGATACACAATTGCCTTCAATTTCGAGCAATCGTTTGGTGTGTACATTTGATCAAAGTGGGTACGTATCGAAATTTGATTTCCCAAAGTCATTGAAATCACAAGACAGGGCATTCTGATGCTCCCAAAAGTTCAGTAATGCGTGTAACCGCCATGGCTGTTCTGGCACTCGACGCAGCGAGTCCTCATCGAGTTGACCAGGTTGGTGAAGATCCTCTGTGGAAACGCCTGCCACTCAGCCTGCAGCATCTGGTAGAGGTGTTGGGCATCCCTGGGAGGGGGTGGTTGCTCCTCACTTTGCGATCCAGCTCATCCCAGAGGTTCTCAATCGGGTTGAGATCGGGACTGCATGCTGGCCACTCCATTCTGTTGACTCCAGACTGCTGTAGGAAGTCGTTGACCACCCTTGCCCTGTGGGGGCGAGCGTTGTCATCCTGGTAGACAGCTGTCGGTCCCATCTGCTGCAGTGTAGGCACAGCCAGCGGTCGAAGGATCTCATTCCGGTATCGGAGGCCAGTCAGGTTACCCTGTACATGATACAAGGGTGTTCTGTGGTGAAGGCTGAAGGCCCCCCAGATCATTACAGAACCTCCACCAAAGGCCACCTTTTCTTGGACAGTGGTGTCAATAAAGCGTTGCCCTGGGCGCCTCCAGACCCTCAGTCGGCCGTCGTTGTGGTTCATGATGAAGCGTGATTCATCACTGAACAGGACCTGGGACCATTGCTGACGTGTCCACCTCACGTGACGTCTGCAGAAGGCGCGGCGTGCTGCCCTATGGGCTGGAGTTAAGCGTGGCCGTACAGCTGGGCGACGAGAACGGAGGTTAAACCCATGAAGGCGGTTCCGTATGGTCTGCTGGCTGATGTTGATGTTAGTAGCCACCCTCAGCTGCCTTCGAATGATGCTGGAAGAGGCTGTTATTGTCTGCAGGGCTTGTCGTTCAATGAGACGATCTTCACGTGGGTTTGTCTTCTTCGGTCGACCAGATCTGCGTCTTTCATGGACCCTCCCAGTGGCTGTGAAGCGTTGAATCAGTCTGACAATGACCGAGATGGACACCTGAAGTCGCCTGGCCACTTCTCGCTTGGGAACACCATCTTGGAACCATGCAACAGCTCGTCCCCTCTCAAACACGCTCAATTTTCGTCGTGGAGGCATTGTCAGATCAGGCCTACTACTGGTGGAATGTCTTCTTATAAAGCCAAGCAAGAGACAGCATCTCACACATAAACAGCAGTGCTTGCACGTGCATAATGGTTTTTCCATCTGGCTTGTGCAATGTGTTCAGGCAGAACGGTCCAAAACAAGGTCCTTTTTCGCAAGTTTCCGCTTTTCCGTTTGCGGCCAAGCTCAGTAGTAGAGAATCCCGTGCAATTTTCGCACTAACACAACATCGCCCACTTACAGCTGAACAAGAATTCATAACAATTTGGCTGGACTGAGAAATAAATAACAGTAGCGAACTGAGTTTATTACGCACCTGTTTTCTCATAGTGATCCTTAACTTTTTGTGCGTAGCTTATATATATATATATATAAATCATCATCATCATCATCATGTGCCCTGCCGCATGGTGTTGCGATGATGGCTCTCCATACGAATCTATCCCCTGTCGCTGAAAAGACATCTCCCACCCTCTCAGTTTTCAACCACCCTGCAAGTCCGTCCAACATTTTCCCCCTGGGTCTACGTGGTGTTCTTTCCCTCCAGCTTTATTGTTGTGACCAGGTGCTCCAACCCCCTTTCCTCATAAATGGCCTTTGACTGTTGCTTGTCCTTTCTTAATCTTTATTATGACCTTGTGTCTGCCTCTCTCAGGACCGTCTCGTTAATTTTCTTTGCTGTCCATGAAACTATAAACATTATTCTCATAAACCACATTTTAGTTTTCTCAATTTTGTTATGATTTTGCGTGTTGACTGTCTCACAAGTGTACAACAGTATCGATTCTATATAACATTGAACGACTCTTCCTGATGTTAATTGATAGGAATTTGTTGGTAAGAACAACTTATACATGATTTTTTTTATACATATACATATATATATATATAAATATACATTTATATACATATACATATATATACAGACACACACACATAAACAGAGAGACAGAGACAGACAGACAGACAGATAGACAGAGACAGACAGACAGACAGAGACAAAGAGACAAAGACAGAAAGAATGTCACTAGTCATAAGCTACTCCTTATCTCAAGTTTTGTAGATCATGCTATTTCCATTTTGTGTTTGTTCGTTACTGCTTTCAGAGTGTTTCGTTACAGGAAGCCGTTAAAAGACAGCTGCGCATCATAATTAGGAACGGACAGAGCTTCATAATTATAATCCACCCGAGAACATTTGCCAAGTATCGAGTGTCCAGCGTCCACAATGCAGCTGGCTTACGGTGTTCTCCGGTTTCCAGCTTGGCTAAGCCACTCGGTAGTGTATGGAACTCTTAATAATCCCATGGTATCTGTTCGATGCCAGCATCAGGCGACATTTTAATGGGTCTAGCACGTTCAACTGATATCGGAATGAATCCCAATCCGATATCATGAGTTGAGTCTGTCATGTGTTCAGCGAGTGTCATGTGTTCAGTCTGAGGGTCACGTGTTCAGCTTAAGTATCATGTGTTCAGTCTCAGGTTATGTTTCAGTCTGAGGGTCACGTGTTCAGCTTGAGTATCATGTGTCAGTCTCAGGTCATGTGTTCAGTCTCAGCGTCATGTATTCAACCTGGGTGTCATGCGTTCAGTTGATATGTGTTTAGTCTGAGTGTCATGTGTTTAGTCTATCATGCGTTCAGTCTGTCATGTGTTCAGCCTCAGTATCATGTGTTCAGTCTGAGTGTCGTGCGTTCAGTCTGAATATCATGTGTTCAGTCTGGGTGCTGCCTATCTGAATGTGCCAATCATTCTGATAGTGTCTGCCTAGCGACTCGAAGGTCTTGTTCCACCCTGTTTTTTCCTTGTAAGACGAGTGTTTTGCATAGGCTCCAGCACTTGAATAAACAAAAGCTGATAGATTTGGATGCGCACGAATGGAGTTGTCCGAACCTAATAAATTATTTTGTCGGAGTTTTCTTCTTCTTCTTCACGTTGCAGTTACATCTGGAGACCAGCTCTCGAGACAGCTGTCGTCTACAAAGCGTTCACAGACAGCACAGTTTCTGCTCAATACTAGTCAGCTCCGGCCACATCTTTCTCAGCAGCCAGAGATTGTTGCAGATGTGCACGGTATGGTTCATGACCTGCTCTGCCTCTTTCTCTACAGAAGCGCACAGAGGGAGGGCACAACTGTCATTTTTCTACACAGATGTGTGTTACGCCTGTTGCGCACAGTTCTTAGACGGAAGATAAGCCATCTATTCTGATCTTGACAGCCGATTTTAACTGTTGTGGGTCTGGGCATTTGAAACAGAGACTGTGGTAGTATTCTTCTATGTGAGGGAGATTTCATTTTTTTTATGTTCATCATATGCTCCCAGCTTCGCCATATTGTTTGCCTTTTTAAAAAAAATTTTGACAGTTGTATGAGAATAACATTATTTTACTTACCTTTGCATCGACAGCTTTGTTTTGTTTTGTTTTGTTTTATTGTTTGTTTTGTTTTGTTTTGTTTTGCTTTGTTAATATTGCATCTCTGTTCTCAGTATGATCCACACACCTTAGTGCCGCCATGATTATAAAACTATTCATTAGCAGGCCCAACATTTCACTGTTATGTCCCTTTGAGAATTGTTCAGTTTAGAGAACAGTATTATACCACCTGTTGCTGTTCTTATTTACACTTCCTGACATCCATTTCTTCGGTATATCAACACTGTAATCTAATTTTTCAAAAAATCAAATACTTTTAAGAAAATCGAAGTCACGTTAGCAGTCAAATGGCTGTGCAGGAAGAAACAAATGTGCTATGACGCCCTTCTCTTCTTCCCCTGACCTTTCACGTTCTGGATTTACAGCCTAACACATTTCTCCTTTCTAGATCCAATTTCCAAAGTTATTCTGTGAAAATGCAAGCTGGCATCAATGCACAACGGCTTAATCGCTGAACTATTTTATGTAGGACAGGATGGTCTTCGAAAATCGATATGCCGAATCGATATGCCTGCTTACGTCAAACACTGTGATGGACAGCTCCAAATGATGTAATGAGTCAGCGCTGGATTCGATTTTGCTTCCTGTACATATCAACAGGAAGACCGCTCTTGGCACGCTACTTCCAGGTTCAATATATTTTGTTTATGTTTGCAAAGCCTGCGTTTTTCTAGGACCACGCAGTCCATTCAGGTGTATAAAATGATAGAAGTAAAATTATTCCTTAACCCTGTAGTTATAGTGGGTGGAGTAGGGTGACAGAGACCGCATACTTGTGGGTCAGCTTTTTTGTAGTGGATCCCATTCATCTCTCTAGTACTTGAGTTCCATGGCCAGGGTCAGGTACGTTTTCACAGCTGGATGGACTGGTGGCCACATGAAGAGAAATATGAGCCAGGCTCAAACGTGTGCAGTGAGAATGGGAAGTAAAATAACCCTATGATGCCTGCCTCGTGGTGAACTCTTCAGTATCAAACACCATATATAAAGAAGTCACAATATTATTCACCATTGCTTATTACGAATACCATATGACATTTGGTATAATCCTGTGGCTGAATAAGGAGACGAATACATCAAACTTTGTGTGGGCATGGTCCAGTGTAGGATCACATCGTCCAGATAAGTGATATGTAGATTATCAGCCATCATCCCCCCCCCCCCCCCAAAAAAAAATCATCAAAACGATTCCGGAAACAATTTGTGAACTTGATAATTATATAAGTATAAAAAGAAAAGCGGTTTACATTGACAATGCCTAAGATTTTCCTCTTCCAGAGAGTAAAGTTGATATAGCCATGGACTCCAGATCTACTGTTTTAAAATCAATACCAGCCCTTGAAAAAGATGGCTTGTTTGATGTCCTTCATATGTTCGTGTTACAATCATTCTTGTATTGTCAGCATTATTGTTTGATATCTGAGAACTGATCCAAAGGTCTTGTCAGTTAGGGTGCCATTTCTGAACTGTTTATTGTAAAAACGGTTAATTTGTACTGAGATCAAGTATAGCAACAAAGCTATTAACGAGCACAATTATAATGACGAACATACATAATTTAATTGAATGACATCATTGACAATGTGATGCGTCGGGAAAAGGGGTCCTAGCACAGAGCAGCTCAAATGCTACATCTTTACAAGGCACAAACTCGGAAGCGTTACCGCCAAGAATTTATGCCCATTTGACAGTTATGTATCGAGACAAATGTGTACCATACAGAACAGCTTCCTGCTGGTGTGATTGTTTTGAACAAGGAAAACCCAGCTTAAAAGACAAGTCCCTTGTGGATATTAAGTGAAGCCTAAAATGAGCAAACTTTTGAGCCTGTAAAAAGTGTAGCTGAAGAGGATCTGCATATTTCTGTTCATGAAATACGTGAAATTTATGGTGTTTCGAATAGCGTATTTGGACAGATCCTGTAGTATGATGTTGAGATGAGGAAAGTGGCTGGCAGATGTATACCTTATGATCTAAAAGAGAAACAAAAAACAAACAAAACAAAACAAAGAACAAACAAAGGGTTTAGAGTTCTAAGCGACTGCTTGAAATGTTTGAGCCAAGGGGTCCAAATCACCTATGTGTTGTGATCATTCGTAACGAAATATAGTCACCTTCTATGGCATCCTGGACAAATCCACTTAAATACGGTTGGGTGTTAATAACGAAAGACAGTTGTACTGAAACCTGATTTTCCGAAGCCGGAGGAGACTTTTCTCCATTTAGTTCCACTCTTCGGACTGTAGCTGTCGATGTTTCTGCCTCAAAAGTCTACTCATACTGCTAGACATCATGTGGAAAGTGTTTTGCCCAAAGGTGTATGGTCTACCCATGAGCAGGGTCTAAATGTGGATATCAGCAAAACGCTCGTTCTACATGACAGAGCAATTGCCCATATAGCTAAAATCACTGTCACTTATCTACAAGACCGATCGATTCAAGACCTACCACCCTACAGTCCTCCCTCAACCCCATACGACCTGTAACCGATTCCCTTCTGAAACAAAATCTGGTTAGCAAGAAGTGCTCAATAATCCGGGACTTGGGAAAATCAGTAAAATCACTGCTTGCTACCATCTCTCAATCAGAATATCTAAAAGTATTTGACTCCAGGCTGAGGATGCTGAAACTCTGTGTGGAGAGAAGAGAAGAGTAAATTTCAACGAATCTGAAAATTTCACGTACGTTGAGCTTCCCATTTCTCCTTTGCAAAGCAAAAGACCAGACGTTTGTATCAGCCCTCGTAACCAGACGTTTGTATCAGCCCTCGTAATGTCGAGATCCCGTCGTCCCCTTTCATACTAAAATCTCATTCGTGCAAGAGTTTTTCACAAGTTCAAGGCACCGCTGATAATTTCTTGTAGACTGGGTGGGGCACCTAATGAACCGTCCGTGTGCGATGAATTCCGCCTGAAGATAGTCCAGTTCCAGATTCGATTTCTTCATTATGCAAATTATTTTGCTCTTCTTTATGTTTTCTTATTAGGTTTCCCAATACTCATTTTCATGTCGTGTTACAAATGTCCGTGGTTACTTGATTTAAAGTTCAATAATATTTGATTGCTGCAAAGCACAATGAGCATGCTTCTGACATGGACCGTTTTCGTTGTATAAATGAAATTATTACTATTGTGTGTTGTCTAATGCACTGCCTGCATTCAAAAAGTAATTTCATATATGACAGTATAATAACTAGAGTAATAAATGATAATGATAAATTATTTTACACTCATAAAAGTTATGAGGAAGCCATGTTTTCAAATTTGCCGTTTATTGCATGCTAAGTGTTCGCGTGTTTCCATAAGTCATCCACTGACATGGCTTACTAGATATTTAACATGCATACTTGATAATCTGCGTGGGTATATTTATGAACGGGGAATAGGCACTGGCAGGTCTGCACATATATTGGCCCGGGAGATCCAAAAAATGTCCACCCTTTCGCCTGTCAAGCGATAAATAAGAACAAGAATACATTTTGTTTGGGAAGATATGAAATAAGCAAAGTATACACTTTCTATATCTAGCTATCGTCCAAAGAATGTGTACATTACATTACACATAGATTATTTATCAGGCAACACAGGCATTCCAACAAGACAAACATTAAAAACGTGGTCAAATAAATAGAGTTGAAGTTTTTCAACTAAGTAGTCAAGCACGATAAAATGTGTTGGCAATTGATTTAATTGCTAGGTACGAGAAGACCTAATTAATGCAGGGGTTCTGCGAATTAACTGTTCTTAAATATTGTGAAACAGACATTTTCGCATGTATTCTTATGTGTTCCAGAGGGTAGCTCTTGAGTACCTGAGGCTGGTTTTAAAGGGTTACTCCTTGGGAAGGGGCATTGATTTTTCACATATTGCTTGTGAGATTTATTGAGAAGGTGTTGGTTATGTTATTTGGAGCATGTCTATTTATCATTGTGTGCATAAATAATCCTTTGTTATACTGAAAAGTAAGTTTCAATGGTAAACTATTCGGTTCCTTACAGTTTGATCTATAATATGAGTGGTTCTCAACAGAATGAGTTTTAAACTTGTTTAGGAGACTAATGAGAGAATTGAGAACATAACCATCGTCTGAATCCCAAAAGGGAGATGCATAGTCTATTGATAATTGGATACATGTGTGCAGAAATCGTTTTCTTGAAATAAGTTTCAAAAAAATGCTTTCATACAACTGAAGTAGTTTTACATAGCTTGCTCATGTGGTTAGACCAGGAAAGGTTATCTAGTGTTTCGCCTAACATACTGGGAAAATAAACTACTTCAATATCCTGTTTTTTTTAAATAAATTGATGGCGTTGTGAAAGGTCATTTTTGTCTTTTCTGTCTTGTTGTTATTAAACACATTTTGATTTTTGTGGGCGAGGTGATTCAGTTCTGTCCATTCAATCAGATCATCAACACCGTTTTATTATTATTTACAAAACTCGTATTACATCAGGGTGATTATGTTTTGTTGTTCAATCTGCACAGGAACCACAGTGAGCATTTGCAGAAAGAGGAATATATAAGGAAAAGAGTGGTGGACCAAAAACATAAATCTGAAGTACTCCGTACTTTACAGTGCTAAGTATAGGTTTAAGCTGAGATAACGAGAACTAGGTGTTGTCTGCTGATAAGATGGGAATTACCGGTTTGTATATTTTTCAATGTGTCGTATGTAGCTAATTTCCTTTAGTAATTTGTAATGGTCAATGACATCAAAACCTTCTTAAAATCGACAAAAACAAACAAAAAGGATACCATAAGAATCATTACTGAATGAATGATTGAGAGAAGAGAGAGAGAGAGAGAGAGAGAGAGAGAGAGAGAGAGAGAGAGAGAGAGAGAGAGAGAGAGAGAGAGAGACAGACCCCAGTGAGAAAATGACGATGCCACGATGCCAACTATCAGATACAGAAAGATGTGAACACTGACCTGATTCTGGAAAAGACGTCTGTTTAATGGCAGTCTGTGGCCGAGGACCCAGACTATCCACATGGATGGTGAACACCTCCAGTCCCTTCACCATACTACCCTTGTCCACGTCACATGACTTCCTGCACGTTGTTTGCACGCTTTCCACGCTCCTTGAACCCGTGCTGAACCCTGACATGGGGTCAAACGGCAAGGTCGTGTAAGTGACATTAGTTGACCCACTTTCGTATCGTCCGGATCTCGTAGAAGAAGATGAAGGCATGAAATATCCACCACTGGTGGAATATTCACAGTTGTTGAAATCACTCGGTGGGTTTGATTGTCTTGGGTCGTTTTCTGGTATAGACTCTTCAACAATCCTGAGTTCAGGCCTGGGGCTCAGTTCGAAGGAATCACTACACGCTGATTGTCTTCTGTACTTGGGCTTCTTCTTAGGTCGTGTCCCTGTGGATTTGGTGTTGGTGTACGCTGGTAGAACACTGCCGCAGTGGGAACACATTCTGAAGTGGGCAGAGCTGGTGTTAGTCCTTGACGCCCTCAACGTTCGATTTGGAGAAGCTGACAGATCTTCTTCAGTTTTGTCACTAGAAGCATAATCATCATCTGGGCGAATAGTTTCTGAGTCTGAAGGGAGTGAGAACGATCCGAAAGAGGTGTTGGTACTGGCACATGCCAGTCTGGAACGGTGTTGTTCTATCCGGACGTCAGAACAGGCCACATGCGGTATGTAGCCGTTGGCCATGAAGGGACCTCCTACAGGGTACCCTGGTCGAGATCCCAGGGGTGCACGTTGTGGTAGAGGAGATCTGCCGGGTTTGGCGTGACTTCTGCCCAGATCTTCGTCAAAGCTAAAAGCCAGGTTACTGTGACCATACATCAACCTTCCTTGTGACCATGCAGACTGGTCTCCGCTTTCCATCCCGTGTTCACTGTCACCACAAAACGACGGATTGATGTTCAGCGAAGGCACGGTCAAAAACTGCCCCCCACTTAAACCTCGATCACCAGAATCTTCGACTGGAAAGCTAAAGTGAGGGACAAAACGAGTATCTGTGCTGTCTGTAAAGGGGCGATTCCATCCCGGAAGGAAAGAACTTATGTCTCTGGGTCTGACACTAGTGGAGAACATACGACAGATCCTTGGCCTCTTGCACATCACATTGCGCTCTTGATAGTCCTTCAGAAGCCTTCTTTTTCTCAACACCCTCTTGGTGTGCTTGACGAAAGAGATGGCCAGAGTGATGAAGATGGCGAGGAGGAAGAAGGCGTTGGGAATCCATACATACAGAATTTTATTCTTCTCTTCAGCCTCCGCCATTGTTGTTCCTGCAGGGGAGGAGATGATGGGTGTGGATGATGAGGGTGATGATGTTACATCGGTGGTATCATCAGTGCTCATTTTTTTTGCATGCGTTAACGCCGCAACATCGTGACGCCGCGTGTTTTGTTTTCTCTCCGCTAATGCACACTGTGCTAATGTATCATTTTATTCGTCTTCCGCCGTGGTTCGGGTGAACAGTCTCCATTCCATTTTTCATCTCTCAGATCAATAAGCTCGCGTGTAGACTGCAACATTTTCTCTATATATTAACGTCTTCTTCCAGTTTAATAAAAAAAGACCATGTTAGACGCAGCCGAGTGACAAGTCTAGATGGGGATGTTTGTCTTCACTTTGCATTGGAATCTGTCAGGGCATTCACCTCCTCGCCACCTGCTTTGTGTATGCATGCATCCATGATGAGGTCTCTCGCAGTCACGCATTCTATCCATACATCGCCTGTATTATGTTTTAAGGAAATGTGTGTCAGCTGTAATAGAACCTCTACGGTCAGCTGGCTATAAACATCAGGAAATGAAGTTGACGTCCCTGCAAAAAGAAAATAAAATATAGCTTGATTTTTTGTTTCTATCTAACTTTGGTTATTTTGTTTCGATCTGATTTTCAATTTCCTTTAAATATCAGCTTGCAGATGATTTGATGCATACTACACCACACTTTGACAGTTTTCATCGAGGTCCAATAAACTAAAAGACCAAAAGCAACATCAAACTAGTAGATCTTGGACTCTTAAAGACAGATGAAGTGATACGTCAAAAATTTAATGTACATATTCAAACCAAATTTAGTGCTCTGAAAGACGTCGGTGACAGTGAGGTACAATGGACAAAGTTGAGAAATTCGATAAATGAAGCTTGTGAAGAAATCCCTGTAGTAGATAGAAAGGCAAAAAAAAAAAAAGAACTGGATGATAAAAGAAATTTTAGGCTTGATGGAGGACAGGAGCAAGGCAAAGAGAAAAGAGGAAATATACAGGAAGATAAACAAAGACATCAGGAATAGGTGCAATGAAGCTAAGGAAGCTTGACTGAAAACAAAATGCAAGAAATAGAAGACCAACACAAAACGGACCCTTAGGGTATGTACAGACGTATTAAAGAAATTGTCCACAGGAAAAATACATGCACATCAACTGGTTGCTTAAAATCGAAAGATGGTACGATTCTCATTGAAAAAGACAAAATATTAGACGATGGGGAGAGTACATTAAAGACTTTTTGAAGATGACAGAAACGCAGAACACATTATAAGAAAGAACTTTGAAGGATCACCCATAATGAAAGATGAAGTTAGAGCAGCATTGAAAAAGATGAAACCAGGAAAAGTCCCAGGACCAGACAACATTACCACAGAGATGATTGAAGCCCTGGAGGAATTCGGTATAGAAAAAATAAGTCCTCCTAAATGAAATTTACAACACTGGAAAATATCCCTAAAGATATGTCAAAATCAATTTTCATTGCACTTCCAAAGATGACAGGGGCTATAGAATGCGAACTCCATGCACAATCAGTTTGATGAGTCATGTAACCAAGATCCTATTAAGAATAATCATGATGAGGACAAGGAATAGAATCAAAAGAGAAATAGCAGATGAACAGTGTGGATTTGTGGAAAGGAAAGGAACTATTTATCCATATACATCCTAAGAACTATCATAGAGAGGTCAATCGAGGTGAACAAGGATTTATATTTATGCTTTGTTGACCTACCAAGGCTTTCGATCGGGTAAGACATGAATACTTGATCAACCAACTAGAAAGACTCAATATTGATGGAAAAAATGTACGAATAATCAGAAATATGTACTGGGAACAAACATCTGCAATGAGAATAAAAAACGATGTAAGCTCTTTCCAAAACATCAAAAGAGGAGTCAGACAGGGTTGTCTTTTGTCACCAGATCTGTTTTCACTTTACTGCCAAAACATCATGAGAAACCTAGAGGAAGACCCTGGATTAAAGGTTGGAGGAAAAAATGATATGCAGATGACACCGTGCTAACTGCAGAAAGTGAAAGGGACCTACAAAACCTTGTGAATATACTTGAAATAGAAAGCAAAGGTAAGGGGTTGGAACTAAACAGCAGGAAGACTGAAGTCATGGTGATCAGTAAAAAACCTGAAATCCCCTCATGCAAAATAACAGCAAACGGCACAACCTTGAGACAGGTTGATCAGTTTAAATACCTGGGAACGATCATTTCACCAGACGGCAGATCACATCAGAAATAGCCGGCAGAATCGACCAAGCCAAAACAACATTCAAGAAGATGGAAGAGAGTTCTTAAATGTTATATAGAACCAATACTGTTGTACGGTTGCGAGGCGTGGACAGTCAACAAGCAAAGCCAGAACAAGATTGAGGCAGCCGAGACGTGGTTTCTAAGAAGGATGTTGAGAGTTCCATGGGCAGCAAAGAAAACAAACGAAACAGTCTTGATGGAGGCAGATACAAGTAGACTATTCATAAGGAAGATTAGGAAAAGGCAGGCAACATTCATATTCCATTTTATGAGGAAAGGGGAATTGGAACATCTGGTCACAACGGGAAAGCTGGAGGGAAGGAGAGCACCGGGTAGACCCAGGGAGAGGATGCTGGACGGACTTGCAGGGCGGCTGAAGACAGGGAAGGTGGAAGAGATGCTTGAGGCAACAAGAGACAGAGACAGATGGAAGTCCATAATCGCCAACGCCATGCGGCAAGGCACCTGATGATGATGATGACAAACTATACACACACGATGTGAAGCAAGATAGTAAAACTATTATAATAATAATAATAATTACAATATTTATATAGCGCAAAATCTTGATAAAATCAAATCTAAGCGCTGAAACAGACACACACACACGCACGCACGCACACACACGACAGCACGCACACACACGCAAAGCACGCACACACACACACACGCGCGCGCGCACGGCTATAAATGGGGAGAAAGAATAAAAGCAATGGAAAATTATAGAGAGCATATTATTAATCATTACAAAAACATCTAGACTTTGCATTTCACAGAAGCAACAGATGAAACAAAATATCTCATAAGGCAAGGACAAGAGTAGAATGTCACAACAGTAAACATTTACGATATTGTTGGAAAACCGCGAGAAAGTACCATCACTACTCTTTAAGAAATTGCGCTGAATTTAGGTATTTTTTTGTCGCCTTGACTTTTAAAATTACTCATTCACGACTCCTTAATAATCTACACATTTGAGTTAGTTTTGGTAAAGATTCAGCCATCAACAGCTGAGAAAATCTTGTTAACAGCAGTTGTGTCACAGACAGAAACCATACACACGTACACCTCTTTCCGGTCAAGTTGAAACAATCTCTATTTTCTTTCGTCTGAAAAGAAGGTGAAGGGCAGGGTTTTAAAAGACAGAAACAGCTTCATAAAATAGAACTGAAACGAAGTGTAAAACGAATATTATACTCTCTGGAAGTGCATCTGAATCATGGGAAAAACAAATTAGGTAACTGATCATGGTCTATACATCACGTTGCTCCGTCTTACTTTGTTGAACAAAGCTAGTACAAACCACAGATGTAAAATATAACGTTCTATTTTGCAAACAAAACGCCTTGCTTTACAAATATTTCTTTCAAGGCAATCTGCCTACCTTTAAGAATTCCGCGCGCTCACATACGCAACATGAAGTCATTCTGATGCACAAGCAGACGCCATCGATTTTTTCTTACCGACTGATGCGGCAATGATTCCATTAGCAAATTGTGCGCGAGTGCTTGAGGTTTTAAAGACAGAGCGACGGTGACTGTAAAACGGTGGGCGCTGAGATGTTGAGTACAGTCTGAAGAGTCTACGAATCACAAAGAGATTCAGCTTCAGACGGACTATTGATATAGACTGTAGCTCTTCAGAATGTGGTACACACATACCGATAAAATCACCCGTTCATATAAACATTATTTACATTGTAACAATATTTCTGATGTCATTTCAAAGTATTGTCTTTAAAAATAAAGAAATTATTTTACAGTTTTTCGTTTAATGACAAACAAGATCATTTTAAATGAAACCCTTCTTAAGTATTGCGGTGGAATGACGTGTTCTCTTGATTCCCTTCAATGTTGGCCATGAACATATAAAATCACCTTCGTCCATTACTTCATTATCTGTCACAAAAAGTCTTTGTATTTGATGCCCGAAGTCTTGTGTAGGCATTTAGATCAAATGAGTTAAGCAGCTTCTCCCGGATTGTTTTCAGGTACACGTATCATAATTGTCCAGGAAAGGTGACAGAACATTGCACCTGTAAAACCGGAATTTTAGGTTGAGGGAGATTTTCCTGATGTTCCAGATTTTTGATAGCTTGTTAAATTTTGTATTGCCCATGCGACAGCTCATTTTTTTTAATCATATCGTTTCAAGTGTTCATTGGACTGCCCAGTAGTCGAAGTCCTCACGACCCCAATCACGTGCTGTCCAATGAATACTCTTGATGGGTGTCGTCCAACACACACTTTTTTCTAGGCACTGATGATAAGTCCAATGCTGTTCGCATCTTTGCTTTCATTGACAGAAGGTCTTGAGTATCACTAACTAGTGCGGCGATGTCGTCTCTAAAGTTTAAAACGGACAGACGTTCCCCTTTATGCCACTGGATGCATTTCCCTTCTGCAGCCTTCTTCAGCATTCAGTCTACATAGAAGAGCGGTGACAAGATGCAAACCTGACGAACTCCCGTCAGCACTTTAAACCGACTTAGTCCATATTCCATCCTACCATAGGATACTGTGTTGGTATAAATGTTATCTGTGGCCGTAATTACATTTGGTGGAATGCCATAGGCTCGCAAGTTCTTTCAAAGCGATGGTGTGCGTGTATGCTGTCAAAGGACTTCGTGAAGTCAATGAAGCTGGTGGCCAGAGGCACTTGGAACTCTATGCAGCTTTCAATAATGCGGCGTAGTGTTAAGATCTGTTACGTGCATGTGCAAATGGGATGGAATCTTGCTTGCTGTTCCTTGAGTTCACCATCCACAATATCGCACATTCTACTTCAGATAAACTGGCAGAAATCTGTGCCCGGTACAAGCTGACGGGAAACATACAGTAACGTTATACCAGACATATTGTCTGACTGGTTGTTCTCGTAACTTGGTTGGCTGATTACTGTCGCCACTTTTATCTCGTCGTTTTAACAATACAGCCCTATATATTTAAATTTTAATGTTTACTAATCATGGCATCTCTAGCATAACCATGGGCGCGTTTTCACAACACAGCCTCATTACTATCCCGTTTTCACGCTTCCTACAGCGTTTCAGGATAGTCTGCTATAAAACCACGACTGAAGGCACAGAATTACATTCAGGTAAAAAATCTCACAGACGATACGGAAGATGGAGGAGGAGGAAGCAATATCATCAAGCCATTCTGACAATCTCCCTGTCCATAAAACAAATGCGCTGCGAATATTGACCACCAAGGCTAAACCGATATACATCAAAAGAAGAAGAAAAAAACTTGGGGATAATTAAGCTGTCAACCTTTGTTCTTAAGCCAATACAGAAAGTCGATCTGCAGAACTTTAAATAATTCTTGTTTTGTAGTGTGATGATCTTGAAAATCAGTCACTTGACCTAAAAGAAACATCACATGTTAACAAACAAAAACAAAAAAAAGAGAAAAGTTGTTGCTCAGCCAGGGTAATGGGGGAATTAATGGTGAAAACAGATATTGAAAGCTTTCAAACATTTATCAAAGAAATGCTGCTCACACACAGCCCTTGAAAAATGCTTCCCAAACTATGATTTACTGTACACGGCTTTGGCTTAGATTTGGTTAAAAAAATCTGTCCATAAAGAGGTAAGAAAACTTACAAACAAAATACAAAACCCAGGACCTGGTCAGCTTTATGGGTTTATGTGAAGGCTTACGACTTGTGCCATGATCATTTGAATCTTCTCCATCAACTAGAAACAAACTAAGTAAACCTGTTCACACATTTTTATATCAACATTCTTTCAAGTCGGCATAAAAATAATCTGCCTTTCAATACAAAAAAAGAGTCCAAAAAGGCACCGCACACTACCAGTAGCACAAGTTGATAATGTAAATGTCAACAGTTAATCTTGTGTGATCAAGTGGAGAACTCCGGAACAGTTGTAGTCGGGCTACATCGATGAAGTAGTTGATATGTGTGTGTGTGTGTGTGTGTGTGTGTGTGTGTGTGTGTGTGTGTGTGTGTGTGTGCGTGCGTGCGTGCGTGTGTGCGCGCGCGCGCGTGTGTGCGTCAGTGTTCTCTGTGGCCGTTCCAGGTGAGGAAATCCGTGAGCGCTGTGTTCGGTCTTGAAACACAGATACTGACTCATAAAATCAATCTCTGCCTTCGGTCAAACTTCTGTATCCAGCCAAGCAGATGCAAAGCATAGAATTGTTACTGTTGATGCAGTCACTGCCAGCTAACATTGTTTTTGTTTTGTTGTTGTTTTATGGATTACATTTTACAACGCTGATTTGTTTTATTATTTTCTGCTATACATACATACATACATACATAATCCATCTCTCTCTCTCTCTCTCTCTCTCTCTCTCTCTCTATATATATATATATATATATATATATATATATATATATATATATGTGTGTGTGTGTGTGTGTGTGTGTGTGTTTGTATGTAAATGGGCCTAAATTACCTAATATTGCTTCCGCATACCTTATTTCCCTAGAGCCAAAAAAAAAAAAAAAAAAAAAAAAAAGCAAAGGAGGAACAAAGAAACGAAGAGAGTGACAGAAAACAGGAAATTTCTAGAACAGAATTTCCAGAAAGGTGTGGATACAACTTATACTGAAAGAGCTCCCGGCATCCCGAAGGAGTGCTGAATTGTTCAGATAAAAAGATAAGGAGGAGGAAGAGGAGGAAGAAGAAGAAAAAGAAAAAGAAGAAAAAGAAGAAGAAGAAAAACAAGAAAAAGAAGACGAAAAAGAAGAAGACGGAAACCTTTTTTACATAGCGGTATTCTCCAAACACAACTGGACCCAATGCTCTTCGACATTTTACAAGGCACAGATTGTGATATATACATACGTCCCACATACAGTCATCAGAATACATATATATATATCAATAAACAAACAATGAATATAAAGTAACAATGTCGAACCGTACATACACGTATATCTATGTTCATAAACGTACACATACATAATTATGCAATGCCATGAAAGCGGTAGTTGCGAGTAGAAGTGGAAGTGGAGTATTGCTGAATAAGGATCTATGATATCAACGGTGGGAGGCCTCTACGAACAAGTAAGCCTTTAACTATGGTGTATAAAGTTCGAAATAATGGACAGATCCCTTAGGACTTCAGGCAGATAGTTCTAACCAGTATCAGAATTAGCTTTGCTGGAAAGTTCAGATTTGTTTTTCTTTCATTGTCACGATACTTAAGTCGGAAAAAAATGTTGCAGTTTGTGTTTTGCTTTCAGAAGTTGTTGCTGTTATTGTCTTCTCTCTCTCTCTCTCTCTCTCTCTCTCTCTCTCTCTTCTCTCTCTCTCTCTCTCTCCTCTCTCTCTCTCTCTCTCTCTCTCTTCTCATAGTATGCAATTTCTCAATTTTTCCTTGTTCTCGAATGAGACGTTTACATATTATCTACTGAAATGGATCGACATTTTATACATTCCAAACTGTATTTCCATTATGCAAAATGTTCTATACTATATATTATTTAGATATCTCTCCATAAGAAACTACAGCCTTAGCTGTGAATACACTATCTGAAATCTGAAGTCTGAATTCTGAAGTCTATCTCTCTATTTCTGTTTTGTTTGTTGTTTTTAGACATACACACACACATATACTAGCATGATTTCACAATAAAAATACAATAAACGCTTTGCAGCCTATCTTAGATACTATTTGTTTGTTCTTCTACTGTCTAACAATTATTCCTCGACATTCTATAGCGGTTAGTTCTTTAGCATAGTAACTACAATTTGATCAGTTAGTGATATCGGATAGCAGTTAATTAAACTCCTTATTACAGCAACTAAAATTAGATCAATCACTGACACTGTGCGAGCGTCGTATGATGGTTTACATCTTTTGTGTACCAAGTACAATCAGACCAGTTATTGAAAATGTGAGGGATAAAGTCTTTAGCATGGAAACTACAATGAGATCAATGATTGACACTGTGAGGGATAAAGTCTTTATCATGGAAAGTACAATCAGATCAATTATGGACATTGTGACGGATAAACTCTTTAGCCTGGAAAGTAGGCTACAATTAATTCAATTATTGACAATGTGAGGGATACAGTCTTTTGCACAGAAACTACAATCAGATAAACTATTGCTACAGTCTGATCAATTATTGACAATGTGAGGGATAAGTCTTTAGCATAGGAGCTACAAGCAGATTGATTATAGCTACAATTAGATCACCTACTGATGCTGTGAAGGATAATTTCAGCATGGAAATTACGAGGTCAAGTATTGGCGCTGTGAGGGATAAAGTCTTTAGCATGGAAACTACAATTAGATCAATTATTGCTGCAGTCAGATCAATTATTGACACTTTGAGGGATGCAATTTTTAGCATAGAAACTACAATCAGATCAATCATTGCTACTAATCAGACCAATTATTGCTACGATCAGATCACTTATTGAGACTGTGAAAGATGAAGTTTTCAGCATAGAAACTACAATCAGATGAATTACTGTTACAATCAGGTCAATTATTGACATTGTAAAAGATTGAAAGTCTTTAGCATGGAAACTACAATCAGATCAATTACTGCTACGATCAGATCAATTATTGAGACTGTGAAAGATGAAGTCTTTAGCATGAACTACGTATCATCTGCTGCAGTCAGATCAATTATTGACACTGAGGATAAAATCTTTAGCATAGAAACTACAATCAGATCAATTATTGACACTGTAAAAGATTAAAGTCTTTAGTATAGAAACTACAATTAGATCAGTTATTGCTACAATTAGGTCAATTATTGACACTGTGAAAGATTAAAGTCTTTAGCATGGAAACTACAATCAGATCAATTATTGCTACAGTCAGATAAATTATTGAGACTGTGAAAGATGAAGTCTTTAGCATAGAAACTACATGTACAATCAGATCAATTATTGTTACAATCAGGTCAATTATTGACATTGTAAAAATTAAAGTCTTTAGCATAGAAACTACAATCAGATCAAATATTGTTACAATCAGTCATTATTGACACTGTGAAAGATTGAAGTCTTAGCATAGAAACTACAATCAGATCAATTATTGTTACAATCAGGTCAATTAATGACATTGTAAAAGATTAAAGTCTTAGCATGGAAACTACAATCAGATCAATTATTGTTACAATCAGGTCAATTATCGACACTGTGAAAGATTAAAGTCTTTAGCATGGAAACTACAATCAGATCAATTACCGCTACAGTCAGATCAATTATTGACACTTTGAGGGATAAAGTCTTTAGCATAAACACTACAATCAGATCAGTTATTGACATTGCGGCTGGTAACGTCTCTAGCATGGAAACTACAATCTAATCAGTTATTGGCACTATGAGAGATAAAGTCTTTACCATAGAAATGCAATCAGATATATTATTGACATTGTGCTGGTTAAAGTATTTGGCATAGCAACTATAATCAGGTCAATCACTAGCATTGTACAGTGTTAATCTCTTTAGTATTGCAACTACAATCAGATCAGTCCTTGACAATGTGCGAGTGTCGTATAGTGGTTATATACTTTTAGCATTATTGTTATTGTTGTTATGTTTAGAGCCATATCATGGCTATAACCATTTCAAGACATACACAATACTTCAAGAGGATAAAAAAAAAAGAAAGAAAGAAAGGAAAGACAATTAAGTACACATATCAATGCATTCACGTACATAATCTGAGGAGATGCCCCTGGCATTGACCACTCCGTCCAGTTTATCGCACAGGGGATTGAAAAAAACATATGCGAATACAAGGTTAATCATAACTAAGAACTCTACAGCAGATATCAAAATGGGCCTAAATTATCTAAACTTGCTTCCGCACATACTATTACCCTAGAGCAAAAAACGGCAATTAATGCATACACCCAATAATCAATCCCAAGAGAAAGTACATAAGCCTTCATCGAAACAAACAGGTGAATGGACCAGCAAAGCAGAAATGATAGGAAGCAATGGCAGAAAGCAAAAGAGGAAGATAGCAACAAAGAGAGTGACTAAAACGAGGGAAGTTCTAGCACAGAATTTCCAGAAGGTGGGAATACTATTTATACTGAAAGAGCCCCTGGCACCCCACAGGGATGGGGGATTCTTTAGCAATAACAACTACAATCACATATATCGGTGACATAGTATATCAGTCAAAATCCCTAGCATAGCAACTGCAAACAGGATCAGTCATTGACATCACAAACTGGTTTTAGTCTGTAGTATAACAACTGTAATCTAATTTGGTGTAAGCTTAATGGTCAATGTCTTTAGCTTAGCAACAACAATTGTATCAAAAACTGACTTGTTATAAGCTTAGTGGTTAATGTTTTGAGGTTCACAATTACAATGAAATCAATTTCTGACTTTGTATAGTGGTTAAAGTCTTTAACACTGCAAAGTACAATGTTAACACTGCAAAGTACAATTTTAACACTGCAAAATACAGTAACACGAGTCCTTGACACCTTTGACATGAGCATCGTATATTGGTTAACTTTTTTTTTAGCATAGCATAAATCAGATTCGTCAATGACATTGTACAGAGGCTACGGTATTTTGCATAGCAAAGATGTATCATTTCTTTAACAGATAAGATTGAATTTGCCATAATAAGACTTGCATTATGTCGAAATATATTTGTGCTACTGACGCAAGATTGATGTGTAAAACCCGCTCATTTCCACCCTTCCCGCCTGTCGGTCTGTCTGTCTGTCTCTCTCTCTCTCTCAGCACGTGCGCGCATTTGAGCAACATCACAGTTTCAGAGAAAATAACGATAAAAGAAAAGTGGTTTGAATTACCTCACCTCAGATCAAAACTGGGTCTTTCTTTCCTGAGAATATAGAAATCGAACAGACAGACAGACAGATGCATGGATATCTATTTACATAGATACGTAGAGAAATATGCAAACACATCGATGCAACACGATACACACTGAAAACGATTCGTCTAGATGTATTCATCAGCAGCATACCACCATCAACACCACAAAAACCACCACCGCAACAGCCGCAGCATACCGCACCAAGTCCAGAAAACAGCAGCGTATCGTCTGAAAATCATGTAGAACTTCGCGACAACGATGTTAAAGAACTTCCAGCACACTGTCTCACTCTCACTCACTCTCTCTCTCTCCAGCTCACCGTCCCTCTCGCTCTCTCTCGCTTACTGTTTCAGACACAAGCAGCAACGGTAGATTCCATCTTAATCTACAATCGATGCAAAACCAACTACAACACACACACACACACACACACACACACACACACACACACACACACACACACACACACACACACACACACACACACACACACACAAGCACAGCATAGCCGGATTGTGATACAAAGGAGCAGAAGCTGACGACACAACATAACTGATGAAAACAACAACAAAAATGCCACCACCACTATCAGCAAGAAGAAGAAGAAGAACAAAAATACCACCAATAATAATAACAACAACAACAACAATGAGAATAAGAAGAATAATGATAATCCATTTGGACTCACTGAAAACTGCTACCAAATTAAATTAACAGATGTTGGCGCTGCCGCAATGCCAAGGCGACAGGACGAGAGAGAGTGCGTGAGAGAGAGAGAGAGAGAGAAGAGAGAGAGAGAGAGAGAGAAGAGAGAGAGAGAGAGAACGAGAGAGAGATCAACAGACAGACACACAGAAACAAAGACAGAGACAGAGAGAGAGGGAGGGAGAGAGACAAGAGACAGAGAGAGAGAGGGGAGAGAGAGAGTGAGAGAGTCAGACAGACAACACACAGACACACAGAAACAGACAAAGACAGAGACAGAGAGAGAGGGAGGGAGAGAGACAAGAGACAGACACAGAGACAACACACAGAAAGAGAGAGAGAGAGAGAGAGAGAGAGAGAGAGAGAGAGAGAAGGAGAGAGGCAGACAAGAGAAAGAAAGAGAGGGGGCGCCAAGCGTTAGAAACATACAGCCATCGCTCTACTACTGTTATTACTTCTGTTATCAATTAAAACATTTCAGTGAAAATACAATTCTTGACACACAAAAATATAACGTCTCAAAACAACAACAACAAAAAAAACAATTATACCCACCTCACCTAAACTGTCGGCGTCACCGCAGGTCAGTGCTGGCCGCTGCACTCTTTGACACCGCCACTCCCCTCCAAACGACTCTGTCTTAACTTTTGTGGACGAGTTCTTGACTATTTAGACCACTGATGTTGGTTATCTTCTCAACGTATGAGATTGGAGGTGTGCCATTCTTCCTTTTTGCCTCTGTTTTTTTCCTTGAAAAATGGTTGCTATGAGATATGTGTTCTTTCTACGTAACACATGACCAATGTATTTTAGTCTTCACTTGTTGATGTCTGCTAGTAGTTTTCTAGTGGTATCAATTCTTCCAGGACATTCCATTAGTTTTTCTATCTCTCCTCTTGACACGTAGAAGTCTCCGATAAAACCACATCTCTGCTGTCTCAAATGTTTTGCAATCAGTTTTTTTTTTCTGAGAGTTCAGGCTTCGCTTCCATAAACCATTACTGGCCAGATTAAACATTTTAAAAGTCTAATTTTCAGGCCTCCGTCTTTCCAGCTACTGAGTTGGAGCATTTTTTGCTTTGCCATTCTAATTCTTATTTTGATGTGTTTATAGCAGTTTCCATCATCGATTTTTACAAAACCAAAATATTTAAAATCTTTAACATTTTCTAAAAGAACTTTATTAAGATGTGTTGATTGTTTTCAGTGTCTTTGCAGTTACTATGTAACACCTTTGTTTTCGCAATGCTATGATGATGCATGACGATGGGGATGATAACCATGCTGATATGTTTCACTCTGGGTGGAAATAGTGTGACTAGGTACACTAGCCTTCCTTTCGTTAAATATCCTGATATCAACCAGGCCCGAGGGATATGGACACCTGCGGTGTCGGTCAAGATTTTGGAGCAACACTACAATGACACATACATGAAATGGGTAGACTAGACTGTGTGATCCCCGTTTTGCCTATTTGCCCTTAGCACACTCATTGCGATAAGTATTGCACCACAGTGGTGGTACCCTGTGTATCTAGACATTTGCATACACGCAGACAGACACACAGACAAGGTGGATAGACAGTTTTATTCATATTCACACATTCATTTTTTTTCTTTTTTCTTTTTGGTCACAGGATGTATCATGTGGAACTTGGGTTGCTCTTCCCTTTGAGAGCGCATGGTCGCGGTACATCGCCACCCAGTTTTCTTTACCAAAGTCTTTCGAAAGGCAGGAAGGTAATGACCTTCAAGGGGAGGGACTTGAGAAATCAACATCTCGCCAATGTTTAAGATCAGGCAGCCGGGCACAGGCCCTGCTCTTCACGATTTTCAACTGCCGTGGGATCTTTAAACGAGCGTAGGCCTGAAGGAACATGGGTCCGACTTGTCTTTTTCATCCCCTTCCGAAGACCTAAACGTCGACGTCGATTTTGCGATCAAACTGAGGAGAAAAGTAAGACCTCAATGGGAAATGAACCCTGGAACCTCGAGTTTACTTATTGGCGGACGACTGTCTGAACCCCCGGAATCTCGAGTTTAGTTATTGGCAGACAAACGTCTGAACTATTCTGATCGATACGAAGAAAATGATCACCAGAAAATAACGCTGTTAAATACAGACACGAGTTGCACAGGGAACAGAAGCACAAGTGCATAAATACACTATTGATTGTGTAACCGAGTGCACGTTCCTTAAGATAACGCCATCATCATCAAAGGGCAGAGATAACAGCGTCATGTGAGTGACGAACGACGGATATTGTTACCGATAGAAACTGTTTAAGCGTCATGGTTTATCGTGACTTGTTTTCTCACTGCTTCCATGTGTGTGTGTGTGTGTGTGTGTGTGTGTGTGTGTGTGTGTTCGCGCACGTGTGTGTGTGTATTCGCGCACGTGTATGTGTGCTTGAGAGAGACAGAGAGAGACAGAGGGAGAGAGGGAGGGGGAGAGAGGAGAGTGTTGTGTGTGTATGTGTGAGCGAGAAAAAAAGATAGAGAGAGAGAGAGAGACAGAAACAGAGAGAGAGATAGAGAGAGAGAGAGAGAGAGAGAGAAAGAGAGAGAGATAAAAAGAAAGAGAAAGGTGCCTTGTTTTTATTTTAACGTCTGTTTACACAAATGGATTTAGACAAACAAGTCATCTAAGTAAAAAAAGGCCTGGGTAAAGATTAGGGCTGCAATCAAAAGGCATTAAGGCATTATAACATTCAGGTAGTCATGGAAATTCTAGCAAACAAACAGTCAATAAAAATGTGAACATTTAGAGCAATCAGGGCTTAATCAGAGAGAGAGAGAGAGAGAGAGAGAGAGAGAGAGAGAGAGACAGACAGACAGAGAGAGAGAGACAGAAAGAGACAGAAAGAGAGACAGACAGACAGACACACAGAGAAAATGTACGCGTGTGTGTGTGCGTGTGTGTGAGAGATGGGGGGGGGGGAGCGAGCGAGACAGAGAGAGAGAGAAAGAGAGAAACGTTTGTGTGTGTGAGACAAAGAGATATAATGTGTCTGAGAGAGAGAGAGAGAGAGAGAGAGAGTGTGTGTGTGTGTGTGTGTGTGTGTGTGTGTGTGTGTGTGTGTGTGTGTGTGTGTGTGTGTGTGTGTGTGTGTGTGTGTTGTGTGTGATACGCGTGCACGCGTATGTCTATATACATGTGTCTTCTATAAACTATCACAATCTTAATTCCATTAACGCTGCAATGATGAAGCTGACTTGAATGGTGCCGAGAGAAATCGATAACCGCTAGATCGTCAGTCCAATCAAATCTCATCATCTTTCCCTTTTAAACTCGCCATTTTTTCTCTCTTTCCATTTCAGTTCATTAACTGCCAATGTGCAAAACTGAAAATAAAAAATCATCAATATGAAGGTGTGTACTTTTGCAGTGGAAAGGGGAGTGGAGTAAGGACACACACACACACACACGAGAGAGAGAGAGAGAGAGAGAGAGAGAGGAGAGAGAGGGAGACGTACACACACAAAACACACACACACACTATCATATATATATATATATGTGTGTGTGTGTGTACATATATACATATATGTATGTATATATATACATATATATATATATATATATATATATATATATATACATGTATATATATATATATACATACATACATATTACGTAATATTGTAATTGTGCTTGTCTGGTTACACGTTTATATGTTACTTCATGAAAATTATGAACAATCATGTTCGTGAAAATGTTTCCTACCTTTCCCTCTCTATAATCTTCACGCCTGTCTTGCCAGCACCCTGAAGAAAGCAGGTCTGCGGGTCAAAATCTTCGCCATAGAGTCGGGGCAAGAGGGTTTGTGGGCACCTCCGCTTATGATCTCATGAAACAACTCGCCATTTCTGGGAAGAAGAGGACTAGAGCCCTTAAAGCGATGGCAGAGGCAGCAGAAAGGAGCTCAAGCTGGATCTGGGCAAGGAGGAACGAAAAAAAGTGAACTTCATAAGGATTAAATTCCCTACAGATGATGTGTGCCCCGTTAGCACATTGGTAAAACCGCGTACCGCAGTTCTGAAGCGCAGAATCGCCCAGGTTCGATCCCCGGCGTGGGAAAAAAAAAAAAAAAAAAAAAAAAATAGACAACAGCAGAAGGGCATCCAGGAGTCATGACCTGGATGTGGCCCGGCCCCCCGAGAGTGTAAGGAATTCAGGGCCGAAACACTTGTCTAAAGGGGGTTACTTCTCTGAAGACCTTCTGTTGTCTAGCTCTCCCTAGAGTTTCTTTCTACCTTCACAGTGAAATTGGGACTGCGGTTCATTTCCCACACAATCACAAAATGGATACAAAAATAGGGAATGGAGACTTTCTGGCATATCATTCGTTAACTTTAAGATAACGTATGCCTGATCTGAAGTTGAAAAATGGTGTTCTGAATTTGCCTTTTATTTTGTGGTGAGTTTTTTGCTGTAATGCTTAATCAAAAGTACCGTTTATTTGACAGATTCGGGTCTGAGAAAAAGTTAAAATCTGAAACTTGAAAACACTTTATTACTCAAGGATAATAGTTTTAGATCTTTGTGAATTGAGAGAGAGACAGAGAGAGGCAGATACAGAGAGAGAGAGAGAGAGACAGACAGACAGACAGACAGACAGACAGACAGACAGACAGACAGAGAGAGTGAAAGAGAGAGAAAGCATAAGAATAGTCTAGTTTAGTTGCCTTGTGTATTAGTTACCTCATACGCTTTTTTGTATCCAGTTTATGTCATTTTTCTTGCAGTACTGTTATTTTTATTGTTGTCGTCATTGTTTATCTTGAAATGATCTACTTGACCTATTCCTGAGGACTCTGAGGAGCACAGGCCCTCCAGCAGTCTTTGTTCAATGTTGTTGCTTCCAACTGAGCCCAGGGCCATCCAGTGGTATTTCTAAAATAGGTTAGTAAGGTTAGTAGTATTATCGATATGACAGACATACTGATACTTATCTAATTCGATCACGGTGTAGTAGTATGATAGAAGACTACGCTCTCTCTCTCTCTCTCTCTCTCTCTCTCTCTCTCTCCTCTCTCTCTCTCTCTCTCTCTCTGTCTCTCTCTCTCTCTCTCTCTCTTTCTCTCTCTCTCTCTTTCTGTTTTTTACATGCTGTTTTGTACTCAAGGTTTTGCGAGGAGCACTCATAGCATCAAGGTTTTGCGAGGAGCACTCATAGCATCAAGGTTTTGCGAGGAGCACTCATAGCATCAAGGTTTTGCGAGGAGCACTCATAGCATCAAGGTTTTGCGAGGAGCACTCATAGCATCAAGGTTGTATGTAGTTCAGTGTCAGTATCAACTGAACATGTATGTTATGTTACAGTTGTGTCAAACTGCCTCTTCAAAGCACTTCAAATGTCGCTCCATTGTCATTTTGCAAATTACCAAACACACGCTTTTTTGTTTCTTTGCTTGTTTGCTTGCTTGCTTGTTTGCTTGTTACTTTTGATCGTCTGAAAAATTATTGTCATAGCATCAAATGTGTATGTACTTGTACCCTTCATAACGAGCAGTAACTTATATACATAATGTGTTCTCCCCATTTGGGGCCTATGTCCTTACATCAGCCTTCATCTTGTCTGGATTGGAAAGAGAGACTATCAGCAAAACCTGATCATCTCGTTTCTTTTCCGACGATCCCATAATCTGAACTGGTAGTACTGAAGTCTCGTCCTTGAAAGGAAATTGCTGTTTATAAAAGACAGTTTAAAACATCGATCAATGGGACAGTGGGGGGAAAAAGTTCCTGTACTCAAGAAATATTCATTAGCGAGAGTTGTCTGTGTCACGTCAGCTTTTGTTTCAGACCCAGACGATCGTTTCTTGTCGTTTTCCCTACACGAGACTCTGAATGATTGAACCAGAGGGTTATCGATTAATCGGATGTGGGTTTGTCAAACACTTCCGATTCGGATGAGCAGTTTTTTGTGCTTGTGTGGAGAACTGTCATGCCCCTGTAAAATATTTAAACTATTCTCGTAGCAATAAATCTTAAGTGTACCTGGAAATGTTAACAAAAGCCAAAACAAAAACAAAGCAATGACAACAACCCCAAACAAGCAAAGCTTGACAAACCACAAGCAAAGCAAGCACCTTACCAACTAAGCGAAACACAAACCACCAAACACAACCAACTGACAACCCAATGAATGATCATTCCAGTGGAGGTTAGTACATACATGAAAAATACTATTGCGATCAACACACACACGCACACACACACACAACACACACACACACACACACACACACACACACACACACACACATATATATATATATATATATATATATATATATATATATATACACACATATATGTATTGTATGTTTGTATATAGTGTATACAATGATACCTACATACACACCCATCCATTCATCCATCTGTATGTGTGTATATATATATATTATATATCTCTTATATATATATATATATATGCATATATAAATATATATATATATATGTATATATATCGATGACAAAGGTAATTTACATGAATATAAAAAATGCATTTTGTAATGCAAATATCAACCCCTCGGAGAATGACTGGAATATGTGGCCAAGTGTGAAAACACCTGCCTAAGACACGTGAAACCGGAGTTCGAGCACAAATTGAACAGAAATTTTTCTCCTTCACCCTTCCAACAAATCTTAAATGGTCGTCTAGATTCTATTTTCTTTCAGGAGAGAGAACAAACAAAGATCCTACGTGTAGAACACACTTAGCACACATTAAAGTTCCCATTGCAATAAACGAAATTTCCATGTCAAAGTTTTGTTGCGGAGTCCATTCTGACAGGTAAAAAGAAATGCCACACATCGAAAAAAAGGGCAGTATTGCAATACGGTGATGAGGGACAGTAGACAAAGATAAATACTTAAAAGAAAAAGAAAATACTACTTTAAATTCCTCAGCACTGAAAATAGCTAATGCGTAAGGGAACAATAACTATCATTATTTACATCGATCGGAAAATAATTATTACAGTTGTCTACAAACGTTATTATTGTTTAAAGCCCAGCCGACTGCGTACAGACACATCAAGGCTATAACCACTTCAAAACACACAAAACTTTAGCACACAAAAAAAAATATATATATATAGAAAAGTAAATTAAGTACACATGTCAATGCATTCGTGCACATAATCTAAGAACATGCCCCTGGAGTTGGCCACTCCGTCCAATTTAACGCACAGGAAATTAAAAAAAAATACACCTGGATACAAATGCTTACCACTTTATGCTTTGCTAGCTAAATGGGTAGCGCAAACTGTTGGGTTTGAGAAATTCTACATGGGAGATAACTCCGCGACTCTCAAGAGTTACGTTACTTAGTAGGGCTAGTGGGTTCGACCCACGGTCAGGTCACTTTCGTTTTACGCGGATGATCGATTCTTCTGTTCCAGCCCACAATGTAACAACTGGCTTATTTACTGCCGATCTTAACGCTGTGATGCTTTAGTTGATGGGTCAGTATAACATAAATCCTCCTTATCCCCACATGACCCCCCTTATTTTACAGCCTTGCCGATGTACGGTATATGAATTGCGTAGGCTCAAGCAGCCTGCCGGAGAATTACTTGCAGATTCGGTGAAACACATATGAAGTTGTCTGGGGAGAAAGAGAGAGAGGGAGAGACAGACAGACAGAGAGACAGAGACGGACAGAGACGGAAAGACAGAAACGGACAGAGACAGAAAGACATAGAGACAGAGACAGAGACAAGCAGCAGGCAGGCAGGCAGGCAGGCAAAGGCAGACAGGCAGACAGAGACAGGACAGTGAGAGACAGAGACAGAGACAGACAGGTGGGGCTGTTTTGTCTGCAGGTGTCTTCAAAAGACAAAAAAAAAAGCCTCAATCAATGGAATAGTGGGGAAGTTCTTGCATTATTCATCTGGTCTACTAAGGATTGTCTGTGTCACGTAAGCTTTAGCTTCAGATCTGAATGACGCTTCTTATCAGTTTAGTAATAGGAGGCAGTGTGAATTATTAACCTGATATGTATCAATTAATAGCCTGTGAATTTGTCGAATATTGCTTATTCTGACGACCAGTCTTGTAGTGCATATCAATGTTCAACTTAAATGATTCTAATGTGGTAGACGTGTATCCTAAATTTCAGTGGTGGCGTGAACAAGAGAAAAACAGAACAAAATCCAGAGACTCTCTCCCACTTCCTGTTCATCATAGTCTATCCAAACTTCAGGATGTGAGGGACGCTGGAACAAAGGAAACAGTCACCCCCTTGTATCACGCTGAGACAGTGGAGATCGGATGATTCCCTCTTGTCTCACGCTGTGACAGTGGAGACAGGGTCATCCCTCTTGTCTCCCGCTAGGATAGTGGAGATAGTCATCCCCCTTGACTCACGCTTGGACAGTGGAGATAAGTCATTGCCTTGTCTCCTGCTGGGACAGTGGAGATAGTCATCCCCCTTGTCTCACGCTAGGACAGTGGAGATAGTCATCCCACTTGTCTCACGCTAGGACAGTGGAGATAGTCATCCCTCTTGTCTCACGCTGTGACAGGGGAGATAGTCATCCCTCTTGTCTCACGCTAGGACAGTGGAGATAGTCATCACTCTTGTCTTACGCTGTGACAGTGGAGATAGTCATCCCTCTTGTCTCACGCTGTGACAGTGGAGATAGTCATCCCTCTTGTCTCACGCTGTGACAGTGGAGATAGTCATCCCTCTTGTCTCACGCTGTGACAGTGGAGATAGTCATCCCTCTTGTCTCACGCTGTGACAGTGGAGATAGTCATCCCCCTTGTCTCACGCTAGGACAGTGGAGATAGTCATTCCTCTTGTCTCACGCTGTGACAGTGGAGATAGTCATCCCTCTTGTTTCACGCTGTGACAGTGGAGATAGTCATCCCTCTTGTCTCACGCTGTGACAGTGGAGATAGTCATCCCTCTTGTCTCACGCTGTGACAGTGGAGATAGTCATCCCTCTTGTCTCACGCTGTGACAGTGGAGATAGTCATCCCTCTTGTCTCACGCTGTGACAGTGGAGATAGTCATCCCCCTTGTCTCACGCTAGGACAGTGGAGATAGTCATCGCTCTTGTCTCACGCTGTGACAGTGGAGATAGTCATCACTCTTGTCTCACGCTGTGACAGTGGAGATAGTCATCCCCCTTGTCTCACGCTAGGAAAGTGGAGATAGTCATCCCTCTTGTCTAACGCTGTGACAGTGGAGATAGTCATCCCTCTTGTCTCACGCTAGGACAGTGTAGATAGTCATCACTCTTGTCTCACGCTAGGACAGTGGAGATAGTCATCCCTCTTGTCTCACGCTAGGACAGTGGAGATAGTCATCCCCCTTGTCTCACGCTGTGACAGTGGAGATAGTCATCACTCTTGTCTCACGCTGTGACAGTGGAGATAGTCATCGCTCTTGTCTTACGCTAGGACAGTGGAGATAGTCATCCCCCTTGTCTCATGCTAGGACAGTGGAGATAGTCATCCCCCTTGTCTCACGCTAGGACAGTGTAGATAGTCATCACTCTTGTCTCACGCTGTGACAGTGGAGATAGTCATCACTCTTGTCTCTCGCTAGGACAGTGGAGATAGTCATCACTCTTGTCTCACGCTGTGACAGTGGAGATAGTCATCACTCTTGTCTCACGCTGTGACAGTGGAGATAATCATCCCTCTTGTCTCACGCTGTGACAGTGGAGATAGTCATCCCCCTTGTCTCACGCTAGGACAGTGGAGATAGTCATCCCTCTTGTCTCACGCTGTGACAATGGAGATAGTCATCCCCCTTGTCTCACGCTAGGACAGTGGAGATAGTCATCCCTCTTGTCTCACGCTGTGACAGTGGAGATAGTCATCCCTCTTGTCTCACGCTAGGACAGTGGAGATAGTCATCCCTCTTGTCTCACGCTGTGACAGTGGAGATAGTCATCCCCCTTGTCTCACGCTAGGACAGTGGAGATAGTCATCCCCCTTGTCTCACGCTGTGACAGTGGAGATAGTCATCCCCCTTGTCTCACGCTGTGATAGTGGAGATAGTCATCCCCCTTGTCTCACGCTGTGACAGTGAAGATAGTCATCACTCTTGTCTCACGCTAGGACAGTGGAGATAGTCATCCCCCTTGTCTCACGCTGTGACAGTGAAGATAGTCATCACTGTTGTCTCACGCTGTGACAGTGAAGATAGTCATCGCCTTGTCTCCTGCTGGGACAGTGAAGATAGTCATCCCCCTTGTCTCACGCTGTGACAGTGAAGATAGTCATCCCCCTTGTCTCACGCTGTGACAGTGAAGATAGTCATCGCCTTGTCTCACGCTGTGACAGTGGAGATAGTCATCGCCTTGTCTCCTGCTGGGACAGTGGAGATAGTCATCCCTCTTGTCTCATGCTAGGACAGTGAAGATAGTCATCCCTCTTGTCTCATGCTAGGACAATGGAGATAGGATCATCCCCCTTGTCTCACGCTAGGATCGTGGAGATAGTGATCCCCCTTGTCTCCTTCTGGGACAGTGAATATAAGTTTCCCCCTTGTCTCATGCTGGGACAAAGAGACAATGATCTCCCTTGTCTCACACTAGGACTGGAGATAGAGTCATCCCACTTGTCTCACGCGAGGACAGCGGAGATAGGATCATCCCCCTTGTCTCACGCTGGGACAATGGAGATAGAGTGATTCCCCCTTGTCGCACGCGTGGACAGTGGAGATGGAGTGTACCCCCTTGTCTCACGCTGGGATAATGGAGATAGAGTGATCCCCCTTGTCTCACGCTGGGACAGTGGAGATAGAATGATCCCCCTTGTCGCACGCTGGGACAGTGGAGATGGAGTGTACCCCCTTGTCTCATGCTGGGACAGTGGAGATAGAGTGATCCCCCTTGTCGCACGCTGGGACAGTGGAAATAGAGTGGTTTCTATTCATGATTTTGTTTGATATTTTTCTGCACCTGGCGATTCGTCTACGTGCTGCCGCTTATCTTGGTAGTTCTTTGTTGTTTTCTTTTTCTTCTGACATGTTTATTTTACATGTATTCGTCCGTTCGGTTCTTTTCGCTTTTTTTGTTTTTGTTTTTTCGTTATTTGATGATGTTCTCTCCTTTTCTTCTTTTCTTTTTAGGTGTTTATTTGTCCGTTTGGTTGTTTTCGCTTTTTATTTTTCCTTTTTTCAATTTTCCATGTTTTATGTTTTTTCATCAGTTTCTTCTTTTTCATCTTCGTTAGTATTTTCTTTTTATATTTTCCTCCTTTCCGTTTTTCTTTCTGTCTTTTTTTCGTATTTAAAAAAAATTGTTTTCGCCTGTTGTTTCTGGTTCTCGCCCTTTTTCCCATTGTATTGCTGTCAATGTTGCTGTTTGCCCTGGTAATTAATCCTCCTGTTGTTGTGGTAGCTTGTCTTTGTCGTTCTTTTTCCTGTTGTTGGCGATGTTGATGTTGGCGGTTCTTTGTGTTGTTGTTGTTGTTGTTGATGATGTTGCTGTTGTTGCCGTGTTGTTGTTGCTTCCTTGCTCTTGCTAGCCCTGGCAAATTTTAGTCGTGATTTGTGTGTAGAGAGGTTTTTCCTTTGTTCTTTCCCATTCTTCTTTGTGTTATCTTTATTTATTTATGTATTCTGGTTTATTCTTTTTTTTCTTCCGTTTTGTTGCTTTTGCTTTTTCTTTCTTTTCCCCCCTTTTCTTCTTCTGTTTTTGTTCTTGCACTTCGTCTGGGCGATTTGTCTTCTTTACGTTTTTTGTGGTGGTCCTTGAGGCTCCTCTGCATGTTTTCCTCGTTTTGTGTCATGGTTGCTCTTTTCCCTCTTGTTGTTGTTGTTGTTGTTGTTGTTGTTGTGTGGTGGTGGTGGTGATGGTGTGTGGTGGTGGTAGTGGTGGTGGTGGTGGTGGCGGCAGCGGTGGTCCCGTTAGGACTTTTTTTGTATTCTTGTTGATGATACTAGCTGTTCTTGTTCGTGTTGATTCTGTTGTTCTTGGTGCTCCTGGCTGTAGGTCTTCGTCATTATTCTTTGTCATTAGTCTTTGTCTTTGTCATTATTCCTGTTACTGTTATAGGTATTTGAAGCTTTTCTTTACGTGTGTGTATTTTTACTTTTAAGTTTTTTTTTCTTGTTTTCGCATTTTCTTTTCCTTTAATCCTCCTTTCCATTTTTCTGCTTTTACGCTCTGTTTCCTTTTTTTTTCTCTTTTCTTTTTTTCATATTTTAATCTTTTTTTATCTTTTTTTTTCGACTTATCTTTTCTTGCTCTTGTTGATTTGCGTTCTGGTCGCTCTTAGTCTTGCAGTATTTGTGTTTCTGCTAGCTCTGGTGATCTTTCTTTATATTGTTAAGGTTGTTGTTCCTGGTCGTTGTTCCTGTTGTTGGTGATGGTGGCGGAAGTAGTGGTGGTCTTGCCGGTTTTTCATTGTATTCTGTGTAGTTCTTGCGCTTTTTCCAGTGTGTGTGTTAAGGTTGTTGTTGTTCTTTGTATCGTTGTCATTCTTGTTATCATGCTTTCGATTGCTGTCAATACTAGTGATTCTTCGTTGTGTTTTCGTCTCGTTTGTCTCCATTTGTTGTTGTTGTTGTTATTGTTGCTTGTCTGACTGTGGTTCTTTGTTTCGTTGTTTTTTTGTTTGTTTTATTTTTTTATACTGTCTGTTTTGCTGGTCCTTGCTGTTCTACGCGTCTTCGTTGCTGTTGCTGTGCCTGACAGTTCATGTTTGAGCCATGGCTCATGTTGTTTCAGGTCTTGGACATGTTTTTTGTTTGTTGCTTTTCGTTTGTTTTATCTCTTTTCCTATTTTTTCCCTTCACTTTTCTTACCTACATTTTTTCTTTCTTCTTTTTCTTCTTTTTTTTTCTTTTTTTCATTTTTTTCTTTGTTTTCATTTTGTTAGATTTGTCATTTTTTGTTTTCGTTTTATTTTCTAATTTTCCCATTTTCTTTGTTTATCTTCTTCTGTGTGTTGTTGGTGATTCTGGCGGTTCCTCTCTGATGTGTTTATTCTTGTGTATTCTAATGGCTCTTCTTCTTCATGCTGTTGTCGTCGTTATTGTTGCTGTTAGTGGTGGTGGTACTGGCAGTTCTTCCTGCTATGGCAGTTCATAGTCTTGCTGTATTCCTACTTCCCTTCTTTGAATTGTTTTGGTCGTTGTTCCTCGTGGTTCTTCTTCGTGTTGTTGTTGTGGACGTGGTGCTTTTCGTTGTTTTTGTTGTTGTTGTTGTTGTTAGTGGTGGTGGTGGTGGTAGAGGCTGTAGTGGCGGTGGTCAAGTCGTTCCTGATGTTTGTTGTTCTCTTTGTTCGTTATCATCGTTCTTTCGTGTTGTGAACTTTGTTTATTTTTCTCTGTATGGTTGCTTGGTTGGGTATTTTTTTTGTTTTTTTTGTTTCTGTATTTTTTTTTCTTCATGGTGTTTTTTTTTTTTAGCAGATTGTTTTTTTTTTATCTATAGTTGTTATTGTTGTTCCTAGTCTTGGCATATTTTTGTTTGTACTGTTGTTGTTGTTCTGGTGTTTGAGATTCTTTGTGTTATCGTCTGTGTTGCTGTTTTTGCAGCTGCTTGGTGGTTACCGTGGTGTTTCTTCGTGTCGTTGATGATGTTAACGTTGTTGTTGCTGGTCATGGCGGTTCTTCATATTTGTTACACTACTTCTCGTTTTCCTACCTGTCCTTGCTCATACGCATTTGTGATCATGTTAACTGCTTTCTTTTCTTGTTCTTGCATTTTTTTTATATTTGTGTCTTTCTCCGTTTTGTCTGTATCCTATGATTATTGTTTTAACGGGTTTTTTTTTATTTGGGATCTTTTAGACGTATAATGAAAGACTTACTTTTTATTCTTGTTCTCGTAATCATCGCTGCTGTTGTCGTTTTTCGAGTTGCAGCGTGTACGATGTTATGATCTCATGTAACTCCTTTCAGTGACAAACTGAAACAGAGTTAAATCTAAAGTGTACGTGCAAAGACATAAATAAATGAATGAGTAAACAAAAGACAAAAACTAAAAAAAACAAAAAAACAAAAAAAACGACAAACGAACAAATCATTTATAGGAAGGATAGATAGGGAAATACAGATATACATGTATGTACATGCATACAGGCAGATTAAAGTTTAAATTTAAATAAAACAGTCGCCCAGTTGGCGTATACTATGAACTGTGTTCTGGTTTTCCGGCACGCACACTACACGCAGGCGTTATTCTGCTATACAGTTTGTACACTCCATTTCCGAAGATGGTCATACTCCAACTTCAGGACTTCAGGAGTGTGCATGCTGGGTTAATTGTTTTCATAACTCCCCCCCCCCCCCCCTCAACACCAAAGTAGGTAAAATGGTCTGTAATATACGTATTTTATGATAGTTACTTTGAATATACACACACGAATAAATCTAAGGCGTTAGCAAGTCTACACACTATTTTCTCGCTGAACTGCAAGATCAGAAAGATGTGCACCCTATGTTCTACAAGCTTTGCCAGGCAGGTTCGAACCTGAACCTTCAAATCAATCGACAGCCATTATTTGGAAATGTGTCTATTGAAATGCTGTCGACTGGCACATAAGTTCAACTGCGCACCTCCCATAAAAAAAAGACCACAAACAGCGTAATATCACTCACCTTCACTGTCCCTTATTCACCCACATCTCGCTCAGCTACTTTCACACACTGTTGCGAAGCGTGTATGCTTTCATTTAAACAAAATAGGAATGAACACATTACATAATACATTCATGTTTCGTTAGCCTATACGACACACATGAGCAACAGCTTGCGCGTTGAGAGAACAAGCGTACACAACGGCTGTTCGCATATTTGCACATATACACACATACACGCATACACACCTGCGCACCCGTCTAATATCACTTATAGTGAAAAGACGTTAAATCAAGGAACGAACGAACACCTGCGCACGTACGCACACACATACATACGCACGCATGCTTGCGCGTGCATACGCACGCACGCACACACACACACACACACACATAAACACATAAACACACACAAACACATAAAATCACACAGAGAAACACACACGCGCGCGTACACACACACACACACACACACACACACACACACACACCACACACACACACACACACACACACACACACACACAGAGACAGAAAATACACACACATAGAAACACACGCCCTTGCGCGGGCACACGCACGCATACACACACGCACACAACCACGGACACACACACACACACAACACACACACACACACACACACACACACACACACACACACACACACACACACACACACACACACACACACACACTATATGTTCACTCACCATAACCGATAACATGGGCTGTCAGGTCACAATGACATGTACAACACGAGTCTTCAGTTGTTACCACGAAGCAGTGACTCCTGGATCTCATGATCATCGGCACTGTCCATTTCGGAGATGTCTAGAACCGGATCTAGTTCAGCAGGTCAGTTCCGTCTGGCTTTCCTTCAGAATCGTCTGCCAATAAGCAATGATGATGTAAAATGACTTACTGTCCTCTTTTCCATTTTTACTGTTAAGTTACATAAAACTGCTTCCGCATATCATATTTCTTTACAGACAGATGCAGTTAACATATGTACCCAATTACCAATCCCAAGAGAAAGAATTTAAGACTTTATCAAACACATATAGGTAAATGGACCAGCAAGGCAGAAAATGATAATAAATGACAAAGCACATAAACAAAGCAGAAACAAAGAGTGACAGAAAAGAGAAATTTCCAGGTCTGAATTTCCAGAAGGTAGGGAGACTATTTAGGCCTATGTTGAAAGAGCCCCCGGCATCCCCATGGGAGGTATTCATTAACTCCGGGTTGTGAGGTAGTACAGGGCAGTTCTATAAAAGCGGTGCCTATCAGCTTTCCCTCGCTGCGGGCCTCAGTAGCTCAGTTGGTTTGAGCGTCAGATTCACATGCTAATGGTCGTGGGTTCGAATCCCGGGGTGCGCTATGTTAAAACTGGCCTTCTCACTGTCCCATCTTATCATTGTTGTTCTGGTGGTGTCAGCATGGGATTAGATATGCCCCCCTCCCCCACTTCCCTGAGATGGTTATTCCAGTCGGCCATGTCACCTGAGGTGGGAGTCGACATAAAAACTGAATCAAACCAAACCAAACCTTTCGGCCGCTGTGCATTCTTATCTTGATTCTAACAAATCAGTTGGGTCTGATAACCATTCACGCTCTCAAGCAATTACCATACGCCATAGCGTTTGCTAATTGTTATTCTCTTGTACAATTCAGATGTATTCACAATGACTTGCCACGTAATCCGAATACTATATATATGTATAATAGTCACTATACACGAAAGAACTCAACAACAGAAGGGATGTCACATCGTAGAAAATCCACTTTGAAAAATAAAAAATCTAGATACCCCCCCTTCCCCTTCTAATAAGTCTCGCCGCAGAAAACTAAAACAAGAAAGGCCTTAATCAGTCAGATAAATGATACCGTCACCAACAGAATCTTCACAATGATGAAGGCGGTAGCCAAGGGAAAGAAGCTTTTTGTGATGATTACAAGACATTGCACAACACTCGCGCGTACATTTACATACACTCGGTTACAGTGTCTAGAATTCATTATTAACTCCCACCCACTCACCCTCACCCCCATGCATATAACCTCAGCTTTTTCTTTTTTCTTTTTTACTTGATCACACACACAAACTGGTTTATAAACACAATTCAGCTTCTATGATTAATGTGTACATATATAATATTTAAATTAAGATCCGTACATAGTTATACAAACACCACAAAGAAAAATAAACAAGAGCAAGGGGCATCTAAAAACAAACACTTATAGGCTTATGAAACATTGGAGCTTGTAGCCTAACGGATGAAGTACCCACCTAGGATGTAAGAAATTCGAGTTTAAGTCCCGGTTAGACTTGGTTATGTCTCTCTCCTTCACCAGACCTTGAGTGGTGGTCTGAGCTCTTAGTCTTTTGTATGAGACGATAAAAACCAGCTCTGGCAGGTCAGGCTGCCCGAGGGAGAGATGAGGACCGGAATGGGACGAGAGAGGGCTCTTCCGTTCTCTCTTGGTCCAGAGGTTGGGCTGGGCCTGGTTGGTACACGTTATGTGTGGCTTGTGTCCCGGGGTTTGTCATCTCCCAACGTTGCCTTTCGTGTGTGTGTATGTGTGTGTGTGTGTGTGTGTGTGTGTGTGTGTGTGTGTGTGTGTGTGTGTGTGTGTGTGTGTGTGTGTGTGTGTGTGTGTGTGTGTGAGTGTGATTCAAACCTGTATGTCTTGAAAATCAAAACAGAACTCTGCGACACAGGCTGGATAGAATATACCATAAACAAATCATGATTTTATACTGTCATGATAATCAACACTAACAGAAATAACTACAGCCGGAAGGTCGTGGAAACGATGGTCGCTTCCATCAACAAATTGTGGCCAGTTATTTAGACAGTGAAAATAACAAGAGGAAGAAAAACGAAGGCACAAAGATGAACGCATGTGTTGAAACACATTTACATTCACACCCACGCAACCACACGCACACATATACGGCATTCATGCATTCACACCCCTTTTGTCGCCTCTCCTCGCCCAAATGCTCGCCACATACACACGCGCGCGTACGTGCACACACACACGCACACACACACACACACACGCACGCACACATTCACACATACACATGCAAAATACAAACAGATACAGACACAGACGGACAGACCACCCCATGTTCCATTGTATTGTGGCCTAAGGCCGATGTACATAAAAAATCATGAGTTCTGAGTTCTCTGTCTGTCTGTCTGTCTCTGTCTGTCTGTCTGTCTGTCTCTCTCTCTCTCTCTCTGCACAATACACACGCGTTAATTTACATCCACTCAGTTACAGTGTCTAGAGAGAGAGAGAGAGAGGAGAGAGAGAGAGAGAGAGGAGAGAGAGAGAGAGAGAGAGAGAGAGTGTGTGTGTGTGTACATGTGTGCATGTGTGTGTTTACGAGTGTGTGTGTGTGTGTGTGTGTGCGTGTGTGTGTGTGCGTGCACGCTCCTTGATTGCGTGTCTGCATGCAGCTATCCTTTTTCTTTCTATACTGAATTTCATCACCAGCAAGTTGGTGATATATTTTTCTCTTGATTTATTTGTCTCCGCGCCTCTAGTTTAAATCTCATGACTGTCTGCTGGTCTGTCTGTCTGTGTCTTAAAAATCTAGTAAAACGGCTCCGACATACACCAAAACCAGATTCCTGAAGACCAAACCAGATATCTACTCGTAGTTTTCTCTGCTAACGGAACTTGAATCCAGAAAACCGTTAAATCATTGCAGCCGTCTACAGATTCCTCTTTTTATTCTTCGTTCTGGAACTGCTAGGGCCTCGTTAGTTCAATCGTCTGTCTGTCTTCTATTTATCTATCCATGTATCTATCTATCCATCTATCTATCTATCCATCTTTCTTTCTATCTGTTTATCTATCTTTTTATCTATATGTCTATCTATCTATCTATCTATCTATCTATCTATCTATCTATCTTTCTATCTATCTATCTATCTATCTATCTATCTATCTATCTATCTATCTATCTGTCTATCTAATCTTTTTTTTATTTTTGAAGAAGGGTGTTTTTATTTTTATTTTCTTTCCGACATTTCCTGGATGTGTGTATGCACGTTGTGTGGTCCGCGCTATGCAGGCGGTATGTTGCATATTCCGTCTTAGGGTGGGATGCTTGCTGGGTGTTCCCACTTTCTACTAGCAATTGGACACTGACACGACTTACATGAACTTCAAAACTGACGTACACGTTCGATATTCTGCGTGCGTATACACATGAAAGTCTGCACACACGATGACCTGTGGGAATTGGAAAAAATCTTCAATGTTTACCTTCCAGAGGGGAGGGGGAGGTGCTCAGATAGGATCGAACCATGTCCTTCCGATTAAAATTCTACTGTCGTATCCATTTGACTTTTGCGTCTATCACACTACGACTGATTCCATTTCCCGATGCTAGATGCTGAAGATCATGGTAAATGTTTGTCTGTCCGTAACCTGAGCAGTCATTCAGAGTTCTAGTCGAAGTGTTACAGTCGTTTCAATTTTTCGATTAGCCGGTGCGGTGTTATAAGGTTAATGGTAGTGCCTATCTGCGTTTTGAACTGTTCCTGCTGTCTATGGCAGGAGTAACGATTGTTGAAGACGCCTCCAAACCGTGTGTCCTCCTTTCTTTCTATCTCTTTTTCTCTGTCTGTCTGTCTGACCGCCTCTTTGTCTGTGTGTGTTGTGTGTGTCTGTCTCTCTGACTCTTGTGTCCATGTCTCTGTCTGTCTGTCTGTCTGTCTGTCTCTCTGTATGTGTATGTGTGTGTGTGTGTGTGTGTGTGTGTTCCCCCTTTTGTCTGTTGTCTGCCTGTCTGTCTGTCTGTCTCTTCTCTCTCTATCTCCCCCTCCGCCGCCCCCCTCTCTCTCTGTCCGAAAACTGATAAGAGTTTTGAACTCACATGTCCCGGTCACTACTATGTTACACTCACCATTTTACCACGTAGATTGGAAGAGTTATACTGTGTGTGTGAAATTTTGGAGTTTGTTCAAGGGGGATTAATCACACAAGGGCAATTCCTACGTATTTTCTCCAACCAAATCTGCCAACAATTATCCGGCAGATTCCTTGAGCCTGCGCAAAGCCTTATGTGCTGGCACGGTCTTGAAATGGGCAATGGGAGGAAGATTTATTGGGGTGAGGGTGGGAAGGGGGTCGGGGAAAACCTATGAAACATCAAGCTGACATTACCATTGATGGAGACATTAAGATGGGCAGGAAACAAGCCAGCTTTTATGTTGCAGGCTGGGAACAGATCTCAAAGACATCAGATCTTCAGTGTAATAGCGGTGTCAA
>CM060306.1:69519349-69524349 GCA_030674185.1 Monoplex corrugatus | reverse complement strand
CCACCAGCTTAGGAAGCTGGTGGATAAGGTGAGGGAGTCAAAGGGTTAAGTTTTTGCTTTATTAGCTATGGTTGACAATGCAGGGTGTCGGTGGGCAGGATGCGGGAATGCAAGGGTTAAAACTGCTTTCCTGTCGCGTTGGCTCGGTCACAGAAGAGAGGTTGCAAATGGCAATACGAACATCTGCGTCTCTGTGAGAGTGAGTGCGGACCAGTGAATCATTTGTGTGAGGCCACAGCAGACACAGTCTATTGTGCACAGGCTTTGTTGTTGTTGTTGTATTGTTGCTGTTGTTAAGAGAAAAAGAAAAAATCAACAACGAGAGACAGAGACAAAGAGAGAGAGAGAGAGAGAGAGAGAGAGAGAGAGAGAGAGAGAGAGAGAGAGGAAATGTGTGTTCCTGTGAGTGTGCGTGTTTATGTGAGTGTATGTGAGGGTGTGTGTATGCGTGTGTGTGTGTCTGTACGTTGGTGTGAATTCGTGTGTGTGTGTGTGTGTGTGTGTGTGTGTGTGTGTGTGTGTGTGTGTGTGTGTGTGTGTGTGTTTGTGCGTGTGTAAGAGACAGGGGGAGAGAAAAAAGAGAGAGAGAATGAGAGAGAGAGAGGGGGGGGGAGGGAGAGAGAGAGAGAGAGAGTCCCTGGAATCTCTTATGTATAAAATTGTTTATAGTAAAAACATGAAGAAAAAGACGTTGCGCAACATGAACCTCACGCCTGTAAGTGAAAGCACGTGATACGCCTTTTGGATGAACAATACCAAAGACGATCCTGCCATGCTGAAATGTGTCTTTTCCCCATCCGGTTCTATGAAATTGTCACACTGTAGAAAAATCATGGATCTTCTAAATGTAGACTGCCATAAGTTTTAGCTAGGTTAAAGACTATGGCGCGTTTACACACACCACACACACACACACACACACACACACACACACACACACACCACACACACACACACACATGTCTCTCTCTCTCTCTCTCTCTCTCTCTCTCTCCACACACACATATATATACATACATAGAGAGAGAAAGAGAGAGACAGAGAGTAGAGACAGAGACAGAGAGAACAGAAACACACACACACACACACACACACACAACACACACACACACACACACACACACACACACACACACACACACACACACACACACACACACACACACACCAATGCAACAACGACTATACCATTGCCAAAGACTTGCAAGCACAACAACACACTTCCCCAATGGAATTAACTTGATAGAAATGACAGAGTGCAAATGACGAAGTGTGCAACTTGTCCCTGTCCCTAGGGGGAAAGCGAGAAAAATGAAGTAATTTGTTGAAAACGATAAGAGAAAGAGTCCTTAATGCATCCTTGTAGGTTGTTGTTGTTGTTGTTAATTTCATTGTTCTTACTGATGGTGTTGATGGTGTCGGTGTTGCTTTTGTTGTGCTTGCTGTTTTGTTCTTTTGAAAAGATTCTCCATCCATTGAGAGTGAATTAACCCATAACCCTTTGATTCTCGCACCCTGTGCATCAGCATCTAGCATTGTCAACCATGCCAGCAAAGCAGAAACTTAACCCTTTCACTCCCTCATCCTATACGCCAGCTTTCTACAGGAAGCTGGTAGATAGGGTGAGGGAGTGAAAAAGATTAAGTTTTTGCAGTCGGTGGATAGGGTGCAGAGTCAAAGGGTTTTAATGTACATGCTTCTATCAAGGTTGCAGAGGAGAGATTTCAAGAACCACCTGGTTTCCCTGTCTGCAAAAGACAGGACAAAGTAGGGATGAGGGTGTGAGGAGGGGAGAGCCACGGTGCTGACATAAGGGGACGGTGGTGATGGAGGAGGAGGGAGGGGGGAGCGAACGGATGATGTGAGAGGACGGATGGCAGAAACTTCTGGTACGATTCTCTGCAGAAAACGTGCTTTCCCCGCAGTTCTGTCTGTCTGACTAGTCGTCTGTGTCTTTCGCCTCTCTTTCTACGTTATGTTATGTATGTTATGTTTTTATTATGTTATATTATGTTATGTTATGTTATGTTATATGCTTTGTTATGTCATTCTTTGCAATGTTATGCTATGTTATGCTATGTTATCTGTTATATACTAGTTATCTTATCTTATGTTATCTTATCTTATGTTATCTTATCTTTTTGTTATCTTATCTTACTTATCTTATCTATCTATCTTATCTTATCTGATTTGATCTGATCTGATCTCATGTTCTGTTCTGTTCTGTTCTGTTGTTTTATGTTATGTTATGTTATGTTATGTTTATGTTATGTTATGTCGTTATTGATGCCGGGTGGTGGATGGTGTAGGAATGGACAAAAGGAAGACGCAGAGGAGTTTGGAGTTTGTTCAAAGCAGAGTCACAACACAAGGACAATGCAATTCGCACTCTGTTAAAATGCCCCAGTAAATATCAGGCAGAATCCCCGAGCTTACGCAAACTCCCACGCACTTGCAAGGTCTTGGAATGGGGAGGGGGGAGGGGGGAGGGGGAGGGGGAGGGGGGAGAGGGACGAGAACAGGACGTAAGAAACACAAAAAACGACCTCACTAGAATGATTGGAGATCCAAGAGAGAGAGAGTGAGAGAGAGAAAGTGAGAGAGAGAGGGAGGAGGGAAGAGAGACAGACAGATACAGAGAAACAGACTGAGAAAGAGAACGAGAGAAAGAGAGAGAGAGAGAGAGAGAGAGAAGAGATGACAGAGACAGAACAGACAGAATAGACAGAGACAGAGACAGATAGACAGAGACAGACAAGACAGACAGAGCATACGACAGAGCAGAGACAGACACGGACAGACACAGTCAGAGACAGAGACAGACAGAGCAGAGACAGACAAAAACACGGCCAGAAAGACAGCCAGGCAGAAAGACAGGCAGACAGATGAGAGATGGAGAAAGAAAGAAAAGTTGAGGGGGAGGAGAGAGAAGAGAGAGAAGAGAGAGAGAGAGCGAGAGAGAGAGAGAGAGAGAGAGAGACAGACAGACAGACAGACAGACAGACAGACAGAGACATAATGATGAGTTAAAAAAAACTGGCACCAACATTATCTGTTCCTTGATGGACCCGGTGACATAGGAGCTCATGAGGCTGCCATCCATCTTCTGCCCGCCTTCCCTTGTCTGTTCCCTCACCCAATACCGCCTCTGTCTCAGCACTCTGCTTTCTGTCCTCATTATCACCTCTCCTCCATTCCAACACACCCTCAGCGAACGAGAGAAGTAACTGGTTGTTGCCACCCGTCCTAACCCAGATTCATTCCCTCTTCGCTAGTGGTCATTGTCGGTTTAAGAGGAATTCATGGCATTCAGACTATTTCATTTATGCACCACCCACATCTGATTGACTCCTTGAGCTTGCGCAGTCTACGTGTTGGCAAGGGGAAGGTGGAAAGTTAGTCAGAATCAATGAAACGCAAAGCTGATTGGAAAGATTGGAGCATTGCTTACTGTTATTATTGTTTAAAGCCCAGCCGACTGCGTAGAGCCATATCGGGTCTATAACCGTTTCAAAACATACACACTACTTCAACAGGAAAGAAAAAGGAAAAGACAATTAAGTACACATATCAATGCATTCGCGCACATAATCTAAGGAGATGCCGCTGGCGCTGACCACTCCGTCCAATTTAGCACAAAGGGGATCTAAAAGAACCTACCCCAATACAAATTTCAACACAAATAAGGACACCAAAACATGTATAAAAACGGGCCTAAATTACCTAAAATTGCTTCCGCATATCATATTTCCTAGAGCCAAAATGCACTCAATACATGTACTCAATTATCAATCCTAAGAAAAAGCATATAAGACTTTATCGAACACATACAGGTGGATAAACCAGCAAGGCAGAAAATGATAGGAAAATATCACACAAAGCAAAGGAGAAAGAAACAAAGGGAGTGACAGAAAAGAGGACATTTCTTGCATAGAATGTCCAGAAGGTGGAGCTACTATTTACACTGAAAGGGCCCCAGGTGGTGGGGGGGGGGGGGGGGAGGGGGAATCATTAGTTAAGACGGGATACAAAAAGCACAGTTTGTATGTGGTCAAGATATCTAAACTTGAGTCCACCCACAACACTATTAACGACCGCAGAACCTGGGACAATTCTACGATGCCATGGTAATAGAAAAGGGAATGACAGCGACAGAACCACAAAGTTCCATTTTGGATTGAAACTGTGTAACAATTCTGTACTCTAAGCTAGCTTTCATAATATGTATCCTGCCATCAAACAGACCCGAGAGATACAGACACCCGCGGTGTTGGCCAAGATATTTAAGTTAATACCCTCATTGACGTATCCGTCATGTGCATGAGACTCTACCGTGTGTGGTCCCACCGTTTACAGAAAGCTCGTAGCACGCTAAACTCTGTGTAGGAGCAAGTTGGACTGAGAAATCCCACAACAATTGTTTTGGATGAAGGGGGTTCAAATCCGCCACCTTCTAGTCAGTACTCCATCGCGCTGTCTAGGAATATCTTACATAATTTTGTCGAAAAATAAAAGTGAACGACATAAATAGGGTTTCTACTGGAGCACTTTCTTCCGCTAAGCAGTCATGGTGAGCAGCTACTGCTTTTGAAATTTACATAATATCAGAATTCCAACATCCCTTTCATTTACTCTTCCTTTCACTATGTCCATTTTTCTCTCTCATATTCAAGTTGTTTTGCTTTGTTTTTGTTGTTCTGTTTTGTTTTCATTTTGATGTATCTATGCTTTTAAATGTTTTCGCATTTGCGCAGGCCGTCTCTGAACGACCGCTGAAAACAAAATTGACTATATTGCTGATGTCACATCCTTGGGGGGGGGGGGGGGGGATCGTGTTCATTGTGTTTGTTCCGTCTGTCTGTCTACCTGTCTCTGTCTGTCTGTCTGTTCCTGCCGTCGTTCTGTCCTGTCTGTCTGTCTGTCTCTCTCTCTCTCTCCCGTCTCTTTCCCCCTCTCTCTTTCCTTTCTCTCTATCCAGCCCCCATCTCTCTTTTTGTGTC
>CM060306.1:69496849-69516849 GCA_030674185.1 Monoplex corrugatus | reverse complement strand
CACACATCCTACACACCCATTACCTAAACAACCACCACAACTCATGCACGCACGACGTCCACTGGCGCATCATCACTCACATACACCACCACACACATGCACGCACACACGACATCCCCATCTCCGCATCCACCCTTTAACCTCAACACACCACACACACATGCTGCACACGACATTCTCCCATTCTGCAGACCATTACACATAAAACACTCAACAACACACCACCATTCATGACGCACACACGACCAGTTCCTCCCATCTTCTGTATTCATTTCATTATAAACCTCAACAACACCACCACCAATGCATGCACGCACACACCGACCAGTTCCTCCCATCTTCCTGCATACCATCTCTCATTATAAACCTCAACAACACCACCACAAAACATGCACGCACACACCGACCAAAGTTCCTCCCATCTTCCTGCATACCATCTCTCATTATAAACCTCAACAACACCACCACAATCATGCACGCACACACCGACCAGTTCCTCCCATCTTCCTGCATACCATCTTTCATTATAAACCTCAACAAACCACCACCAATGCATGCACGCACACACCGACCAGTTCCTCCCATCTTCCTGCATACCATCTTTCATTATAAACCTCAACAACAACACCACAAACACATGCACGCACACACCGACCAATCCTCCCATCTTCCTGCATACCATCCTCATTATAAACCTCAACAAACACCACAAACACATGCACGCACACACCGACCATTCCTCCCATCTTCCTGCATACCATCTTTCATATAAACCTCAACAACACACCACAAACACATGCACGCACACACCGACCAGTTCCTCCCATCTTCCTGCATACCATCTCTCATTATAAACCTCACACAACAAACCAGCCACACAAGACATCACATTATATGAAAAACTTAAATCAGACAATACCACCAAACATAGCACGCACTCACCGACATGCTCCTCCCATGTCCCTGTATACCTCACACCACTAGAAACCTCTAACTAGTACACTAGTACCACCAACAACAACCATTTTAATTTCCTAGACGAAAAGAGAAAAAATCTAAACATCATACTGCAATCAAGACACTGATGCTGTAGAATTGTTATTGTTATTGTTATTGTTGTTTAGAGCGCAGCCGGCTGCGTAGAGCCATATCAGGGCTATAACAGCACCAAAACGTACAACGTACAACACTTCCAGCAGGAAAAAAAAAAGTACACAGATCGATGCTTTTGTGCACATAATCTAAGGACGTGCCCCTGGCGTTGACCACTCCGAAATTTATCGCCCAGTGGATTAAAAAAAAAAAACATACCTGAATACAAATTTCAGTATACCTAAGGACACCAAAACATATATAGAAAAAAAGAGACAGTAAGTATGTAGATCACATACGGGTCACACATCCTACAACCATATCATTAAAACAAACAGAGAGAGAGAGAGAAGAGAGAGAGAGAGAGAGAGAGAGAGAGAGAGGGAGAGAGAGAGAGAGAGAGAGAGAGAACGAGAGAGACAGAAAAGAGAGAGAGAGAGAGAGACGAGAGAGAGAGAGAGAGAGAGAGAGAGAGAGAGAGAGAGAGAGAGAGAGAGAGCATCATGGTGTAAACATGTGATAAGTCACTCAGCATCAAACTCTTTTTTATTGCATGCTTGGACTTGCACAACATAAGATATAAGCACTATACAGGGTCTCCTTAAAGAACTTCTTCTGACATGTTCCTCCGAATATAATTTTCAAGTTTTTTTTTTACAGTAGATAAATAAATTCATCACATATGTTTATACGTATAGGAAAGATTTCTTAAATTGCATTCTAGACTAGAAAGGATAATCCTACGCTTTTCTTTTTTCTGTCTTTTTATTAAGTTAAATTGATAGTTGTTTTTATCATGGTGTGGCTTTAGTAGTCGTGCTGGACACGCTGATGGACTCTCTCTTTGATCTGATGTATGAGTGCTCTGGAAAAAAAGACACATCTAGTACATTTTACATATGCCGTGTTCTATGTTTCTCGCGGGCCTCAAGATCTGATATCTTGAGTTTAGACCAAACCTATAACATTAAAAACTGGCCTGTTCGCTGCCCATCTTAACGTTTCCATCGTTCTGGTGGTGTAACTTAGTGTTTGATAGGTCCCTTTCCCCATTTCAAGACCTTGCCAGCACAGTGTGTTTCTGCACTCACTCTCAGCATGGATTTATATGCGTATGTGCACCCCCCCCCACCACACACGCACACACACACACACACACACACAACACACACACACACACACACAACACACACACACATCACACCTCACGCACACACGCACACACATACACACACACACACACACACACACACACACACACACACACATGGACACGGACACACACACACCTACACACACACACCTGCACACATGCAGGCACGCACAAAGAGAGAGATATACACACATACACATACACACACACACACACACACACACACACACACCACACGACACACACACACACACACACACACACATACACACACGACAACAAAACACGCACACACACACACCACACACGCGCGCGCGCGCACACACAACACACACACACACACAGCACACACACGCACACACACACACGCACGCACGCACGCACGCACACACACCACACACACACACACACACCACACATAACTTTTGTTTTCTGCTGTCCATGTTCCAAACCACTCTGTTCATTTCAGTAGTGTACTGTAGCCACGATATACGACCTGTAAGTAGTGTACTGTAACCACGATATACGACCTGTAAGCAGAGTACTGTAGCCACGATATACGACCTGTAAGCAGAGTACTGTAGCCCGGTTGTCAATCGTGACTACAGTACACTTCTTACAGGTTTTATATCGTGGCTACAGTACACTTCTTACAGGTTGCATATCGTGGCTACAGTACACTTCTTACAGGTTGTCAATCGTGACTACAGTACTCTTCTTACAGGTTGTCAATCGTGACTACAGTACACTTCTTACAGGTTGTATATCGTGGCTACAGTACACTTCTTACAGGTTGTCAATCGTGACTACAGTACACTTCTTACAGGTTGTCAATCGTGACTACAGTACACTTCTTACAGGTTGTCAATCGTGACTACAGTACACTTCTTACAGGTTGTCAATCGTGACTACAGTACACTGCTTACAAATCGCCAACCGTGGCTACAGTACTCTGCTTACATGTCGCCGATTGTGGCTCTAGTACTCTGCTTATAGGTCGTATATCGTGGCTGCAGTACACTGCTTACATGTTCCCGATTGTGTCTCTAGTACTCTGCTTATAGGTCGTATATCGTGGCTACAGTGCTCTGTTTACATGTCGCCGATTGTGGCTACAGTATTCTGCTTACAGGCCGTGGCTACACAACAGTACTACAATGTGGCCAATAGTAGTCACAGTACTCTGCTTGCTGGTTGCCGTTCAGCTGCTACAAAAACGAAACGGATTTTGCTATTCCTTCTGCTTAATCCTTTTCTTTTCGAGAAAGCAAAATAGACATCGCCCATTTTCTACCTTGCTGATTATTCAAATTCCTTTTAGGAAGAACAACGGGAGATCGTTCCATAATCGTTAGAGTGTGCGTGTGTATATTCATGCGTGCGTGCGTGTGTGCGTGTGTGCGTGTGTGTGTAAATATGTGTGTGTGTGTGTGTGTGTGTGTGTGTGTGTGTGTGTGTGTGTGTGTGTATCTGCCTGCCTGCCTGTCTCTCTGTGTGTTTGTGTGTTTGTTACCAAAAACGTGTTAGCAACTACTTCTGGACGGGTCTTCGTCGAATTTGGAGGGAAATGTACATGTATATCATTAATGAGTCACACACGTATACATTTGGAACTCACGAAAGGACCAAAAGATGCCTGAAATCAACACTTTTTGAGGAAAATATGTAAACAGTGTCGTCATGAACGTCTGATTACGTTTTTGTTCTCCTTTCACTATTGAGACTATCTACATGATCCTCACTTCATGTAAAGTTGTAGTCCATGTGATGATTCTCCAAGCTGACAGGAACCGTGAGAAGTACAAAATCTTGACTCTCTGCGAGAATGTTTCTTTTGAAAGAAAGATTTTCAAAATGATTTAACCATCATGTTTTCTAGTTTAACAAAAGAAAGAAAGAAAGAAAGAAAGAAAGAAAGAAAGAAAGAAAGAAAAAAAAAGCGAAATAGATATCGCTCCTGTTCTTCCTTTTTTAATTTCTTTTTTTTTTTTTTAGTGATGATAGTATTCCATGCGTTAGCGTAAGGACCAATAAGTTGTATAACTAATAGAAGCAGGTCCAGTAGTAGTCAAGTGGGTAAGACACTTCCAATTAGATGTTCTTGTTTTTCGTCCATTTCCACTTGAAGATTTTTTACCTCATAGAACATTGCAGATGGAGATATGGATATCAATATAAAAAAAATAAAGCCTGAGGTGTTTTAGAGACAGAGATACCCATGGAACCAATATACTAGGCCCTAGGTAGTAAAAGACCTTGCCAGCACATAGCCCTTAATTAAATAGAAAGCTCTTTAAAATGCCATGATCATTTTAGATCTCCATCACATGGCATCTGGGACTTAAGGCCCGTTTATACAGAGCGCGAACGCGAACGCGGCCAACGCGAACGCGAACGCGAACGCGACTTTTTAGCAGTTCAGCCATTCAAATAGAGCGCGAACACGAACGCGGAAAACCGTCGACGGCTTTCGAGGCGGATCGCCTTTTTCTTGTTGTGAGAGTTAAAATTTGGTCATTTTGGAATCATGGCACAGGCAGAGTCAGACACGGAGGGATTATAGCTCTGTATTTATACACAAAACAGCGTAGAAAGAGAAAGAGGCGTGTGTCAGTGCATGAAATTTTACAGAGAAGAAGTGAATATGGAGAGTACCACCACCTCGTCCAAGAACTGCATTTTCATCCTGCAAAATTCCAGCAATATTTTCGAATGACTGAGGAGCGATTTGACTACATTTTGGAATTAATTCGAGACGACATTTGCAAACAAGATACTAATTGGAAGAAGGCCATCACCCCAAGAGAACGACTGGCCATTTGTTTGAGGTAAGTAAAGTTTTAGTGTTTTCCCTATACCAAGTTAATTTTGGATCTGCAATGTTTATATTTGAGTGGGAAATACTGTAGCAGACACACATTGACAAGGATGGAAAAATAATTTTTAAGACTTTCAAAAGTGGAGTATAGATAGAAACCTGTAAGTGGGCTACCTCCATCATGAAAGAAGAAGAAGAAGAAGAAGAAGGAGAAGAAGAAGAAGAAGAAGAAGAAGAAGAAAGAAGAAGAAGAAGAAGAAGAAAGAAGAAGAAGAAGAAACAAAAGGTTCAAACTATATTGATCCATCCGTGTAAAATTATGATTAAAAGATTGTAATTATACAATGCATTCGTTAACTAAAATAATACTTGAATAGCATTTCAAACATTTATTATGTATGCGTGTGTTCAGTGCAGTAAATCGTTATAACAGGTTTGAGTGAAAAAGAACCATTTGTAAAAAGAATCATAATTATTGTACTATCGATTATTTATCGATTCAAATGTCCAAAATGAAAATAATTACAGTTTGTTCCATCGAATCTTGTGATTAAAACAGTTCAAAATGAAGAAAATAATAATTTCTTTCCCATCGAATCTTTATGAAAACAGTTCAAATGTTCAAAATTAGCATAAACACTGTTGTGTGTTTCTCATTTTGTTTAGCAATATTTTCCTAAATCAAGAACTTGCCATCTGCAAATTAAAATTCTAATAACTCAAAGAACCAAAGACACCCTTGTGGTCATCACGATCACTGAGAGTCCAAAAACTGGGTGTATGACTGGAAGCCCTGAAAGGTTGATTCCAAGTTGCTGCTGACAGTGTGTTGGCTGCCCATTGGCTGCATGTCAGGCGCAGGAGATGTCATCAAACGGGTGGATGTCAAATTCGGACGTTCCCTCATGGACTGCATGTCAAATGGTGTCGTCATTTGAGGGAAGCAGCACTGCATTTCCGCTTCATGTACGATGCTATGTATTTTGAACTTGACCTCGGCCCGTTTACGTGCAGGTAGCTTTCTGATTGTTCCGGCCATTGACTGAAGGAATAAATCCACATCATCTTGCTTTTCCTCTGTTTTCTCAGGAGTACGTGACTTCTTCTTCAAATACTAGATCTGCATAGGAAAAGCCATGCCTACAAGTTTCTATTTTCGGAAATGATGCAAGGGAGGTGGTACTAGCTGATTGGTTGATACAACTTGATAGCAAGAAAGCCGCCGCGGCGTTCTGAAAAATTCGCTCTGGAGGCAATCTCGGCGGTCGACCGCGCGAACAAATATTTGTTCGCGTTCGCGTTCGCGCTCTGTATGAACAGGGCCTCTAAAAATGACTTGGGAATTCCAGGACGAAAAACCGCGTTCGCGTTCGCGTTCGCGTTCGCGTTCGCGCTCTGTATAAACGGGCCTTTATTCCCAGCACGGAAACGCTGTCATCAGAAGCTAATACTTGAACAGAAACTTGGCTACATGATGTGTTTCGAATCTCTGCTAGTCTGCTTCATTTCGAGAGCGAGGTATGGGCCCTAAGAATGTTTAGACTTTACTATCGAGTACACTCCATCAGTGCGGCAAAGTAAAAGAACTAGAGCACGAGCTGAGACGCTACCAATGGGACATTGTGGGTATATCGGAAGTAAGATGGACAGGCTTCGGAGAAGCAATCACAGAGGAAGGACACAAGATGTGGTACAGTGGCGAAGAGTCACTACATGAAAATGGCGTAGCTTTCATCGTACGCAAAGAAGTCATTGGATGCATCATGAGCTGCACGCCTGTCAACAGCAGAATCATCAGCATTCGGGTGTCAGCCAAACCAAAGAACATCACCATCATACAAGTGTATGCTCCAACTACCAGCCATGAAGACCAGGTGGTTGAAGAATTCTATGAGAAAATAGAAGACACCATCGGAAAAGCCCCCAGGAAAGACATCATCATAGTTCAGGGGGACTTCAACGCCAAAGTCGGCCCAGATGCCTACAAAAACTGGGCTGGAACAGTGGGTCAATTTGGCACAGGGGAAACTAATGACAGGGGACTTCGCCTTCTGGAGTTTGCCTGCACCCAACGGCTCACCATTGCCAACACCCTCTACCCCCACAAACTGTCAAGAAGAACAACCTGGCATGCGCCGAACGGAAAGACTCACAACCAGATCGACTTTGTCCTCACACCGCGGCGCTTCAAATCAAGCATTAATAAAGCAAAGACGAGGACATACCCTGGAGCTGATATAGGCAGCGACCACGACCTCGTGCTGCTCACAATGAAGATCAAATTGAAAAAGAAGTACCAAGCTGCGCAGCCACGCATCAAGTTTGACCTGGAAAAGCTAAAAGATCCAGAGATAGAAGAGGCATTCCAGGCACAGCTCGGGGGGCGGTTCGCGGCACTCAACTTCCTGGACAGCGACATCAACGACCTCACAAACAACTTTGGTGAGGCAGTCCGCGAAACAGCAGAGGAGGTACTGGGGCGACAGAGGAAGAAACACCAAGCATGGATCTCAAATGACATCCTTGACCTCTGCGACAACAGAAGATCACTGAAGAAGACGAAAAACTCCAGCCCTGAAGAAGCCGCACAGTATCGTAAAACCAACAACCTTGTAAAGAAGAAAATGATTGAAGCCAAAGAACAATGGATCAACAACCAGTGTGAGAACATCGAGAAAGGCATGAAAAAAGGAAACAGCAAACATGCCTTCACCACACTGAAAAACCTTACCAAGACGCAGCAAAACAGATCGTCAGTCATCGAGGATACCTCAGGCGAGCTGCTGACAGAAAGCTCCGCTGTTCTGAACAGATGGATGCAGTACTGCCAAGAACTATACAACTACCCAACACAGCCAGATGACAGTTTGTTTCAGGGGGACTCAACACCATTGAGGGAATCCTCACCGCTACCAGTGATGAGAGAAGAAGTGGAAGAAGCCATCCGCAGCCTACCAGCAGGGAAATCACCTGGAGCAGACAATATCCCAGCAGAGCTGCTCAAACATGGAGGGAATGATTTGGTCACTCGTGTAACATCGATTTGTCAGAAGATCTGGGAGACAAAACAGTGGCCCACAGAATGGACTCAATCACTCATCATCCCCCTGCCCAAAAAGGGAAATATGCGCCAATGCCAGAACTACAGAACAATAAGTCTCATTAGCCACACCAGCAAGATCATGCTCAGAGTCATATTGAATCGACTGAAGAAAGAAGCGGAAGAACACCTTGCGGAAGAACAAGCTGGATTTAGGGCGGGCAGAAGCACAGTAGAACAGATCTTCACCTGCCGGATAATGATGGAGAAACATCTGCAGCATCAGAGAGACCTGTTCCACAACTTCATAGACTTTAAAAAAGCATTCGACAGGGTGTGGCACTCTTCTTCAGGTTGTTCAATCGTGACTACAGTACTACTTCTTACAGGTGTATATCTGGGGCTACAGTACATTCTGGACAGGTTGTCATTCGTGTCTACAGGTTCACACGTTCTTAAGGTTGTCCATCTTGACTACAGTAATTCTTAAGGTTGTCAATCGTGATACAGTACATTCTTAAGGTTGTCAATCGTGGATAACTGTACACTGCTTACAAATCGCAACCGTGGCTACAGTACTCTGCTACATGTCGCCGATTGTGGCTCTCGTACTCTGTTATGGTCGTATATCGTGGCTGCAGTACAAGCTTACATGTTCCCGATTGTGTCTCTAAGTCTCTGCAAGAGGTGTATATCGTGGCTACTGTGCTTGTTATACATGTCAGGATTGTGGTACGTATTCTGTTACAGGGCCGTGGCTACAACAGTACTCAATTGTGGCCAATAGTATCACGTTACTCTGTTGCTGGTTTGCGTTCAGCTGCTACAAAAACGAAAGGATTTTGCTATTCCTTCTGCTTAATCTTTTTCTTTATCGATAAAGCACAAGTAGACTTCGCCCATTTTTACCTGCTGATTATTTAATTCCTTTTAGGGAAGAACAACGGGAGATCGTTCCATAATCGTTAGAGTGTGCGTGTGTATATTCATTGCGTGCGTGCGTGTGTGGTCGTGTGTGCGTTTGTGTGTGTAATTATGTGTGTGTGTGTGTGGTGTGTGTGTGTGTGTTGTGTGTGTGTGTTGTGTGTATTGCTGCCTGCCTTGTCTCTTGTGTGTTTGTGTGTTTGTTACCAAAAACGTGTTAGCAATACTGCTGGACGGGTCTTCGTCGCATATTTGGAGGAGAAATGTACATGTAATATCTTTAATGAGTCCCCACAGTATACCATTTGGAAACTCACGAAAGGACCAAAAAGCATGCCTGAACTGAAATCAACCACTTTTTGAGGAAATATGTAACCAAGTGTCGTCCTTATGAAGTCTCTGATTACGTTTTAGTTCTCCTTTCACTATTGAGACTATTACATGCTCCTCATTCATGGTAAAGTTGTAGTCCATTGTGTGATTCTCCAGTGACCGGAACCGTCAGAAGTACAAAATCTTGGACTCTCTGCGGGTAATGTTTCTTTTGAAAGAAAGATTTTCAAAATGATTTAACCATCCTGTTTTCTAGTTTAACAAAGAAAGAAGAAAAGTAAAGAAAGAGAAAGAAATGAGAAGAAAGAAAGAAAGAAAAAAAAAAGCGAAATAGATATCGCTCTGTTCTTCTTTTTTAATTTTCTTTTTTTTTTTTAGTGTATGATAGTATTCCATGGGCGTTAGCGTAAGGACCAATAAGTTGTATAACTAATAGAAGAGGTCCAGTAGTAGGTCAATGTGGTGGTAAGACATTCCCAATTAGATGTTCTTGTTTTTCCCATTTCACATTGAAGATTTTTATACCTCTTAGGAAACATTGCAGATTGGATATAATGGGATATCAATATAAAAAAAAAATAACGCCTGAGGTGTTTTAGTGACAGAGATACCCATGGAACCAAAATACTAGGCTAGGGTAGTAAAAGACCTTGCCAGCACCATAGCCCTTATTAAATAGATAAGCTCTGTTCTAAAAATGCCCATGATATTTTAGATTCCCATCACAGGGCATCTGGGGGACGTAAGGCCGTTTGTGCAGAGCGCGAACGCGAACGCGGCCAACGCGAACGCGAACGCGACAACGCGGATCTTTTTAGAGTTCAGCATTCAAATAGAGCTGCGACACACGATGCGGACAAACGTTCGCGGCTTTTCTCGAGGCGGATCGCCTTTTTCTTGTTGTGAGAGTTAAAATTGGCATTTTGGAATCATGGCCACATGCAGAGTAGACGGAGGTGATTATAGTCGTATTTTACTAAAACAGCGATAGAACGAGAAAGAGGGTGTGTCAGTGCATGAATTTTACAGAGAAGAGTGAATATGGAGAGTACCACCACCGCGTCCAAGAATGCATTTTCATCCTGCAAAATTCAGCACTATTTTCGGAATGACTGAGGAGCGATTTGACTAATTTTGGAGATTAATCGAGACGAATTTGCAAACAACGTAACTAATGGAAGAAAGGCCATCACCCCAATGGAGAACGAACTGGCCATTTGTTTGGAGGTAAAGTAAAGTTTAGTGTTTTTATACCAAGTTAAATTTTGATCTGAATGTTTATATTTGAGTGGGAACATACTGTAGCGACACACAGTGACAGGATGGAAAAAAAAATTTTTAAGACTTTCAAAAGTGGAGTATAGATAGAAACTGTTACGTGGGGGCTACCTCCATCATGAAAGAGAAGAAGAAGAAGAAGACGGAGAAGAAGAAGAAGAAGCAGGAAGAAAGAGAAGAAAAGAAGAAGAAGAAAGAAGAGAAAGAGGAGGGAAAGAAGGGAAGAAGACGAAACAAAAGGTTCAAATCTATATTGTTGCCATCCGTGTTTAAAATTATGATTTAAAAGATTGGCTTATAACCATGCATTCGTTAATAAAATATACTCTGACTAGCATTTCAAACATTTTAGATGTATGGTGTGTTCAGTGCAGTAAATCGTTATAAATGGTTTGAGTGAAAAATGAACCATTTGTAAAAAGAATATAATTATTGTACTATCCGATTATTTATCGATTCATATGTCCAAAAGGAAAAATAATTACAGTTTGTTCCATCGAATTTGGTGATTAAAAACAGTTCTCAAAATGAAGAAAATAATAATTCTTTCCATCGACTCTTTATGAAAACAGTTCAAATTTTCAAAATTAGCATAAACACTGTTGTGTGTTTCTCATTTTGTTTAGCAATATTTTCCTAAATCAAGAACTTGCCATCTGCAAATTAAAATTCTAATAACTCAAAGAACCAAAGACACCCTTGTGGTCATCACGATCACTGAGAGTCCAAAAACTGGGTGTATGACTGGAAGCCCTGAAAGGTTGATTCCAAGTTGCTGCTGACAGTGTGTTGGCTGCCCATTGGCTGCATGTCAGGCGCAGGAGATGTCATCAAACGGGTGGATGTCAAATTCGGACGTTCCCTCATGGACTGCATGTCAAATGGTGTCGTCATTTGAGGGAAGCAGCACTGCATTTCCGCTTCATGTACGATGCTATGTATTTTGAACTTGACCTCGGCCCGTTTACGTGCAGGTAGCTTTCTGATTGTTCCGGCATTGACTGAAGGAATAAATCCACATCATCTTGCTTTTCCTCTGTTTTCTCAGGAGTACGTGACTTCTTCTTCAAATACTAGATCTGCATAGGAAAAGCCATGCCTACAAGTTTCTATTTTCGGAAATGATGCAAGGGAGGTGGTACTAGCTGATTGGTTGATACAACTTGATAGCAAGAAAGCCGCCGCGGCGTTCTGAAAAATTCGCTCTGGAGGCAATCTCGGCGGTCGACCGCGCGAACAAATATTTGTTCGCGTTCGCGTTCGCGCTCTGTATGAACAGGGCCTCTAAAAATGACTTGGGAATTCCAGGACGAAAAACCGCGTTCGCGTTCGCGTTCGCGTTCGCGTTCGCGCTCTGTATAAACGGGCCTTTATTCCCAGCACGGAAACGCTGTCATCAGAAGCTAATACTTGAACAGAAACTTGGCTACATGATGTGTTTCGAATCTCTGCTAGTCTGCTTCATTTCGAGAGCGAGGTATGGGCCCTAAGAATGTTTAGACTTTACTATCGAGTACACTCCATCAGTGCGGCAAAGTAAAAGAACTAGAGCACGAGCTGAGACGCTAACCAATGGGACATTGTGGGTATATCGGAAGTAAGATGGACAGGCTTCGGAGAAGCAATCACAGAGGAAGGACACAAGATGTGGTACAGTGGCGAAGAGTCACTACATGAAAATGGCGTAGCTTTCATCGTACGCAAAGAAGTCATTGGATGCTCATGAGCTGCACGCCTGTCAACAGCAGAATCATCAGCATTCGGGTGTCAGCCAAACCAAAGAACATCACCATCATACAAGTGTATGCTCCAACTACCAGCCATTGAAGACCAGGTGGTTGAAGAATTCTATGAGAAAATAGAAGACACCATCGGAAAAGCCCCCAGGAAAGACATCATCATAGTTCAGGGGGACTTCAACGCCAAAGTCGGCCCAGATGGCCTACAAAAACTGGGCTGGAACAGTGGGTCAATTTGGCACAGGGGAAACTAATGACAGGGGACTTCGCCTTCTGGAGTTTGCCTGCACCCAACGGCTCACCATTGCCAACACCCTCTACCCCCACAAACTGTCAAGAAGAACAACCTGGCATGCGCCGAACGGAAAGACTCACAACCAGATCGACTTTGTCCTCACACCGCGGCGCTTCAAATCAAGCATTAATAAAGCAAAGACGAGGACATACCCTGGAGCTGATATAGGCAGCGACCACGACCTCGTGCTGCTCACAATGAAGATCAAATTGAAAAAGAAGTACCAAGCTGCGCAGCCACGCATCAAGTTTGACCTGGAAAAGCTAAAAGATCCAGAGATAGAAGAGGCATTCCAGGCACAGCTCGGGGGGCGGTTCGCGGCACTCAACTTCCTGGACAGCGACATCAACGACCTCACAAACAACTTTGGTGAGGCAGTCCGCGAAACAGCAGAGGAGGTACTGGGGCGACAGAGGAAGAAACACCAAGCATGGATCTCAAATGACATCCTTGACCTCTGCGACAACAGAAGATCACTGAAGAAGACGAAAAACTCCAGCCCTGAAGAAGCCGCCACAGTATCGTAAAACCAACAACCTTGTAAAGAAGAAAATGATTGAAGCCAAAGAACAATGGATCAACAACCAGTGTGAGAACATCGAGAAAGGCATGAAAAAAGGAAACAGCAAACATGCCTTCACCACACTGAAAAACCTTACCAAGACGCAGCAAAACAGATCGTCAGTCATCGAGGATACCTCAGGCGAGCTGCTGACAGAAAGCTCCGCTGTTCTGAACAGATGGATGCAGTACTGCCAAGAACTATACAACTACCCAACACAGCCAGATGACAGTTTGTTTCAGGGGGACTCAACACCATTGAGGGAATCCTCACCGCTACCAGTGATGAGAGAAGAAGTGGAAGAAGCCATCCGCAGCCTACCAGCAGGGAAATCACCTGGAGCAGACAATATCCCAGCAGAGCTGCTCAAACATGGAGGGAATGATTTGGTCACTCGTGTAACATCGATTTGTCAGAAGATCTGGGAGACAAAACAGTGGCCCACAGAATGGACTCAATCACTCATCATCCCCCTGCCCAAAAAGGGAAATATGCGCCAATGCCAGAACTACAGAACAATAAGTCTCATTAGCCACACCAGCAAGATCATGCTCAGAGTCATATTGAATCGACTGAAGAAAGAAGCGGAAGAACACCTTGCGGAAGAACAAGCTGGATTTAGGGCGGGCAGAAGCACAGTAGAACAGATCTTCACCTGCCGGATAATGATGGAGAAACATCTGCAGCATCAGAGAGACCTGTTCCACAACTTCATAGACTTTAAAAAAGCATTCGACAGGGTGTGGCATAAGGGTTTGTGGCAGGTGCTAAGAAAGTTTGGCATTGAGGAAGGTCTCGTCCAAACCATCCAGGCGCTGTATAACACTGCCAGCAGCGCAGTTCTCCTCAACAACCAGATAGGGGACTACTTCAAGACCACAGTTGGAGTCCGTCAAGGCTGCCTACTCTCTCCCGTGCTGTTCAATCTCTTCCTGGAGAACATCATGCGTGAAGCCCTCCATGACTTCCACTCCACTGTCTCCATCGGAGGAAGAACCATCAACAACCTGAGGTTCGCAGATGACATCGACCTGATGGGAGGCAGCAACGAAGAACTACAAGACCTGACCATGAGACTGGAAGAAAGTGCAGGTGCACACGGAATGGAAGTGAGCACAGAAAAAAGCAAAGTCCTGGTCAACAGCACAACCAACACCCATGCTGAAATCTACATGAACGGGCAACAGCTTGAAGAAGTGGACGCTTTCAAATACCTTGGCGCCACTCTCACCAAAGACGGTCGCTCTACAACAGAAATCAAGACCAGACTAGCGATCGCAACAGCAGCGATGGTAAAGCTAAACAAGATCTGGAAGAGCAGAGAGATCGGCTTTCCATCGAAGATGAAGCTGTACAAGTCCCTGGTGCTCCCCATCCTGCTGTATGGATGCGAGAGCTGGACCATGACAGCAGAGACCACCAAGAGAATCCAGACGTTTGAAACTAAATGCTTCAGGCGCTTGCTCGGGATCTCTTGGCAAGATCGGAAGACAAACGACTTTGTGTGGAGCCAAATAACAACACTCGCAGGCCCACAAGAACCCCTCCTGGCAACAGTCAAGAACAGGAAGCTGTCGTGGTTCGGGCATGTCACACGCCACAACTCACTGCCCAAAACGGTCCTCCAGGGTACACTGGGAGGCGGCAGACGAAGGGGACGACAAGCCAAATGCTGGATGGACAACATCAAAGAATGGACCAGGTTGGATGGCCCCACGCTGGTGCGACAGGCGGAGGACAGGACCGGTTGGCGACGGCTGGCTTCAAGAGTGTCTCTCATCTCTCCTCTACGCCCATCACGGGCAGGAGAATGATGATGATGATGATCGAGTATCAGACTTTCATGGACATATTAGTTTCCGGACAGCGGGGGTTTGTGTCACTCAGCTTTCTTGAAATCGTATGTCAGAATTGGTTATTTCATGGAGACAGTCTATTTCTGTCTCTGGCGGTTTCCTCCTATTACTTACGGTGGGAAAGAAGGATTCATTGTGTTACTGAAAAAAAAACAGATTTATTTGATTTCATTTCATTCTTTTTTTTTACGCGCTCACGCGAACACACACACGGACGCACAGACACACATATACACATCCAGACATCCACACACACGTGCGCACATACACACACAGACAAACACACACAAACACACACACGCACACACACGAACACACACACACGCACACACACACGAACACACAGACAGACAGACAGACACACACACACACACACACACACACACACACACACACACACACACACACACACACACACACACACACACAGCACACACACGAACACAACTCAAACACGCATGCACGCACATACATTCACAAACACACACACGCACAAACGCACACACACCCAAACACTCATTCATTCACTTGCATAGACACACGTATACAGTACCACCGAAAAATCTGCTTCTCTCTCTCTGTGTCTCTCTGTCTCTGTCTCTTTCTCTCTCTGTGTCTCTTTCTCTCTCTCTGTCTCTTTCTCTCTCCTTCCCGCCTCTCTCCTCTCCCTTTTGCCTTTCTGTGTCTATATTTGTCCGTCTGTCTGTCTGTCTGTCACTCTCTCTGTCTGTCTGTCTCTCTCTGTCTCCCTCTCTCTCTCTCTCTGTCTGTCTGTCTCTCTCTCACCTTCCCTCTCTCTCTCTCTTTCTCTCTCTTCTCCCTCTCACCCCTCTCTTCTCTCCCTCCTCTCCCTCTGTCTCTGTCTCTCTCTGTCTCTCTGTCTCACCTCTCTCTTCACTCCCTCCTCTTCCTCTGTCCTTCTGTCTCTGTCTGTCTGTCTGTCTGTCTGTCTGTCTCTGTCTCTCTCTTCCCTCCCTCCGCTCATTCTCTCTTTCCCTCTCTCTTCCCCTCTCCATCTCTCTCACTTCCACTCACTCTCTCGTTCAAAAAAAAAAAAAAAAAGAAAAAAAAAAAAAAGAAAATCAATTAACATGAATGTTCAGCCCAGCTTGGCCTATAGATTTGATTGGATGTATAGAACATAAATAGACTTGATCATCCGATAGAAAAAAAAGCAGAGATATTGGCATTTCAACGGCTTTTGGGTGTGCCGGTCCGAGCATCACACATGATGTGAGAGAAACCGATAATTCGTTTTGACCACTCCCTTTGTGTGAACTTTCTTCTGTATTGCGAACTCATTTGTCTGATATGATTAAAAAAAAAAAGCGATTGATGCTGAGAACTATTTGAAAGCAGCTTTCAGCAAACAATAAAACCACTGTGTGATTTTTTTTTTTCGAAAAATTGTTAAGACGAAATTATGAGATTTCGGTAGAAAGGTAGACAGACTTCGTGATTCTGTTATTGAAGAATGGATCGATGCCACTAGACATCTACAAATCTGATTCTACTCTTCTGTCCGTTTGAGTCGGTGTGTGTCTCTGTCTGTCTGTCTGTCTGCCTGCCTGCCTGCCTGCCTGCCTGCCTGCCTGCCTGCCTGCCTGCCTGCCTGCCTGCTTGTCTGTATGTCTGTATGTCTGTCACTCTATTTCTCTCTCCGTCTGCGTCAGTGTGTGTCTTTGTCTGTCTATCTGCCTGTTTTCTCTCTCTTTGTTTCTCTATCTCAGTCTGTCTGTCTCTCAGTCAGTCAGTCAGTCAGTCTGTCTGTCTGTCTGTCTGTCTGTTGATCTCTCTGTCTCTCTGTTTCGGTCTGTCTGTCTGGCTGTCCCCCCCCCCCCTCTCTCTCTTTCTCTCTTCTTTTCTATTCTCTTTTCTTCTCTTCTCTCTCTCTCTCTCTCTCTCTTTCCTATCTCTCCTCCCTCTCTCTCATCTCTCCCTTTCTCCATTTCTGTCTCTTTGTCTGTGTCTCTGTCTCTGTCTGTCTGTCTGTCTGTCTGTCTCTGTCTCTCCCTCTCTGTGTTTCTGTCTGTCTGTCTGTCTGTCTCTCTCTCTAGCTCTCTCCTTTCTGTCTGTCTTATCGTTTTTATCTGTTGTCGAATGTTTTCTATCTAAACAAGCTACATCACGAACAGAACAAAGGTCTCACGCATGGAACATAAATTTTCGAGAGACATAAACCGCGTTTTCTGTGGGCTTTTTTGTATTTGGGACTGCAGTCAGTCAATAAAACAGCGAGTGTTATGTTTAGAAAGAAAAAAGTTGTAGTTCTAGTTAGAGTGGAAATGGCAGGCAGACTATAGGTAGTTGTGAATTGTCTTTGACTTCACAAAATTGCACAGGGCATGCTAGATCCAAGTAGACCCATAGAGAAAACATTTGGACGGACTTGCAAAGAGTGGCTGAAGACAGAGAAGGTGGGAAATGTACTTGCAGCGACAAGGGTTAGATTCGTACAGAGGGTCACGATCGCCAACTCCATGCAACAGGGCACATGATGATGATGATGATGATAATGATGATGGTGATGATGATGATGATGATGGTAGATCCTGAAAGTATTAAAGTCATCTGAGTAGGGTTTGAAAACAGAACTAAACAAAACAAACAAACAGACAAACAACAACAACAACAACAACAACAAAACAAGGAGAAGAAGCACTACCTTGCCAAAGAGCGCAGTAGTCAAATAGGTAAATATTGGACTTCCAACCGGAAGGTCTTAAATTTGATCCGTGTAGTTACTTCCCATTTCGTGGATAAAGTAAGAAGGTGGTTATGGTCTTCCAAGTCAAAATGTGTACAGACCTGCCAGTGCCTAAATCCCCACTCGTGTGTATGTGCATGCAACATATCAAATATGCCCATCAGAGATCCTGTAAGTCGCGTCAGTATCCGATGGCTTATTGAAACATGAAAACACCCGGCATACATGCTCACCGAGGATAGTGTATACAGATTGTGCAGCAACATACCGGCTGCCTGGTGTGGACAACACGACTAAAAAAACCAAACTATAGCTGTATTTGTCTGATGAGAATTTAGCTCCTAAAGAACTATCAAATCACCAGCCATTGTGATTTAATAGTAATATACTTACATTAAAAAAAACTACTCTTAGCTTGTACATCATAGTTTTCATAGTTTAAACCCAGGACCCTCTTCAGGATAAAACAATACTAATATGGCATGACCACTTTTCAAATTGCAGAATTTATCTCACTTCCCCTCAGACATCATAATTGCCTCCACTCTCCCCAGTTCTTACCACTCCTGACTAACTCATTATGATTTCATTTTAGTTCTTTTCTCCCACTGGAAGAAGCAGTGGGAAAGTTTGAGTCTTTTTCTCCTTATTTTTGTATTTGTTTTTGTTCTTTTGAGATCTTATGTTTATGTTTGACATAGGCCAGTTGGCCGAATATTTGCCTGTCTCGTCTGGTTGTATTAGATACGCGTTCTTACTCTATTTTCGTGCTTTTCTGGTTCCTTTTGAATAACACCAAGTAAAAATTTTAGCTGCGTCTGTATGATGAGAATTGAGCTCCTAAAACACAATCAAATCACCACCCATCTGCACAGCCAACAATCCAAACAGCCAATCAATCTGATGATGGAGATGGACTCTCGCCATCAACCCGACGGATGAGTGGGCATATGGGTATTCATCGTCTGGAGTAGGTCTTCAGCTGAGATACAAGACCGGTCCTGGAGATGCGTGTTCTTCCACAGGCACAGTGTGAGAAGGTGTCCTGTGGCCCTGGGTTCTGCTCCAGCCAGCCTGATTTCTGTTATTTGAATGCCTCAATTGTTCCAGCCTGCCTGTATATCTTACCAGCAAACGGAATTTTTAAACAATGGAACGGGCGTCCATCCTCAAGCTTACCGACACTACTAGTTTTTCAGTTGTAGTGACTGCCACATACATAACGGATTCAGCAGGTACACTTTCTTTTAGCATTGTGTCCGTCTCTTAGTTTCTTGACTAAGGAACTACCTCGGAAGCACGGGAGCATTTACCCAAGGCTGGATCATCAACCAACCCAATGATTAACAATTAACAACTCAACCCACAAACCAGTAAGCAACCAACGAATACACTGTTATAAAATTAATTCCCCAATTAACTTAACTTAATCAATCATCCATTTGACCTATCAACATGCAATACGCCATCTGATCAACCACTATTTTTGTCTACTCAACCAAGCAAGCTAACAGCCAACTAAAGGATGAATAAACAAACACAGGTTTAATTTGAAAAAAAAAGACTTCTCTTACAGCAATTCCATTTCTCAGTCTTTGTCTATCTTTATGTATCTATTTCAACATATTTTCAACGAGATACATCACCAAGAGTTCCACGTTTTTTGTTTTTTGTTTTTGTTTTCATGGAGCACAAAACACCCAAGGAAATTAACCCGACTGTCTGCGGTTTGTACTAGTATTGCAAGTCAGTAGACAGTAAATGTTGTGTTTAATGTCGTCATGTTTTATTCAGGGCGGAATGTCAGACTGCTGAAGGTACTAGGTGTGGGAAACAGCTGCGTCCCAAAGATGCTCCTGCATGTAGAATGGAAGCAAATAAAGTATCCATCCATCTGCCTATTTCTCTGAGTGTCCTTCTCTCTCTGTCTTTCCCTATCTCTCTCTGTCTGTCTGTCTGTCTCTCTCTCTCTGTTTCTCTCTCTCTATCTCACTCTATCTCTCTGTCTGTCTGTCTCTCTCTCTCTCTCTCTCTTATTTATCTTACATTGTATCATTTTATCTGGTTTAAACACTGATATTCTGTGTTGTAGAGTACAAAGATTGGCTCTGAGACAGCATTCTGAAGTCTGAGGTTTGAACTCTGAAGTCTAAACTGTCTGTCTGTCTGTCTGTCTGTCTGTCTCTCCCTGTGTCTCTCTCTC
>CM060306.1:69454349-69489349 GCA_030674185.1 Monoplex corrugatus | reverse complement strand
GCTTTTCGGGTTTCTTATTTGTTTGTTCGTTCGTTTGTTTGTTTGTCGTTGTATTTTGTCCGTTTGTTTGCTTTTTGATGTCTGTCTCTTCTTCTGTACCGCTCTGTTTTGTGGTCTGTCTCTTCTTCTGTACCACTCTGTTTTGTGGTCTGTCTCTTCTTCTGTACCACTCTGTTTTGTGGTCTGTCTTCTTCTTCTGTACCACTCTGTTTTGTGGTCTGTCTCTTTTTCTGTACCACTCTGTTTTGTGGTCTGTCTCTTCTTCTGTACCACTCTGTTTTGTGGTCTGTCTCTTCTTCTGTACCACTCTGTTTTGTGGTCTGTCTCTTCTTCTGTACCACTCTGTTTTGTGGTCTGTCTTCTTCTTCTGTACCACTCTGTTTTGTGGTCTGTCTCTTCTTCTGTACCACTCTGTTTTGTGGTCTGTCTCTTCTTCTGTACCGCTCTGTTTTGTGGTCTGTCTCTTCTTCTGTACCACTCTGTTTTGTGGTCTGTCTCTTCTTCTGTACCGCTCTGTTTTGATGTCTGTCTTCTTCTTCTGTACCGCTCTGTTTTGATGTCTGTCTTCTTCTTCTGTAACGGTCTGTTTTGATGTCTGTCTTCTTCTTCTGTACCACTCTGTTTTGTGGTCTGTCTCTTCTTCTGTACCGCTCTGTTTTTGATGTCTGTCTTCTTCTTCTGTACCACTCTGTTTTGATGTCTGTCTTCTTCTTCTGTACCGCTCTGTTTTGATGTCTGTCTCTTCTTCTGTACCGCTCTGTTTTGATGTGTGTCTCTTCTTCTGTACCGCTCTGTTTTGATGTGTGTCTCTTCTTCTGTACCGCTCTGTTTTGTGGTCTGTCTCTTCTTCTGTACCGCTCTGTTTTTGATGTCTGTCTTCTTCTGTACCGCTCTGTTTTGATGTCTGTCTTCTTCTTCTGTACCACTCTGTTTTGTGGTCTGTCTCTTCTTCTGTACCGCTCTGTTTTTGATGTCTGTCTTCTTCTTCTGTACCACTCTGTTTTTGATGTCTGTCTTCTTCTTCTGTACCACTCTGTTTTGATGTCTGTCTTCTTCTTCTGTACCGCTCTGTTTATGATGTCTGTCTCTTCTGTACCGCTCTGTTTCTTTGCTTTTGATGTCTGTCTCTTCTTCTGTACCGCTCTGTTTATGATGTCTGTCTCTTCTGTGCCGGTCTGTTTCTTTGTTTTTGATGTCTGTCTCTTCTTCTGTACCGCTCTGTTTATGATGTCTGTCTCTTCTGTACCGCTCTGTTTCTTTGTTTTTGATGTCTGTCTCTTCTGTACTGCTCTGTTTCTTTGTTTTTGATGTCTGTCTCTTTTTCTGTATTGCTCTGTTTTTGATGTCTGTCTCTTCTTCTGTACCACTCTGTTTTTGATGTCTGTCTCTTCTGTGCCGCTCTGTTTCTTTGTTTTTGATGTCTGTCTCTTCTGTGCCGCTCTGTTTCTTTGTTTTTGATGTCTGTCTCTTTTTCTGTATTGCTCTGTTTTTGATGTCTGTCTCTTCTGTACCGCTCTGTTTCTTTGTTTTTGATGCCTGTCTCTTTTTCCGTACCGCTCTGTTTCTTTGTTTTTGATGTCTGTCTCTTCTTCTGTACCGCTCTGTTTATGATGTCTGTCTCTTCTGTACCGCTCTGTTTTTGATGTCTGTCTCTTCTTCTGTACCGCTCTGTTTCTTTGTTTTTGATGTCTGTCTCTTCTGTACTGCTCTGTTTCTTTGTTTTTGATGTCTGTCTCTTCTGTACTGCTCTGTTTCTTTGTTTTTGATGTCTGTCTCTTCTGTACTGCTCTGTTTCTTTGTTTTTGATGTCTGTCTCTTCTGTACTGCTCTGTTTCTTTGTTTTTGATGTCTGTCTCTTTTTCTGTACTGCTCTGTTTTTGATATCTGTCTCATCTTCTGTACCGCTCTGTTTTTGATGTCTGTCTCTTCTGTACCGCTCTGTTTTGATGTCTGTCTCTTCTGTACCGCTCTGTTTCTTTGTTTTTGATGTCTGTGTCTTTTTCTGTACCGCTCTGTTCTTCTTCTCTTCTTTTCCTTGGCTACCGCCTTCATCATAGTGAAGATTCTGTGGACTATAAGGGGGGTCTGCGTGCAGTTTAAGTTTCCTGAGGTAGACTATGCTGGGCCGGGGGAGGGGGGGTGTTGTGGGGTGGGGGTCTCTTCTTCTGTACCGCTCTGTTCCTTTGTTTTTGATGTCTGTCCCTTCTTCTGTACCGCTCTGTTTTCGATGTCTGTATCTTCTTCTGAACCACTCTGTTTCTTTGTTGTTGATGTCTGTGTCTTCTTCTGTACCGCTCTGTTTCTTTGTTGTTGATGTTTGTCCCTTCTTCTGTACCGCTCTGTTTCTTTGTTGTTGATGTCTGTGTCTTCTTCTGTACCGCTCTGTTTCTTTGTTTTTGATGTCTGTCCCTTCTTCTGTACCGCTCTGTTTCTTTGTTGTTGATGTCTGTGTCTTCTTCTGTACCGCTCTGTTTCTTTGTTGTTGTTTGTCCCTTCTTCTGTACCGCTCTGTTTTGATGTCTGTCTCTTCTGTACCGCTCTGTTTTGATGTTTGTCTCTTCTTCTGTACCGCTCTGTTTTGATGTCTGTCTCTTCTTCTGTACCGCTCTGTTTTGATGTTTGTCTCTTCTTCTGTACCGCTCTGTTTTGATGTTTGTCTCTTCTTCTGTACCACTCTGTTTTGATGTCTGTCTCTTCTTCTGTACCACTCTGTTTTGATGTCTGTCTCTTCTTCTGTACCACTCTGTTTTGATGTCTGTCTCTTCTTCTGTACCGCTCTGTTTTGATGTCTGTCTCTTCTTCTGTACCGCTCTGTTTTGATGTCTGTCTCTTCTTCTGTACCGCTCTGTTTTGATGTTTGTCCCTTCTTCTGTACCACTCTGTTTCTTTGTTGTTGATGTCTGTCTCTTGTTCTGTACCGCTCTGTTTTGATGTCTGTCTCTTCTTCTGTACCGCTCTGTTTTGATGTTTGTCCCTTCTTCTGTACCACTCTGTTTCTTTGTTGTTGATGTTTGTCCCTTCTTCTGTACCGCTCTGTTTTGATGTCTGTCTCTTGTTCTGTACCGCTCTGTTTTGATGTCTGTCTCTTCTTCTGTACCGCTCTGTTTTGATGTCTGTGTCTTCTTCTGTACCGCTCTGTTTCTTTGTTGTTGATGTTTGTCCCTTCTTCTGTACCGCTCTGTTTTTGATGTCTGTCTCTTCTTCTGTACCGCTCTGTTTTGATGTCTGTCTCTTCTTCTGTACCGCTCTGTTTTGATGTCTGTCTCTTCTTCTGTACCGCTCTGTTTTGATGTTTGTCCCTTCTTCTGTACCGCTCTGTTTCTTTGTTGTTGATGTTTGTCCCTTCTTCTGTACCGCTCTGTTTTTGATGTCTGTCTCTTGTTCTGTACCGCTCTGTTTTGATGTCTGTCTCTTCTTCTGTACCGCTCTGTTTTGATGTCTGTCTCTTCTTCTGTACCACTCTGTTTTGATGTCTGTCTCTTCTTCTGTACCGCTCTGTTTCTTTGTTGTTGATGTTTGTCCCTTCTTCTGTACCGCTCTGTTTTGATGTCTGTGTCTTCTTCTGTACCGCTCTGTTTCTTTGTTGTTGATGTTTGTCCCTTCTTCTGTACCGCTCTGTTTTGATGTCTGTCTCTTCTTCTGTACCACTCTGTTTTGATGTCTGTCTCTTCTGTACCGCTCTGTTTTGATGTCTGTCTCTTCTTCTGTACCGCTCTGTTTTGATGTCTGTCTCTTCTTCTGTACCGCTCTGTTTTTGATGTCTGTCTCTTCTGTACCACTCTGTTTTGATGTCTGTCTCTTCTTCTGTACCGCTCTGTTTTGATGTCTGTCTCTTTTTCTATACCGCTCTGTTTTGATGTCTGTCTCTTCTGTACCGCTCTGTTTCTTTGTTTTTGATGTCTGTCCCTCTTCTGTACCGCTCTGTTTCTTTGTTTTTGGTGTCTGTCTCCTGTTCTGTACCGCTCTGTATCTTTGTTTTTGGTGTCTGTCTCCTGTTCTGTACCGCTCTGTTTCTTTGTTTTTGGTGTCTGTCTTCTTCTGTACCGCTCTGTTTCTTTGTTTTTGGTGTCTGTCTTCTTCTGTACCGCTCTGTTTCTTTGTTTTTGGTGTCTGTCTTCTTCTGTACCGCTCTGTTTCTTTGTTTTTGGTGTCTGTCTTCTTCTGTACCGCTCTGTTTTTATGTCTGTCTCTTCTTCTGTACCGCTCTGTTTCTTTGTTTTTGATGTCTGTCCCTTCTTCTGTACCGCTCTGTTTCTTTGTTTTTGGTGTCTGTCTCCTGTTCTGTACCGCTCTGTATCTTTGCTTTTGATGTCTGTCTCTTCTTCTGTACCGCTCTGTTTCTTTGCTTTTGATGTCTGTCTCTTGTTCTGTATTTATCTGTGCGTTTGTTTGTGTCTTCTGTCTCTTCTTCTGCAGTGTTCCTGTGTCTTCATCTCGTCGACGTCCCCCTTGATGATACCAGGGACTCTTTGAGCATAAATAGTATCCCCACCTTCTGAAAATTCTACGTTAGAAATTTCTTCTTTTCTGTCAGTCTCTTTGTTTCTGCCATTTTCCTTTGCTTCCTGTCATTTGTTCCTATCACTTCCTGCCTTGCTAGTCCATTCACCTGTATGTGTTCGAGAAAGTCTTATGTAATTTCTCTTAGAATTGCCAATTGGGTACATGTGTTAAGTATATTTTTGGCTTTAGGGAGATGAGATATGCAGAAGTAATTTTAGGTAACTTAGGCCCGTTTTTTTAAACACGTTTCAGTGTCCTTACTTATGTTTAAATTTGTATTTAGTTTTTTTCTTTTTTAGGACGTTATTAGAATGGAAAAAAATCAACAGTTTTGTTTAATGAAAAGAAAGATAAACAAGAAATCAGATAGAAAGATACAATCAAATCGACAAACAAACAGAAAAAAACGAACAGCAACAACGATAAAATGTACACTGCTCCTCTTTCAACTTTTCAGAAAAAAAATGTATCGTACCTCATCGCGTCACATTTTATTCTAGAAAATCGTATCACTTTGTCTCGTCGCTCTGTTAGTCTCTCTCTCCGTCTGTCGGCCTTATTCATAAGTTAAAGGAGCAGCTGTGATGAACAAGCTGAAGTACCGGTCTAGCCCAAAACATATTTTTCAATTCGATTACAGTCACAAATCAAATCACCATAAAAGCCACAACTACATGCCTGGTTTAATCATATTTTCAGGTTCATTACGTCTCTTGATCTATGTTGTTTATATAAGGTTTCATTTCCACCCTGAGTGTGTGTGTAGGTGTGTGTGTGTGTGTGTGTGTGTGTGTGTGTGTGTGTGTGTGTGTTTTTTTTTGTTTGTGTGTGTATGCGTATGTGTGTGTGTGTGTGCGTGTGTACATGTATGCATGTGTGTGTGTGTATGTATGTGTGTGTGAGTGCGTGTGTGTGTGTGTATGTGTGTGTGTGTGTGTGGAGAGAGAGAGAGAGAGACAGAGACAGAGAGAGTCAGAAAGACAGAGAAAAAAAGAGAGAGAGAGAGGAGAGAGAGAAGGAGAGAGCGAGAGAGAGAGAGAGAGAGAGAGAGAGAGAGAGAGAGAGGAGAGAGAGAGGGAGAGAGAGAGAGAGAGAGAGAGAGAGAGAGAGAGAGGAGCAGACAATTCCCCAAAACTGTTATCGGAAATCGATGACAGGATCCTGGATTTTTCCTTTAACATGTTCCCTTCGCCCACCTAAGCAGGCCCATAAACAACAGCACGCGCACACACACCCACGCGCAATACTCACAAGCACACACGCTCAGCCATACACAAACACAGACGCGCGTGTGCCCGCGCCCGCACTTGTGCCTGCACGCATGCAGACAAGGAGAGCGAGCGAGCGAGCGAACGAGAGAGAGAGAGAGAGAGAGGAGAGCCAGCCAGACAGACAGAGACAGACAGAGACAGAGAGACACAGACACAGACATAGACAGAGACACAGAGACAGACAGACAGGGAGAAAGAGAGACAGAGACAGAGACAGAGAAACAGAGAGACATACAGAGACAAACAGGCAAACAGAGATAGAGAGAGAGACAGAGAAAGAGAAACAGAGAGAGAGAGACAGAGAGAGAGAGACAGAGAGAGAAACAGAGAGAGAGAGACAGAGAGAGAGACAGAGAGAACGAGCGAGAGAGAGAGGTGTGTGAGCAAGAGAGAGAGAGAGAGCGCGAGCGAGAGAGAGAGATAGAGAGAGCAAGCGAGCGAGCTAGAGAGAGAGAGAGAGAGAGAGAGAGAAGACAGACAGACAGACAGAGACAGAGGCAGAGAGACAGACAGAGAGAGAGAGAGGAGAGAGAGAGAGAGAAGACAGACAGACAGACAGACAGACAGACAGACAGATGACAGACAGACAAGATTGGTCGTAAATAAAGTATGGACGTTGAAGCTCTCCTTTAATCATGACCAAGGCTGTTAAATAACAGTGTAAAAGTGAAAATATAACTTTTAAGGCAAGTTTTCGAGCATTGACTTTAGAATCATACTGCACGTGTTTTTTTTTTTTTTTTATAGCGTCCAATGCATGTACTATGTTTGTGTCTACAATATGCACTGTGTCCTTGGTATCAGTTTCTCTTCATCAAATAAATATATTGCGTTTCTTCTGTTACTTTTTCCTCTTTATACAAGCATGAGTCATATACCCTGTTTATTTAATGGTTTTTCCTTCCTTCTTTCCATTTGTTTTCTTTTCTTTTCTTGTTTTCGTTTACGTGGGATATAGGCTAATTATGGCATACGGTATTTAGAAACATCTAATTGCAGCGACCTTTTTCAACAAACTGAAGCAAACTAACTTGATTTTTCACTTTTTTGAATCGAGAATTTTCAGCTGCGCAAAGGACATGGAAGGATAGCAGCTGCTCCATGCGATTCATTGTCTAGACTTTGTTATATTTCATTATTTATGTGTTTTGTCTTCCCATTTATTACACCATATTAAGAACCCAGAATCTCGTATGATGACAATAAGGGTGATAATCGTGATGGTGTGAATTTCAAAGTAGAATTGAGACTACGTGACAGGGCTAAACTGTACGCTTACTGTCACGATATATGTCCTGGTGTCAACCAGGCCCGAGGGATACAGACATTTACTGTGGGCGTCTGGATATTTAAGTAATATCCTCAATGACGCATTGTGAAATGGATGAGTCACGACTGTGTGCCTAAAGTCTTCCCATTGGGCCCATAGCACAATCATCTCTGGGTAGGACATTGTTGGAAAAATAAAACCCTCTCACAATGGATTGAAACCGACAATCTTACCAGTCAGCGGTTTATTGCATTAACCACTGCAAAACAGGGACTAGGTTCTTTATAAGTTGCTTTCGTTCTAGTTTCCTTTTCTAATGTTTTGATTTGTTATTGAATACTGATTTTTTTAATATGCAGTATGCATATTACCCTCAAGGGAAGAAGGGTTTCAAGTCTTAATTACTTCGGAAGGAACCAGTGCCGATCACTTTGCCCTGATATGGCTCTACGCAGTCGGCTGGGCTTTAAACAACTATCACAGTCACAAGCGTTGATCACTAGGTCTCAGTTTGAAACTGGACTTAATTTGAGTTGACGTCAGGACTATTTCTCAAAGGAAACACTATTGATTATAATGTCTCAGGAATCGGAGTTGGTTTGATGTTTCAATTATTTCTCTACGGAATCGGTATTGATGACTAAATCTCAGTTTCGTTCTAGTGTTGATTTGAATGTCTCTATTACCTCCATTAGGACTCTTTGTTGACTGCTAATGGGTTATGGGTGTCACAATCCTGGAGTTTCGTTCGTCAATAGAGGTTTTATTATTCCCACGTCCATTAGGAAAGGGGCTATGAAGACGAAAGCGGCTAATTTGCAAACAGGGAGATGGAATGGCAATCCAGTGATTAAATGGAATGGTATAGTCCAGTAAAATAGATCCCTTGTCGAAACAGGACGTTGTGGGTTAGTGTCCTGATTTGGGAATGATCTAACCCATCTTACTCCGAATCCATTAGCCAAGCCCCCATCAGTGACCCGTTAGCTTAAGGGGGCAGACCTACCCAGACCTACCCTGATGTATACATCAGACATAATAATTATGTTCAAAAATTTTCATCCGATTTCCTTGATATTTGGTACACATATAGCAGGGACAGGGACATATAGCGGGTAGTAAAATCTTGCAGTTCTGCTTGAAGGAAACATTTTTATCAAAAGTTGTATTATATTTTTTTTATCAAAATTATTCAAAAAATTGGTTGTGATTATGTACAGAAAATAGTGATAGTAGAGCTAAGATTTTACTACATGCTATACATACTATACAGATGTGTTTGCTCACTAAATATCAAATTCCTAACATGAATATATGTGTAGTTATAAATGTCACAGTATGTATTATATTTTTTCATTTTCGCGAGAACATTTTTTAATTAATTAATTTTTGTCAACTTTTCATAACTCACAGACCCCAACAAAGATATTCAATCCAAAGAATACTGTCTGAGTATCTTCTTGCCAAATATCATGGTGATTGGTTAATTAGAAACTGAAACACTGAACATCACAATCTTGGTACCGAAATCTGGGTAGGTCTGCCCCTTAACTGGTTCAAATGCCATGCTGATATCGTGGATAGGTTCTCAATCGGCCACATATTCTTCATTCTGTCTTTTTCTTTTCTTTTACATTCAAGACCTTGCTAGCGCAAAAAAAAAGAAAAAGTTTTGCATCGAATTAAGGAGCCTGCCAATTGTCTGCTGTCTGATTTGGATGGAGCGCATATGGAATCATTCGAATAGGATGAATCATTCTGGAGCTAAGTCTAAAACCCCTTCCACCACCTGGCATTGTACTCATTGGTGGTTTGGGTGGTAATCTTTTAAGTCAGGGAGTAACACAAGTTCCCATATACAGCATGCATTTAGCAGACGTAAATGAAACCCGAGAGAGAGAGACAGAGAGAGAGTAGAGGAGAGAGAGAGAAGAGAGAGAGAAAGAGAGAGAGAGAGAGAAGAGAGAGAGAAGAGAGAGAGAGAGACTGAGAAAGAGACTGAGAGAGAGAATGAGAGAGAGAGAGACAGAGAGAGAGAGAGAGAGAGACAGAGAGAGACAGACAGACACAGACAGACAGACCGACCGAGACAGAGTTAGATAGAGACAGATTTAGAAAGAGAGAGAGAGAGAGAGAGAGAGAGAGAGAGACAGAGACAGAGAGAGACAGAACAGAGAGAACAGACAGACAGACAGACAGACAGACAGACAAATAGATTTTGACACTGGCTCATGGTCTGATGTGAAGGCCACGGACACCAAAACAAACTAGGGATTAAGATGGTCAAGGGCAACATTTTTATCTATTGCTTTTCATATGTCATGTTTTATCACAATATAAAGACCAAAGAGAAAGAGAGAGGGAGAGAAAAGGTGGTGTTGTAAAAGGAGTGGGCAGAAAACAAAACAAAAAAGCAGAAAGAAAGAAAGAAAAAAAGAAAACACATACACACACACACACACACACACATACACACACACACACAACACACACACACACACACACACACACACACACACACACAGACACACACACACACACGTACACACACACGCACACACACAAATAAACAAACAAACAAACAAGCAAACAAACCACACAAACAAACAAACACAAACAAACAAACAAAACGAAAACAACAACAACAACAACAACAACAAAACAAAAACAAAAACAAAAACCAACAACGGCGCCGCATTTCGACGATGCAGTTTTCATTTCAGCGGGAAAATCTTCATTTTGACGAAATGGAAAACAAATGTACAGTACTCTTCAATATACTACATACAGAATAAACAAGAAGAGGGGGATGGACACACGATTATAATGACAACAATTTGTGCAGAAACAAACAAAGAAGACCAAAACAGCGGAGAGAAAAGAGGAACACCAAGACAATTCCAATAATTTCAGAACAAGATTTTTTTAATGTCACAATCCACAATAATCCAACATTTTTTTTTTTTTTTTCAAAGGCATGAGTTCACGAACATAAAACATTTAATCACATGCCTTAATATCAACTCTTAAAACTATGACATTCAAAAAAAAATATACATATATATATCTACACAAAAAAATGTCTTCACAAAAACTCTTTCAATTTAACTGCAAGAAAGAAAGGTACACAAAAAAACTCTTAAATCTTGAAATATAGAGATAAAAAAATGCAGTTGACAACAAAAAGTTTTAAATCTAGAACAATAAGAAAAAAATAATACCTTAACACCCTCACTGTGAGTGACACTGGTGGTCATTATAACACAGTTTGTCTCTCTCCCAGACGCTGCAAAGATACATGGTTAACATTTCCCTTTTCCCCTAACATAACTCACCTCACGTTTTTGTTCCATCAGATTACCAAGCAGGGGGAAAATGACAGCAACACACAGAACATTATTTGGCGCATAAAAAGAAGATGTAACAAAAAATACCGATTATGTTTTATACATGAAAATAAGAAATGCAAAATGAAACACTGGAGAAATAAAAAAAAAGACGAAAAAAAAAGACAACAGGTCTATGAACAGAAAAAGAGCTGGTACAGAGAACAGATAAGTACATAATGGAAAAACAAAGCAAAACACAAAAACAAAGGATCCAAAGCCATGTTGAAATCATCCTTTTGTAAATATAGCTAGCTAGATAGATAAACAAAAAAAATAGTGAATAAATAAATAAATAGTAAGTGAATGAAAAAACAAACAAACAAACAAACAAACAACAATACAAACAAACAAACAACAAAAATAAATAAATAAATAATAATGAATGAAAAAATAAATAAACGAATGAACAAATAAATATACTAATAATTGAATAGAAATGAACAAACAAACAAACAAACAATCAAACAAACAAACAAACAAATAAATAAGTAAATAGATAAATAGATGAATAAATAAGTAAATGAATAAACAAACAAACAAGCAAACAAATAAATAGATAAATAAATAGATAAATAAAAAATATAAATAAGTAGATGAATAAATAAATAAATAAATGAATATATAAACAAATCAACAAGTGAATAATTAAATACATAAATAAATAAATAATAGTAGAAATAGACAAATCAATAAATAAAAAATAATAATAATAGATAAATAATAGTAATAAATAAATAATAATAATAATAATAAAAATAAATAAATAAATAAATAAATAAATAAATGTACAAATAAACAGACAAACGAAGAAATAAATGTATAGACCAATAAATTAATAATCAGTAAATAATAGATAAAATAAATAAATAAACAAATCTAGATGTTATACTTTTCAAGGTCAATGTGACTTTTTAAAACCTCCAAATGGAATTAAACTTGAGGTGAAACGAAGAAAAACGGTAAACTGTCACAGACATCGAAAACAGCATATAAATATTGTCACAGAAGATATTGTTTACACCATTTCTCGAACAGTGCTGATTGTCTTTGTGACCTTGAACTTTGCATCATGACCTTCGAACTTCGCAGATCTGGCGACTCCTCAATGGTCTACTCCCCTGACCTAGGTGCGGTAAAAGATCTCCAGAAACAGCTGAAAACACGTTGTCAACAGGTTTTGTCGTAGACAGAAAGCAACACACACACACACACACACACACACACACACACACACACACACACACACACACACATATATACACACACACACACACACACACACACACACACATAACAATATATATATATATATATATATATATATATATATATATATATATATATATATATATATTGTTGAATATTCAACATTTAGTAGATCCTTTAACCCCAAGGAGGGTATGGTAGATATCAGCAAGTAAATGAAAATCCAACAGGATTAACATACGACATATAGCAGAAATATTTCTTTTTCAACAGAATGAAAATACATTTGAAGTTGTCTTACAATAGAATACTCCAACGTTAGAAAGATTGCTATACCATTTTAGAAAATTTGATAAATTTGTTAAATTCAATAAATAATTTTGTTTCAGGAATAAAGTTACACAATGAGAACATTGATTGAATTTACAGACATTGTTTTGTGGAGTAAATTTCAGTTGGTCATCACAGAACTTACAACATTCAAAAATACGACGAAACTCATCACAAAATTTTATATATTTTGCTTTGTCTGTCCACTCCTTTGGTTTACCCAACTAAGTCTAAAGATTGTAACAGATGCATCGGAATTTAATCAAAGGAAAAACATAGATATCTTATAACTGTTTTATATATTCTCTATCTCAAATTTGTTATCGAAATATCGATATACTATGCATTTACTGCTGGTTTCCAAAGATCTGAGCTTCCAGACTTGCTGATGGTTATAACAACAACAACAACAACAACAACATACACACACACGCGCACACACACAGACACACACACGCACACACACACACACTGACAACACACACACACACACTAACACACACACACACACACACACACACACACACACACACACACACACACACACACACACACACACACACACACAACACCTCTGGCCGACATGAAACAATCTCAATTCATGTCTGACTGGGAAAAAAGACGAGGGGTAAACATCGTTTTAGTTATTATTCACCACGCTCATCAAGACCTTACCAGTGCATCGGGTTTTGTGCAGGATCAAGGAGTCTGCCAGATAATTGCTGGCAAATTTCGGTGGAGCGCATATGGAATAGTTCTCTTGAACAAGTTGCAAACTTAAAATACAACCTGGTGGAATGATGGCCTAGCAGTTAAGGATTACTGCCAAGAATCGAGAGATTTCAGGTTCGAGCACACGTTGACTCTAGGATGTTCTTTCCCGATCCCCTTTTCACTTCCACTATACCTTGATCTGTGAGCTGGATGTTAGCCTTTTTGGTTGAAACAACATACCAAATTAATTCAATTTTTGGCTTGACTTGGCGTGCGTAAAAGAACCCAAAACAGTGAAACGACTGTCCCTGGCAAAAGTTAAGAACAATCCATTTTGACAGGCAAAGGAAAATATGTTGAAACAAAATGTAAAACTCAGTGGCGCCGTTCTAATGGTGATGAGCTTGTCCAGTATAAATCAGCTTGTATTCCATTCTGACAAAAAAGGTCTTACGTCAAAAAGTCACAATAAAAACAAACAAAATACAATACCACACAGAATAACACAGCACAATACAATGCAGTACAGTACAGCACAATACAACAGACCACAACACAAATTATTATTGATTTTGATACAAAGCTCATATTACATAAGTCAAAAGGAACGATTACAGTTGATCCTGCTGCAATCGACTCAGTCACCGCAAAGATCCATTATTCAGCACACTGAGACAATACAACAATCACCCGTAACGATAGTATTGTGGTATGAGGAATGTGTAAATAACAACTCCCTTTCACTAAGATAAACAAATAAGGAAACAAAAAACAAAGAAACGAACGAACGAAGAACGAACGAACGAACGAACGAACGAACGAACGAACGAACGATCAAACCAACCAACCAACAAGGGTCAACCGTTACGAAAATTATTGTATCATCATTATTATTATTATTATTATTATTATTATTATTATCATTATTATTATCATTATTATTATTATCGTGATTGTAGGCACTTTCTGAACATTGTCTTTCCGAAACAGGTCATGTTCTTGAAACCATACAGGTTTACAAGTAAAAAAAGAAACTGTCAGCCTTCGAAAAATATTTGGAACCAAAACACTGAAAGACACAAAAACAGAACAAAATGCATTTTCCACTGAGGAAACATGACACGCGCATATTTTCTGCGGAATTCCTTTGTCAAAGATATAGAAGGAGAAATAAATAAAAAGACCATAAAAAAATTAGCTATAAAAAAGTTAAACATCAAATGAAATTATGTTTTCCCGAACCAGTTACAATGGAGTTGAAAAATACCATTTTTCTGAAATCGAACTTGGCGATTTTGTCTTCGCTTGCAGCTTTAAAACGCCTGACAAAAGCAAAACAAAAAACAAAACAAACATACAAACAAACAAACAAACCAAACCAAACCAAACCAAACCAAACCAAACCAAACCAAACCAAACCAAACCAAACCAAACCAACCAAACCAAACCAAACCAAACCAAACCAAACCAAACCAAACCAAACCAAACCAAACCAAACCAAACCAAAACCAAAAAGCCATCATTTTGGGCAAAAAATGGCGCCTATCTTGCTTCGGCCATCAAACACATTTGTGGTGTGTGAATTTCTAGTTTAGTTCATGTAGATTTTGTCATGCATGAAACTCGATTAACTGAAAACACTAAAGCCCCAGAAGAAGTATGTAACAAACGGGGTCTGTGAGTGTCCCTTTGCTGTATTCTTGAAACACCCTAGCATCCCGTCTGAGACCGAATGCAGGCTAATCAATTCCATCTTTGAATCTACACTCATTTATCGGTGCCCCTGGAACCTCTAAGACCAAACGTAAACTAGACAGTTTCATCTTTCTTCCCACACACACCAGTGACAAATCTGGACCCATTAAGACCAAATGTAAGCTAATCAGTGCCATCTTTGTTCCCACACTCACCAGACCAGTGTCAAACCTGGACCCACTAAGACCAAATGTAAGCTAACCAGTATGTTTGTTCTCACACTCACTTACCAGTGTCACACCTGGATCCATTGAGACCATATGTAAACTACTCCGTACCTTTGTTCTCACATTCATTAACCAGGTTAGAGGCAAACCTAGACCCACTAAGATCAAATGTACGCTAATCAGTTCCATTTTGTTCACTATTCACTTACCAGCGGCAAACCTGAACCCACTGATACCATATGGAAGCTAATCAGTTCCATCTTTGTACCTACACTCACTTACCTGTGTCTCCTTGACCCTCTAAGACCAAATGTAAGCTAATCAGTTCCATTTTATTCTCACACTCACTTCCCAGAATCAAACCTGTTTATCAGTGTCAGACCAGTACCCACTGAGACCAACTGTAACCTAATCCGTTCCATTTTCATTCCCACACTCATTACCAGACCAGTGTCAAACATGAACCCACTAAGACAAACGTAAACTAATCAGTTCCATCTTTGTTCCCTCACTCACTTACCAGTGACACCTGGACCCACTGAGACCATCTGTAACCTAATCAGTTCCATCTTTGTTCCTACACTCACCAGTGGTAAACCTGGACCCACTGAGACCAAACGTAAGCTAATCAGTTCCATCTTTGTTCCTACACTCACCAGTGGCAAACCTGGACCCACTCAGACCAAACGTAAGTTATCAGTTCCATCTTTGTTCCCACACTCACTTACCAGACCAGTGTCAAACCTGGATCCAATAAGACCAACTGTAAGCTACTCAATTCCATCTTTGTTCTCACACTCACCAGTGTCAAATCTGGATCTACTAAGACCAAATGTAAACTAATCAATTCCATCTTTGTTCTCACACTCACAGTGTCAAATCTGGATCTACTAAGACCAAATGTAAACTAATCAATTCCATCTTTGTTCTCACACTCATCAGTGTCAAATCTGGATCTACTAAGACCAAATGTAAACTAATCAATTCCATCTTTGTTCTCACACTCATCCAGTGTCAAATCTGGATCTACTAAGACCAAATGTAAACTAATCAATTCCATCTTTGTTCTCACACTCACCAGTGTCAAATCTGGATCTACTAAGACCAAATGTAAACTAATCAATTCCATCTTTGTTCTCACACTCATCAGTGTCAAATCTGGATCTACTAAGACCAAATGTAAACTAATCATTCCATCTTTGTTCTACACTCACCAGTGTCAAATCTGGATCTACTAGACCAAATGTAAACTAATCAGTTCCATCTTTGTTCTCACATCATCGTGTCAAATCTGGATCTACTAAGACCAAATGTAAACTAAATCAGTTCCATCTTTGTTCTCACACTCATGTGTCAATCTGGATCTACTAAGACCAAACGTAAACTAATCAGTTCCATCTTTGTTCCCACGCTCACCAGACCTGTGTCAAACCTGGACCCAATAAGACCAGCTTAACTGTAAGCTAATCAATTCCATCTTTGTTCTCACACATCACCAGCTTAGTGGCAAATCGGGACCCACTGACACAAAATGCAAACTAATCAGTTCCATCCGTGTTCCTACACTCACTTTCCAGTGTCAAACCTGGACCACTGAGACCAAATGTAACTCATTAACTCCATTTTCGTTCTCACATTCACTTACTAGGTTAGTGGCAAACCTTGAACCACTTTGGTCTCAGTTTCGACTTGAGAAACTGAAACTGAAACTGAAACCATCTTTGTTCCCCATTCACTTACCAGTGGCAAGCCTGAACCCACTGATACCAAATGTAAGATAAACGGTTCCATCTTTGTACCTACAATCACTTACCTGTGTCCCCTGGACCCACCGAGTCCAAACGTAGGCTAATCGGCTCCATCTTCATTCCCACACTCAATACCAGATAAGTGTCAAACCTAGACCCACTAAGACCAAACGTAAACTAATCAATGCCTCTTTGTTCCCACATTCACGTACTAGTGTCAAACTCTGACCCACTAAGACCAAATAAAATGAATCAGTTCCATCTTCGTTCTCACACTCAACTACCAGCATCAATCCTACACCCAATGAGACAAATGTGAAATAATCAAGAATCAAACGTGGAGCCTGACAAAGCTTCTTGAACGGAAAAATCAGGACCAGCGAGATGCTCTGCTTGGGCAAAGTCCCACAGAATCCGACGAGACATGAACGGTAACATGAGATCAGAAAAATGGTGGGTGACAACAGCAAATCCACCATTATATTCAAGAGGAGAATTAGATAGTGCTGGCACCTCACGCGACAATCAACTTACCGTCCAGCCCCAGAGTAAATGCAGATGCCTGGCTTCAAGGCCAGAAGCCAACTGACCAAGACCTGGCTTGATGGTGCCAAAGAGACCTCTGCATGGCCAGATAGGTTCATTTTCCAGGTCCCTTCCCTTGAGGTCCAATTAGCCGTCTTACCTTTCTATACTATCGGTCAAAGAGAGAAAGAGAGAGAGAATGAGAGAGAGGGAGAGGAAGAGAGAGAGAGAGAGAGAGAGAGAGAGGAGGGAGAGGGAGGAAGAGGGAGGATGACGGCTTGGATCAGGGGTCGCATGCCCTACTACCTTCATGATTTTTCCTTCCCAGTTTGCGAGTACTTTGTGCCCTGGAGATTTGGTCACTGCTGGTGACTGCTTTTTCTTAATGATGGCAGTACGTGCCTTGATTTGATTCTTGAATCCTGATTGGGTGCCTGATAAACATTATTAGTATCATTGTTATTATTTCAGTTTTTATCATCATAATCATCATCATCATCATCATCATCATCATCATCATCATCGTCGTGCGTCGTCGTCGTCGTCGTCGTCATCATCATCATCATCATCATCATCTCATCATCATCCCACCTATCAAGGCCTGCTGTTCGCTGCAGACCGACAGGTATTTCTTCTTGCGGCACCTCCAGCGGTTTCAATACCAGGGTGAAAGAAAATGAATAAAAAAACATTAATCATAAGATTAAAAAGTTTGCTTGTGTTAAATGCATTTGTAACTGCTGTGAGAACGCAGTATTCCATGTCTGAAATGTTTTCTGGCATAAATAGAGACAAACGGCAATAAAGTGTCAGAATAGTAACGATTTTTACATATCAATTTTTCTCTCAATATAAAGTTGTCTAAACACAAAATGCAACGATAAATCAACAGTAACATTTCGAAAAAAAGTACAAGTGAACTTTGGTAGGCGGGGCTATTTCAGGAACGTAAAGCATCGTGTGTGTGTGTGTGTGTGTGTGTGTGTGTGTGTGTGTGTGTGTGTGTGTGTGTGTGTGTGTGTGTGTGTGTGTGTGTGTGTGTGTGTGTGTGTGTGTGTGTGTGTGTGAGAGTGTGGGGGGATGGGAGGTGGTAGTCAATAGCTCCGCCCATTCTTCTTCGGAAGGTCAGATGAGAAGATGGACCCTTAGGCATGTTTCAGTTGTATAATCGATGGAAAAGGGTCGAATGTGTTACAATTGAGACTGTTGTGATTGTTCTGACTGAGTTAAGTTATTATTGCGCTAAATAATGTTGGTCCAATATATATCCACCGCATAATATCTACTAACACACAAGAAAAATATATCGACATTTTTATAACTCACACACACACACACACACACACACACACACACACACACACACACACACACACACACACACACACACACACACACACACACACACACACACACACACACACACTTCAACATATAACTCCGTTTCTTCTTCGAGTTATTTGGAAATGGAATGAAACCACAGAGACAAATTACAACCACATCCCCTTCAGTGGACACATAAAGGTGATCAGGCGCAAAAGGCAGGACTGGTCCCCACCGACTTTTACGATAGTCATGATTATTGGCACAACAAGAAAACGTAGACAGAAAGTCATCACGGAAATCGATGTCACAAAAGAAGACGAATACAACACGTAACAAAACACAACAATTTTCATGTTCCCGTGAAATGCTGGCACTTCACATTCTAATTATAATTCACGGTACATAAGCAACACGAGTATCTGAATCCTTTAGTAACGATTGTCTTGTTCATCCAAAAAACCCAGCCGAATTTTATTTCTCATTTTGTCCACATGAACACTACGTCAGTGTCGTGATGAATTACGACAGTGCATGCAGATGTACATGCATCCCTGTCATGTCACGTCAACCTGCAATGGACCAATGCAGAATTGTTTATCTTCAATACAATCCATATTGCTTACGGTCAAACATACCAATGCATGTTTTTCTTATCTTCAATGCTGTCTGTATTGTTTACAGTCAAACAGACCACAAACAAAATTCAGTACATATTCATTTCAAGGAAAAAAATCATCATCGCAACTGGTCATCGTTTTGTTGAAAACAAGACGTCTGTCGTCCGCGCCTGTAGATTTGGGAAACACGCCCATAAATAGAAAAATTACTGAGTATTTTGCCAGAATCAGGTAACATTAACAGTATGACACTGAAAACACGAGTACATTTTAAGAGTAGACAAGTATTTTCTTCCGCCCAATTTTTCGCACTGTTTCCGCTTAACTTATGCCACTCATTTTATCTCTCTAACATCTCCACGCTGATTGTGTGGCAATTTCAGTACCATCGACTCAATAAGACTGGTCCAGTCGCCATAAGTCTGCTTACTACACATCGTTAAACTGCTGTCAAGTCATATCGCTGGAGTTCACAAGCGACTTTCATACCCAATGTATACAGGATATCAGGATGGAAAACCTGATGACAACTTAGTTGCTGAGCCAAGCCAAGTGACCATTATTTCATATGGAGACTGGTTCACTATTTTGCCAGAGCCATAGACTCAAGAAGCCATGTATCGAGTTCAGTCTCATTCCACAATATGCATATTGGTTTGTTCGCTATCCGGCATACGATGCTCCAATCATTCTCATCGTGTCAGTGTCGCATAGGTTCCCCTCTTCATTCTAAGACCTTACCAGCATATAGAATTCTGTGCAGGCTCAAGGCAGTCTGTCAGATGTCTGCTGGCTAGCTGATATGGGTGAAACGCATATGGAATTGTCCAAGTGCGATGGATCCATCTTTGGATAAACTCCAGGCTCCAGACTCTAGAGCGTCATCTGTGATCTGAATCACGCCACCACGCTACCTCACATTCTGTCAACCATCGAGCATGACCCAGGCATGGAAGTGGCCAAAGAAACTAAAACTGCAGTTATCATGGGACCAGGGAAGGAAGCGTCAAAGAATCTGAGACATGTTCACATGGCAGTTCAGAAGACATGATGATGATGCCGACGATGACGATGATGATGATAATGATGATGATGGTGGTGATATTGATGATGTTGTTGTTGATGATGATGATGATGATGATGATGATGATGATGATGGACCAGGCTTAAACAGAGTCCATTTTGATTTAAGAGAGCATTCCAGAGCTGCAAACCAAGCTGTCATTATCGTATATTACCCGGTTTAACCAACAGACTCAAACCACATTCGTGAAATAGATGACGATCAACTATGTGGGTTGGTTACAATCTTCTCAACCGAGCAAAACTCCGGGGGAAAAAAGCCGACTGGAGGCGATGTTGGTGACATGGTGACGGTTTGATGCCACAGCCTTCTGTTTGTTAGCCCACTGGGTTAACAACTATTTGACAACAACTGGAAAGACCTGCTTCGGATAATGATGGTGGAATGGTGATGATTTGATGCAACAGCTTTCTGGTTATTAGCCCATTGGGTTATCCCTTCGCAACGATACGAGAATGTGTTGAATGTGTACATGCACACGAGACCAAAAAACAAAATGAAAACATACGGCTTGGGCTAAAAAAAAGAAACAGGTCGTTTCAACATTCCTTTACGAGCTTGGTATTCTTTTCTTGTCTTTAAAAACTTGCGTTTTTTTCACGTTTACAGCTTGTTGTGCTAACCGAATCAGCACTTAAGTACAAGGACCATATAGTGTGAATATCGTCAACAGAAAACGTAAACTCCGTCAACAATATGTTTTATACCGCGATATTTACAAAACACACCATCAAGTATACAATATTGCCATTTTCTGAATACACCCTCTGATTAACAAATGCATAAATATTTACATGTATTATATACATTGAGCATTCCGTTCACTTTCAATCGAACAAGGGTTTGTAACAACGTTTTAAGAGTTGCCTGTAGACATGATTATGGTTTGATGGCTTTTTAAACGAAAACTTTTATCGTAAACATAATTTTTTTTATAAGTACAAGTATATGCAGTGAGCGCATTACCATTTACTGTCATACAATCAAAACTTTTATCGTAAACATAATTTTTTTTTATAAGTACAAGTATATGCAGTGAGGGCATTACCATTTACTGTCATACAATCTTAATGACCTTCCGCCATGTGGTACGATCACGATCTTCTCCATTTCCACAAGACAATTTGTGTATCCCTTTTAAAAAGCAACTGTATACATTTCTTTTTGTTTCTTGAGATATATTTTTGTTTCCCATCACAGTTGTTTATTTCTTGGTCTGTTTACTTGCCTGTTAACATTTCATGTGTGTGTGTGTGTGTGTGTGTGTGTGTGTGTGTGTGTGTGTGTGTGTGTGTGTGTGTGTGTGTGTGTGTGTGTGTGTGTGTGTTTGTTTCAGTTGTTATATGTATTCATTTATATATCAATGATTTGATTAGTTCGTTCAGTCATTTATCAATCAAGAAAACAGACCGGCTGGTTTAGTTAGTTCATATCATGTTTTTCAGTGATCGGTGATGCCGGCAGATTGGTTTTAAGTTAAAACATTTCTAATGTGTTTCCTTTATTGTGCTGGTTTTTTTGTGTTTTTTTTGTTTTTGTTTTTTTGTTTATTCATTTGCTTGTTTGTTGCTCTAATTTCTAACTTTGCGCCATACAAAGACAGCCACTGAAATGTCCGTAAAAACGAGGTGTATAGGCTATATAAATTCCCTGGTTCACCATTCTTTGAAAAGCGCACAATATCTTGCGTTTCCATTTAAACTGGAATGAACACAGTATAGGCCTATTTTTGCATACTATTCAATGTCATGAACATCTGAGGAATTTTAGTTATGTGGCCCTCTGACACACCTGGCTATTATTTAATCGACAGTGAGGTACCTATACCACTGCCTAGCAAGATAATGTATATAAAGAACCTTTCTCATGAGGGCCACTCACCAACATTTACTTCTCTCTCGTCTGAGTCAAATCACATCATACTCAGTGTTGCTAGAAATATGTTGAAGTCCCAACAGTGGATAACATGACACAGAAGTGTCAGTAAACGGTGGCTAGGCAGTAATACGGAATACAGGAGTCTGGTCCTCATGCCGACAAAATCAGTTTATTTAAAAGCCAAAATAGTCTCTATATAAAAGTGTTCAGGTTTAAAGCCAGTGTTTCTCACAAAACGTAGTCTACTCCACCACTGTCCTTTCAAGACGCAGTCATCCCGCTTATTTGCACGAAGAAATATTTTTAAGTGAATTATCCTTCAGTCAACAATAACTCGCTTCACAAACTTCAGACTGAGACAGCATTGCAGTAGCTTGCCGTATCAGCACGGCTTTGAGCTTTTCTAAGAAACTGACAATGAGCAAGAACAGTTCCATCAACTTGCACGGCACCACTAGTTCAACAGCAAATTCGATCCACACAAACATAGCAGGCTCCTTGAGACAGCCTTTGGATACCAATGTAAACAGTATGGTCAGTTCTATCACACCGTGTTGCACCATGTCAACAGTAGCCAAGATTTACAAGATTGCGGCAAGTTCCACATGTCAGTACTTAAACAGGTTCTTTTTTCCTGTCCCTCTGCGTTCACGCCTCGGATGATGAGACTGGTTATATCAAAGGAGAATTATGATAGTCAGCAAGTGAGCACACAAGAGCCAACTGCTCCTCGCAGAAGGGAAACGAGGGTGCAGAAAGGCTAGACGTTAGGCAAACTAACCAACCACAGACTTATCTGTGATAAGTGATAAAGTGATTACTTTGCAACCACCATACATGCGTTATAGGTGTCATGAGAGACGTGACACAAGAACGCTAACACCAATGGATCTCCGGGACTTTTGGATGCATACTACTATTTACTACTACTACTACTACTACTACTACTACTACTACTACCACTACTACTACTACTGATACTGATACTCCTACAATTACTAAATTCAATTACATAACGCAGAATAAACTCTTTCAAACGTGAACTTAGCTATTAAATTCTTTAAAGCCAAGTCGATTTCGGAAGCCATCTTACGGTTGTCACAAGAAGAAAAAAGATCTCGAATCATCTGTGGTCATATATACAGTTCTCCAAGTGGTTGACGTCAAACTGTAATCATTACACGATTTCTGTGGGCTCTGTACACACAACCTGGCTCAGTGATTCCACACCCGTGTCCACAGACAAACTGGGCGTCGTAGTGTCAACGTCCGTCCTGTTCCACGCTTGCTCTCCACTGTTGAAGCCACTGTCCATCCCGGACATGTCCGCACCAGACATGTCCACCACTGAGCTGGGTTGACCTTCACACTCAGCCGCTGAAGGAGACGGATCCTCAAGCTGTACTACTGTCTCCTCAAAGTCCGTTCCACCACAGGGAGAAGACTTTGTTGAGGAGTGGGTGGAATCGTCGTGGGGTTGAGCAGCAGATTGAGCTGGGGGTAGTTTGACTTGAAACACGATGTCCACACAGTCGTCCGTCTCTTCAGGTTTGGGTGGGAGATCGGTGGTAGATTGTATGTGGTTCTGGGTTAGGTTCTGAGAAGGGGAGTTCTGAGGTGACTCCGGCTGAGGCAAGAGAGGACTTACCTCGTCACAATCGGCCAGTGAACTTGCTTTGTGAGAATCGACCAGAGAACTACTGTCCTTACACTCTGCCCATGAACTGGTCTCGGTACAATCGACCAGTAAACTCTTCTCGTTACAATCTGCCAGTGAACTCGTTTTCTTCTCATGTGCCAGTATACTTTCTGTATTGCAATCAACCAGTAAGGAGGCCTTGTTACAATCAGCAACTGAACTAGCTTTATTGCAATCTTTCAAAAAGCTCTCCTTGCCACAATCCGCCAATAAGCTCGACTTGTTGCAGTCAACAAGGGAACTGGCCTTGTTACAGTCCGACAGCGGGTCGAACCAAGCATCCAGAAGAGGTTTGGATCCAAACCCAGAACGATCAGCAGGTGGAGATTTAGACCAGGGTTCGGGGGATGAAGAAGTTGCAGGAGGGGTCTCTGTGCGGATCTCGGTTTGGCTGGCGACAGGGGTGGTGGGCAAAGAGGCGGCTGCCATCTTAACCAGTCGTTCGTGGTAGTCCTGCAGGTGTTTGTGGATCTTATCGAAGGAGTGTCGCTCTTTGGGGTCTGCCTTCCAACAGCCCAGCATGATGTGGTAGATGGTGGAAGGGCAGTCTTCAGGACGTTGCAGGAGGATTCCTGCGTCCAAGAACCGAACAACCTATGCAAAGAAAACGAAAAGAAAAGTTAAAGTGTGTTTGTCTTTCTACCTGTCTGCGTCTGTATAGTCTGTCTGATTAATTCATTGATTTGGTTCAGTTTTTACGTCGACACCCACCAAAGGTGATATGGCCGACGGGGATAACCATCCCAGGGAAGTGGGGTAAGTGGGACCCAACTAATTCTATACCGACACCACCAGAACAACAATGGTGTTAAGATGGGACGATGGGGCCAATTTTAATGTAGCGCACCCCGGGATTCGAACCCACAACCAATAGCATGCGAATCCGACGCTCAAACCAACCAAGCTACTGGGGCCTAGTCTGTCTGATTTTGTCTTGTCTGTTATTCTGTATGGACACACACGCACACACGCACTCTCTGTCTGTCCGTTTGTCTGCTGCCTGCCTGCCTGTTTGTCTGTCTATCTTTATATGTCTCTGTCTATCTGTCTGAATCTCTCTCTCTCTCTCTCTCATCTCTCTCTCTCTGTCTCTTTACCTCTCATATATAGACACACGCGCTCGCACACACACACACATACACACACACGCGCGCGCACACACAATTACAGGGAAATATGCACATACACAAATAACGTATGCTCACAAATACATATCCACATATGCACGCACCGGCACAAACACACACAAACACAAATGCACAAAGTTATACATACAGAAACAAAACCACAGAAATATTCAATACTGATACACAGCTGCCCACAAATGTTTGTTGCTAATTTTGCCTCCTCACCTATACATATACGTGTGCACACACATATTTACACAAACATATGCACACACAGTACAGACACACACACACACACACACACACACGTACACACACACACACACACACACACACGCACGCACACGCACACACACACATAAACACACACACGCACACACGCACACAGACCACACACACCAACACAACACACACACACACACACACACACACACACACACACACACACACACACACACACACAAACACACACACACACACACACAAACACATATTCAGTTCAAACAAACACTCACAAATACAGAAGTAGTCAAACATAACCACACGCATACACATAGTGTCAGGCTTTGTATGTGTATGTGTGTGGTATGCACATGTATGTATGTATATGTGTGTATGAGGGGGGTGGGGCAAGAAGGGGATGTATGTGTATTATATATATACATATATAGATATATGTATTATATATATTATACACTATCAGGTCCCCCTACACCCCATGCGCTTAAACCAACACACATACATCTATTCAAATACCTACTTACAATCCAGCCCTCTTGGCATATACAAATACACACACGTACTTAGAGCTTAGAGAGAGAGAGAGAGAGAGAGAGAGAGAGAGAGGAGAGAGAGAGAGAGAGAGACAGACAGACAGACGGACAGACAGACAGCCAGAGACAGAGAGATAGAGACAGAGACAGAGACAGACAGACACAGAGAGAGAGAAAGAGAGAGAGAGAGACGGACGGAAAGACATATAGACAGACAGAAAGACACAGAGAGAAACAGAGAAACAGACAGAGAATGAGAAACAAAGAGACAGACACAGAGTGAGAAAGAGATAGATAGAAAGATGGATAGATAAATAAGAGAGAGAGAGAGAGAAAGAGAGAGATGGAGAGAGAGAGATGGAGAGAGAGAGAGAGAGAGAGAGAGAGAGAGAGAGAGAGAGAGAGAGAAATGATAGTGAAGATGGGAGAGAGTTCTATTGAAAAGAGAGCCCAACTTCACTTCAGTTTCCCATCTCACAGTGGGGCGTATTACCTCTTCATTGGAATGTCCATAGTAGGGCTGACGTCCGCTGCTGAAGATTTCCCACAAGACCACCCCATAGGCCCACACATCGGATTCACTGGTAAAGCGACCGTACTTGACACTCTCAGGGGACATCCAACGCACTGGTAGCATTCGTGATCCTCCAATCTGAAGACAGGGAGAGAGAAAAAAGAAAAATACAAGAAAGAAATCAATGTTGCCATTGCTGATGTCATCAGGATTAGTATCGTCGTGTTTTGTGTATGTCTTACCCATCATCTTCGTCGTCGTAACTGCAGTTATTATCATCATCATCTCTAAGCATCATCACAATCATATATTGTGTGATTCCTTGTCCTCTTCTTCTTCATCGAATCATCAGCATTTTAAGAAAAATCGCCAGAATTTGAATCATCAGAATCAGAATCATGGTCGTCATCATCACTAGGATCATCATCATCGTCGTTGTCGTCGTCGTCGTCGTCGCCGTCGTCATCATCATCATCATCATCATCATCATCATCATCATCATCATCATCATCATCATCATCATCTTCTTCTTCTTCTTCTTCTTCTTCCTTTTCTTCTTCTTCTTCTACTGCTTCTTCTTCTTCTGCTTTTCTTCTTCTTCTTCTTCTTCTTCTTCTTCTTCCGCTTTTTCTAGTTCTACCACTTCTAGTCCACAGTGCAAGCATAGTGGTAGGATGTGTCTGGTCGAACAACAAGCTGACGGTACGCACGAAGACAGCAATGTGCAGAGCCTGCATCCCCAGTATCTTGCTGTTCAGCTGTGAAACAGAGCCTGTCTACTCCAGGCAAGAGAATCTGACCTTCTTTTAAACTTTACGAGATGGACAAGGATGGCGCATACATGACTCTCTCTCTCTCTGTCTCTCTCTGTCTCTCTCTCTGTCTCTCTCCTACAGTCCCGTATTGACAGGGGACTCCGCCTTTGGTGAACCACTTGGCCAACTATTTTGTGTTAAATATTGGTCACACGCTGGCTTTGTACGGAAAAAAGAGGTTCTGAACTTTTCTTCTTCTTCCTTTTCTTTCAGCTATCAAACATGCAAGTAAAGTAGCTGTGGTACAATGACATCTATTGCATTAATAGGAAATGTAAATTACCAAAGCCGACTTGTCAATGATGTTGTTGCTGTCATCACCGTTTCATCACCACTGAAAACATGTCAGTATGGTGTTCCCAATTATCACTTCAAACTTTGTAAAGCATTAATCTCTTTGGTTAACAGTGTACGTATCATCTCGTAGGTAAATTACATTGCTTCAACCAATCTGGAAGAATTGGCAAATATATATGCATCTTCACTGTTATTATCATACTATTGGTAAACAAATGGTTGGTGAATATGCTTAAATGGTCAGAGTTCTTTGATGCTCTCAAATACATCAATGATCTCTTGTACCATATCGGCTGGTAAATCTTTTTTTTTTTTCGTGGAAACAGACAATAATTTACCTGACTGATATTATGGCAGATAAATCTGAAAAGCTAGGGGACATGTTCCACTATGCATATTTGCATCAGTTGGTCAATATGAATGTTGAAATGACTGGGTATGCATCTTGTACTGTGTGCATCCATCTTGATACGAATATCATGAACACCCAATCTGGAACAGCAGATTGCCAAAGGTGATACTGTCCAGGGATGGCAGTCATTTACAGGACTTATAATCATGAAAAATATTAATGAATGGAATTATATTACTAGAACAAAGGAAATTAAAGCTATCTCTTCAACTTTGGTAATACCAGTCATTTTTTTTATTTAATTCTTCTGTTTGAACAGGTATCTACAATATTTTGTAGCTAAACGTAAGGAAGTCACATTTTAACGTATTTTTTGTGCTTTTGTTTTTGTCTTATTTTGGTTTTATAAATATGGATGTCTAGAGTTATCAGCAACGATGGAATTACATACTGAAGATATGTGGTTGTACCAATCGTGGGCAGCCAAGGGAATAATGTACATATAAACACTTCCATGTATAAAGGGATATGTGTTTTTCTTCAGACTCAATGATCAAACACTCAAATACTTACAAACAAACAAACAAACAAACACACAAACAACAAACAAACAAACAAACAGAAATGGACAAACAAACAGAAATGGACAAACAAACAGAAATGGACAAACAAACAGATAAACAAAACTTTCACAGACAAATAACTAATCCCAGAAGGCATTAAGAACGTCTTTCTGTGTCCTGTCTCTGGAGGGTGAAAGATGGAGCAGATCAATATTCTGTTCTGTCCATGTATTTTATAGCCTTGGGAATAAGATCTCAGGATTGGAAAAATCAATACCTATGGGTTTTCTCATAGGAAAAACAATGTGAGAAATTGTTGCATGTGTTTGTGTGTGTGTGTGTGTGTGTGTGTGTGTGTGTGTGTGTGTGTGTGTGTGTGTGTGTGTGTGTGTGTGTGTGTGTGTGTGTGTGTGTGTGAGTGTGTGTGTATATATATATGTGTGTGTGTGTGTGCGGGGTGGGTTGGTGTTCAAGACAGAGAAATAGAAATATTGGAAGGAAAAGACAATGAAGCAAAAGAAGAACAAGAGACAGAGAGAGAGAGAGAGAGAGATAGAAAGACAGGGGGGAGGGAGAGAGAGAGAGACATACAGAGACAGAGACAGACAGAGGGAGAGACAGAGAGACAAAGAGAGAGAGAGAGAGACAGAGAGACAGAGAGACAGACAGAGACAGACAGAGAAAAACAGAGAGGCATAGGGGAATTGAAAGCGACAAAGACATACTTGTGACTTTAAATTACTTTATTACTAAAGCAAAGTATCATCAGACCACATTGACCTCTCTTGCAGCTTGTCCTTGCTTCTCTACACAAAAATATGAGCATAAACTGAACCATGAAAAATGATTTACGAATATGTGTGAAATGTTTGTTTAAGAGCTGTAAAGTGATGTGCATGAATTGGTGTTGGTGGGCAATGCATTCCAGATATTAGTACCAGAAAAGCAGATCTTTGCTTTGAAATATGTCTGACCTTGGTACTGGAAGAGAGAGGTTGTTTCTTGAATATATGTAGGGTGTTCGAAATGGGATGAATAGTTCTTTTAAACATTCTGGGGAGATTTGTGCACAAATTCGTATGTTTGTGTGCTTTTTGAGAAATCATCATATAGTGTTAACAGAACAGAACTCACATTACCAAGATGATTTTCCGTGTTCTCACTGTCGCCAGTTTTCCACATCAACTACTATTTGTAAGTAACCATACAGACAGACTCGCTGACAAAGTCCTAATCCAACTGATGAAGAAGCCAGACGTTCAGTACTCACACTCACTCTGTGGAATAAATAATGACACTTTCCGGTCTCCATAAGATTGACCAGTGACTGAGCAGTCTGAGCGTTTCCAAGAAGTAATTCATTTACATGGTCTTGAGGGGAAAGTATCTAGAGTGAGTGGGCATGACAACGCAGGTAGGACCGTGAATTACTGTACTGAGACGTGAAGGGAAGCTGTCAAGCGTGACGCCTTCCTTCTCATAAAGAGTCTCTGCTTTGTGACAGCGCATAGATCAGCCATGTACTCAAGCACACAGACGCTGTTGTACAAAGACAATAACAATGACAATGAAACGATACTTTGTTTTCCACAGGTAGAAGAGTGTATTCCACAAGCAGAAGAGTATCCATCCACTAGTCATTCTCTCTATTGGATGCGAGGAGCAAATATTGACGCAATATCTAACGTCTGTATTTATTGTTATCTTCAATTCTTGTGTTTCGCATTTCTCTAATTCATTTGAACTAAATGCGCATTACATTTAAACAAACTTTCAGTGAAGCATGGAGAAGTCTAGTTGCAAAGTGAAGTGAGCACATTCTACTATGTTGCTGCAAAGCCTGCATCATGGAGAATGTGCATGCTGTGTTTTTTGTGTTTTCATGAGCCATGGAACAGTGATATGACTCAGAGGATCTCTTAACTTCCATATTTCATACGGATACCACGTTCCAGACTCCATAAGACTGCCTGGAGACCGAATAGTTCGAGCAGGCATGATAACATCAGACAACCATAAAATACTACAGTCTGAAGGAGACACATGAAACAGGGTAAGCGTCATAACAGACAATAACAAGTCCATGTCCATCAAAGGATACTAGGATATATCAGATTGTAGTTTACTGGTAAGAATAGAAGGCAAGCCATGTGACACCACCATCATCCAAGTATATGCATCAACATCGACAAGTACTGAGGGAAAAACTCACAACTTCTATGCAGAATTAGTGACAGCCCAGACTCAATGAAACTCACAGGACGTTACAATCATAATGGGAGATTTTAATGCTAAATTAAGACAATAAAAAGTACATGGCATCGTTGGACCTCATGGTCTTGGCATGCAAAATAACAGAGGAGAGAAACTTGTTGAGACAACGCCGCACAAGTGAATGAATTCACTATAGGAAACACATGGCTTGAGTAACATAACGGAACAACATGGACATGACTTAATCTAGTAGATAACACAAGAAATCAAACCGATCACATCCTGATAAATAAGAGATTTATAATTCTACATTGGTAGCAAAAACATTGCTGGCGCAGACTGCAACAATGACCATGCTCAAGTAAAAAGAAAATATAGGCTGAGATTAAAGAAAACAAAATAAACCAAAAATAGCATCAAACTAAATATTGGAAAACATGTATGACTAGATCAATATTGGCATAAAAAAAGAAAAGAAAAAGGAAAAGAAGACATGCAGAGATAGGTTAAAATAAAGAAAAATGTTAAAGATGTAGACGATATTGGTAAAAGCATCTACCGATAAGTGGTAGAGAATCCAGTGTTATCAATGCTCCTATGTTTCTATTCTTTTTAGTCGATATATTGAGATATCAAAATCTGTTCAGCTTGTTATGTTAACTTGAACTTAATTGCTCCCGTGTCGTGTGATAACGTAAGCATCAAGGCTCTCCACTAAATTCAGTCTTTAACCATTTGGTTGTGTCATTCCATCTTTTGTTGACCAGTCATACAAGTCCCTTTCTATTGTCTTATGCCAGCTCATCCTGGGCCAGTCTCTCTCTCTGTCTCTCTCTCTTCTCTCTATCTCTCTGCCTGTGTCTCTGTCTCTGTGTCTCTGTCTCTCTGTGTCTTTGTCCTCTGTGTCTTTGTATCTCTGTCTCTCTCATGCTCAGAGACTCACAGAATGGAATAACAAGTATCTGAGACCCTGTATACGTCAGATAATGAGCTTCCCATCATTAGAAACGAATCTGTCTGTGGAAAGCCATTGTCGTCCCAGTACCCTAGAAATAAAATCGTTAAAGGCAATGCCAAGTGGGTTTGAACGATCTTTTGATGCATGGATCCAGACCACGCCAGCAATCACTTACGATCGCATCCTCACATAATTCTCGGGAAGAGACAAGTCATTTGCCACCTACAAAAAGGTCTCTTCCTGATGGCTTATTCACACGCGTAGTTTCCCTAAACGGCATCAGAAGATTTGCAGGCTGTAGAAATTACAACTGAGAAAAAGAAACCAATTTGCTTATGTCATCATTAGAGGAAGTTAGAGGAAGAATAAAAATAAAGAAAGAGAGAGAGAGGGGGGAGGGAGGCAGAGAGAGAGAGAGAGAGGAAGACGAAGGAAGGAAGGAAAGTTGACAGAAAACAAGAAATATAGAGTGATAGGAGAGGTTGAAGGGAAGAGAGAACAGGAAAAAAAGGGGGAGGGAGAGAGGGTGAGAGAAGAGAGAGAATAGAAACAGAAAGAGAGGGGTTGGGAGAGGGGAGAGAGGAGGAGAGAGAGAGAGAGAAGAAGGGAGAGAGAGATAGGGAGAGAGGGAGAGACAGAGAAAGAAAAGAGGAGACAGAGAGACAGAGACAGAGACAGGGAGAGAGAGAGAGAGAGAGAGAGAGAGGAGAGAGAGAGAGAGAGCCAAAGTCAAAGTCAAAGTCAAAGTCAAACTATTTTCATAGATAAGGCCTCTGGCTCATTACAACAGGAGAGAAAACGATGAAAACGACAAAACCGAATTAAAAAAATACAAAGATAACAAAGACAACAATAAACCAACTTAGACTATCAATATATGACTGTCTGAAATCTAGTGCTGTACATATAGAGACAGCAAACTATCTAATTACAGCTTTGTTGGTACTTGCCAGTTATGATAGAAATACAAACATCGATGGATGTCAATAATGTTTCTTAAGAATGAACCGGTTTGAGAAATTCATATTTAATGCACACTTTAAAGAAATGAATCTCAGTTTCAGTAACATCATTACAAAATGTACATTTAAGATTTGTGATTTTCTTTTTTCATAATTATTTATATTTATTCATTTTTTTGTACTTTAACTGATGAATATGCAACTGTGACATTCCAAACTGAAATTTGGTAAAACATTTTCTCAGGCTTGTGTTTTAATCTGAAAAAAATACATGCAAGAAAATATCTCTCGAATGAACTATGAATAGACATAACTGAATTCATGGTTGGTTTTAAGAAATGAATTCCAGTCCTGGATAAAACAATAAACATTTGTCTAAATTCAGCAATAAACGTTTCGATAGTACAAATGCACTGCATATCCTGTACAAGCTAAAACCAAACCTGTACAGAACGTTTCTAATCTTACAAGACAACATACTGTAGTGCTGATGTTGCAGACATAGCTACATATTTTATGCTTTTTCTTAGGAAATCTGTGATTTTTCGAGGAAAGCAATTCTAGGCTAAACTTATACCAGCGCGTAGATGTATTGGTTTATGATGAGCTTTGGGGTTAATCCCACAAAGCAGTTTTACTTCAAACAAAATATTAATGTATTGTTTCAATATGCTTTGGGTTGCCAAAATACACCTAAATTCACGCAGACTGGATAGTTCTTTTGATAGAGCCGTGAACTCAGAAGCTGATATATCGAGTTCAGTCTCAGCTTACTAAATTAAAAATTGACTTGTTTGCCGTCCACCTTAAATGTTTCAATCATTCTGATGGTGTCCGCTTAGTGTTTTACAGGTCTCCATCTTCCCCTAATTTCACGACCATACGAGAGACAGAAAATAAAAAGAGAGAAAGACTGAGACAGAGAGACAGAGAAAGAGAGTCAGAGAGAGCCGCAGAGAAAAAAAAAGAGAGAAACTGAGAGAGAGAGAGACAGAGACAGAGAGAGAGAGAGAGAGAGAAGACACAGAGAGAGTGAGAGAGAGACAGAGAGATAGAGACAGACAGACAGACAGACAGACAGACAGACAGACAGAGAGAGAGGAGAGAGAGAGAGAGAGAGAGAGAGAGAGAGAGAGAATATGCGTAAGTGTTCAAAATTCAGTATTTCTCCCCACATCAGAGAGAGAGAGAGAGAGAGAGAGAGAGAGAGAGAGAGAGGGGAGAGAGAGAGAGAGAGATACAGACAGACAGAGAGACAGAGAGACAGAGGTACAGAGAGACAGAGAGACAGAGACAGAGAGAGACAGACAGAGACAGACAGAGACAGACAGACAGACAGACAGAATACGTGTTAGTGTTCAAAATTCATTAGTCCTCCCCACATCAGTAAACATGTATAAATAACCTACAGAAACAAGCCGCACCTGAGAGACCAGATGTAACTGCCACAGACGCCAGACAAACAGTACTCACACACTGGCATACAAATGATACCCTTCGGCTCCCTGGCCTCCCACGATTGTCCAATGACCGGAACGTCTGAGGAGGTTCTACCAAGAAACGTCTTTACACTGCTTTAGGGAATGAGTACTGTGTCTAGATTTAATGAGAGCGACAGATCAGGCAAAAATGCGAATGCTTTACCTACGCGTGAAGCAAAGCTATCAAGCTGGATACTCTTCACCTCACCTCATAAAGTGTCTGTGCTTTGCGTGTGCACTCTGAGAAACGACCATAAACTTTTCTTTATGTGTAGTCCAGACACTTGCTTCCATTTCGTTGAGAGACAAGTCAACAAATGAAAAGCCAGCTGCCTGCCTAATCTCTTACAATAACGATAACAATGATAATAACGACAATAATGATAATAACAATAATGATAATAACAATAATAATAATAACAAAAATAACGATACTACTACTGCTACTACTACTACTAGGAATAACAGTAATAATAATAAATAGAAATAATAATAATGAGGATGATGACGATGATGGTGATTGTAACAGTGATTAACAACACCAAGAACAATAACAATAATAATAATAGTGATATTAATGATACGACGACCACCACCACCAATGATAATTATAGTAATAGTAGTATAGTAGTAGTAGTAGTAATAGTAATAATATAATAATAATAATAATAATGATGATGATAATAATAATAATAATAATAATAATAATAAATATAATAATATAATATAATAATAACAATAATAATAATAATAATATACTACTACTACTACTACTACCCACTACTACTTACTACTACTACTAATGAGTATGATATTGTTGTTTTTCTTGATGATGATGAAGATAATGATGTGATGATGATGATAGCTAAATAAATAATGATCGCTAAATGAGCTGTCAGACACATGACTGTTGTTAACTGCAATGGACGAATTTATATAGATGACGCTGACTGCTGAAGTTGTTGGAATACGGAAGAACAAAGGGTGAACAGGTGGAATTGTGCTGAATAAAAAAAAAAATTTCAACCAAAACTAATGTCTTTCTTGTGAACTCTTTGCAGTGTCACAGATGATATGAACTGTGATTGATCAGAGACATAACAGTAAATGGCTCACTTCGGTTTCGATCTGGCTGTAGCAGAGAGAGAGAGAGAGAGAGAGAGAGAGAGAGAGAGAGAGAGAGAGAGAGAGAGAGAGAGAGAGAGAGGAGAGAGAGAGAGAGAGAGGAGAGGGGAAGAGAGAGAGAGATCTATTATAAAGACTTGCCACTGGGTAGATTGTACCCGACACATTTTTAGAAGATGCCTTGTTATTGTCATTGTTATTTAAAGCCCAGCCGACTTAGTAGAACCATATCGGGGCTATAACCACTTCAAAACATACAAAATTTCGAAAGGAAAAAAAAAAAACGGAAACGAAAATGAAGTACACAAGCAATGCATTTGCGCACATAATCTAAGGA
>CM060306.1:69441849-69449349 GCA_030674185.1 Monoplex corrugatus | reverse complement strand
TGAAAGGTGCACCAAAGAGCTTTCCATCAGTATATTACATGTGCGGGTACCGCACAGGTTACGGTTTTTAATAAGACAAAAATAGGTACTTTGGTAGGAAATTGCGTTCTTTCTGCTGCGATCAGTGCATTAAAATGCCGATTTAAATTGATTAATAAAAATTTTTCAAGAAAAATAAATTCTGTGGGGGATAGATTATAGTCTACAGAAATCAATTTTGAGAAAAAGTCAAAACACCCCAGAAAGACCCTCAGTCACCTTTTCAGCTCCTAGTGCTGTTCGACTGACTGCGAGTTAAGACTGATTCGTGGTGGGAGGTCACAATTAGCTTTGCATTGATCAACTTTGCTGCTTGGCAGACTGTAATCAGAAAGTCCAGTATCTTTGATAAATTTACCGTTATACACGTTCATTCATTCATTCACGTAAGAAACAACAGTCAAACAAGCGACAACAACAACAAAAATAAAAAAAAAACCCACAGACAGACAGACAGACAGACAGACACACACACACACACATACACACAGACAGACAGACAGACACACACACACACACACACACACACACACACACACACACACACACACACACACACACACACACACACACACACACATAGTTGTAACGAAAAATATAAACATTATTTTATTGCTCTGTAGTAATTCTAGACTGAGCATGAAGATGCATGTACTTCACAATTCTTCCGACAGTTTTCCGATGTTGGGTGACACTCTTTCCTCTCATCTTGTCTTCAGACAGGGACAAGAATCATTACCTTTAGCGGTAGATGGACTCTCTCTTGCGATCCGATGGATGAGTAGAAGCATACTGGTCCTTATCGCCTGGTGTGGCCTTCATGTGGGGATGTAAAACCCGATTCTAGAGGTATATAGGAGTATGGTGGCCTCGGGTTCAGCTTCCTCCAGTCTTTTCTTCTGATGGACAGCAGCTGTTTCGAGCAGCTCAAATCTGACTGTACCCTGGTGCAGTACTGTCGACATCTTATTCTGAAGCTACAGCTAATGAGGCTGGGCCGGTTTGCAGGGTATTCTTGTGAATGTGTGTGTGTGTGTGTGTGTGTGTGTGTGTGTGTGTGTGTGTGTGTGTGTGTGTGTGTGTGTGTGTGTGTGTGTGTGTGTGTGTGTTGTGTGTGTGTGTGTGTGTGTGTGTGTTTAATCTTCCCCGTCTTCTACACAGACGATATGTCCTGTCCTAATTTTCCATTAAAATACACTCTATACTTGGCATCCTACACCTCAGAAATTGAAGGTTGAACACTCGATCTTGCAATATGATGCTGCATATCTGGCGCAAGCATCTTTAGTGGAACTGTTCTAACTGCAGCTATACACTGAGTAACCAGCATATTTACTGATAATAATGAATCCATTCGGCAATTACTGTAATATTACACAGGGTACGAATATAGATTAAAACAAAACCAGTCAAATAACATCTCTTTTCTTTAAGAAGGAAAAGACAAATAAATAGTAACAGCTCAACTATAACAGTTCCATTTCCTTTAATGAAAAAAAAAAAAGAAATACAACAAAAACACGTATCAGGAATACTTTATGACATTAAGAAAAGCGTCTATCTTTTTCCAAAAATGACACGCGTTAAGATAAAAGTTCTTTCCACAAGAACAAAGTCCAGCAAAAATTAAAGTTGTGAAAATGCATCTGAGAATGTGTGAGGACAGTGAACCCTGGAGATGCGGACACCTCCAATTGAGTTGTCTCCTAATCAGAACTGATTGGGGATGACAGGGGGCATGTGTTATTTGCAGAGTCTACTACCAAGCAGCTGCTGCATTGTCGCTCGAAGTGCCGTGGCGTAGGTTGGGTGGATGGTGCAGTGTTACTGGGAGGAAGTGCGAACATAATGGAACCAGCTAGCTAAGTCGATAGAGCATGGGACTCTTACTCCCAGGTTCGAGTGTTCGAGTCCTAACATGGGAAATATTTTTTTCGCCATACAACCGATGTTTTTTAACATTCTATGTCTCGAGTTCAATCCCATTTCGCAACAATAAAATTTGGTTTGCTCGTTGGTCCGCTAAGCGCTCCAGTTGTTCTGGTAGTGTCAATGATTCGTGGGCGCTGTTTTTCTCCCTATTGAGAAAGAAAATGATAGAGGATAATGTTTTGCACAAGCTCAAAGAGTTTGTAAGAAAACTGCTTTCAGATTTGAAGGGAGCGCATATGAGATTGTCCAAGTGCAATGAATCATTTTGAAGAATGTCCAGGCTTCTGATGTCAATTAGAGTCGTCAAGTATACTAGTGTGAATCCAGAGACTTGCAAAAGAAGAAACTGGCCTCAGGTTTTTGCCTGTAATGAGGAAAACACAATACACAGAGGAAAAAAGAAGAAACAAAAAGGAATGGAATAGACGAGAAATGCAAAGAAATAATAATTTTGAAAGCGGAAGACAGAAACTAAGATGGAATGCGAATGTGTAAAGAGAGAGAGAGAGAGAGAGAGAGAGAGAGAGGAGAGAGAGAGAGAGAGAGAGACACAGAGAGAGATACACAGAGAGAGAGAGAGAGAGAGAGAGAGACAGACAGACAGACGACAGACAGACAGACAGACAGAGACAGACAGAGACAGAGACAGAGACAGACAGACAGACAGACAGACAGAAGAAAGAGAGAAAGAGAGAAGAGAGAGAGAGGAGAGAAGAGAGAGAGAGAGAAGAGAGAGAAGAGAGAGAAAGAGAGAGAGAGAGAGAGAGAGAGAGAGAGAGAGAGAGAGAGAGAGAGAGAGAGAGAACAAATACGAAAGGACAAAGTGAAAAACAGAACGAAAGGAAAACATAAAAAAAATGCACACAAGCATAAATAAAAAGTAAGAAGGAAGCAAGTAAAAACATTTACAGGAAACAGCTATACACGCACAAACACACACAAATCAGCAAAATAACATCATAATATTTCTCATCTGTCTGTCTGTCTGCCTATCTATCTCTTCTGTCGGTCCATCCTCTCAAGGTTATCTGTCTTTCCAAGCCAAAATTTAATCACGGAGGTGGACACACTGTTTTTATGATGATGGATCTGTTAATGATGATGATGGTGACTACGACAGCAACGAAATTGAAGGTGGAAAAAGCCTGGAGTGTTCATGAATATGTAGGCAGAAGAGGGCATAAATACAAGATTATGTGTGTGTGTGTGTGTGTGTGTGTGTGTGTGTGTGTGTGTGTGTGTGTGTGTGTGTGTGTGTGTGTGAGTGTGTTTGTGTATGTGTGTATGTATGTGTGCGCGCACGAACGTGTGTGTGTGTGTATGTGTGTATCTGTGTGTTCGTGTGTGTGTGTGTGTGTGTGTGTGTGTCTGTGTGTGTGTGTGTGTGTGCGTGTGTGTGTATGCGCGCGCGTGTGTGTGTGCACGCGAGCATACGTGCGCGTGAGTGAGCGTATGTCAATGTACCCTAGTTTGATGGACTTTACTTTTTATCAGCACTGTCTGGGCAAAAGAGTAATCATTTTAATGAAACTCGTAAATCACCTCGTTTTAATCTTATTTAGGGTTTTGTTTTTAACTAGTTTTATTTTCATTCCATTTCCTTTATAAATGTTCTTATACGTTTTAAAGAAATGGAGATTCGCACATAGCCAGTACAAAGGCTGCAGAGTAATACATCAAACAAAGCAACAACAAAAAAGTTTATCACGGCCAGACGATGATGTGAGATCGATAGTTCAAATGGATGACTCAGAGATGAGATGTGAGGAGGGAAGGGGAGGGGACGAGAGGGGAGGGAAGGGGAGGGCCGAGAGGCGAGGGAAGGAGAGGGGAGGGGAGGGAGTGATAAGCTCATCCGTTTTTCTCCTACCACTAGAAGATTAGATTTTGCTGCTTGGCAGACTGGATCTTTAAGAGAGTTTCTATACATTGGACATGTTCGTATATATGTATATACGCGCACGCGAACGCTGAGGCACAATACTCCCCTCCCCAACATGTACTCACGCGGGCGCGCGCGACACACACACACACACACACACACACACACACAACACACACACACACACACACACACACAACCACACACACACACACACACACACACACACACACACGTGTATGTGCGCATGTACTCCCACAATTTCACATGTGGACTCCTTAGTTAATAACATTGCGTTCTCCTCATCTATCCCTCGTCCACACAGAAATCATTGTCTGTCTGTCTGCCTGTCTGTCTGACTTCTGCCTATCTGTCTGTTGCCTGTTTTCTGTCTGTCTGTCTGTCTTTCTGTCTTTCTGTCTGTCTGTCTGTCTGTCTGTCTGCCTGTCTGTCTGTCTGTCTGTCTGTCCCTCTCCATATCTCTGTCTCTCCCCATTCACGCACACACACATAGACATGCACATACACACACACACACACACACACACACTACACACACACTACACATACACACACACACACACTACACATACACACACACACACACACACACACACACACACACACACACACACAGCCCGCTTGTGCTCATACGCTAAATGGAACACAGGCAAACAAACGCATAAAAGCAAACAAAATGAAATATACCCGCATGCAAGCAAACAAACTATGTACATTATCGACTAGCACAAAAGTCAAGTGGATAAGATGTCAGACTTTCTAGTGGAGAGTCTATGGGTCGATCCTGCGTAGGTTCCTCCCGCCTGGTGGGTAAAGAGTGGACAGGTGTTTTTTTATCATATCCCAGATCATATGTGCAGACCTGATAGTGTCTAAGCAACTTTCAATGTGTACACGCACGCAGAACATCAAGTATCAATGTTAAATACCAAACGTCCGTTGGCTTATCACCTGTCTCACCCGTTGGCGTCACCGGGTTCAGTGTTGGCCGCTGTACTCTTTGACACCGCCACTCTATTTCAAACGGCTGTATCTTGATTTTAGTGGACAACTTCTTGAAATTTTAGGCCATGGGTGTTTGGTTATGGTTTCGATGTATAAGATTGGATGTCTGCCTTTCCTCCATTATACCTCTGTGTTTCCTTGAAAAATGTTTGCGATGAGGTTTGTGTTCTTGCTACGTGACACATGGCCAATGTATATTAATCTTCTCTTGTCGATGTCTGCTTGTAATGTTTTTTGGTAGTATCAAGTTCTTCCATGACACTTTCATCAGTTCCTCTATCTGTCCATTTGACACGTATTAGTCTCCGATAAAACCACACACCTGCTGCCTCAATTCTTTTGCAATCAGCTTTTGTGAGAGTCCACGTTCAGGAATTATAAATCATGATTGGCCAGATCAAAGTTTATGGAAACATGAAAACAATTCAGAATGCACGACCACCAAAGACTGCAGACAAACAGACAAACAAAATGTGAGACACGCTGCACATGTCAGTGAACAGACAGGATACAACAGGTTCATAGCAATATGTCCATGATTAATGATTTTCCTTCTCTTGCGTCCTATCTAAAACCAAGGATGAAACATTTTCTTTCTTTATTTTCCTCGTAAACCAATCTTTATTAAATTAAAGAAAGAAATTGCGCAGATGTGAAAGCACAGTAAACAGAAATTAGACACAAAATCAAAACATAAAAGAAAAGTGAACATAAGCATTAAGAAATAGCAAAAACGTGTCCAGAAAACAGTAAATAATATTAACGAAGACCAACACGAGAGGTGGTCATTTCATTTTTTTGTTTCCTGTATTTTTTTGAAAGAAAATTGTTATTTTACATTGATTTTGACATGTCCATGTTTTTGAGAGCTTATTCAGTATATAGGGTGTTCTTTTGCAACAGGTTCATTTCCAGATCCTTGCCCTTGAAGGCCAATAAGCTTTTTTCCTTTTTCAAGTCTTGGTAAAAAAAATGGGTGGCGCTGCGCTGTGGCGCCGCGCTCTCAACGGGAAGAGCAGCTCAAATTTTGTTTCGAATGGTAAACTCGATTGTGACAAAAACAAAAGCAAAAACAAACAAAACCACACAAAAAACAACCCACCACCCCAAAAACAACAACAACAACAAACAAACAAACAAATAAAAAAGCAAAAGAGAAAATAAAAAGAAAGAAATGAAATTGAATATGAACATGAATATGAATAATGCCCTCATTTTCTCCCCTCGAAAGAGCAGCTACAAACTCACAAGATAAATTAGTTATCAACAAATGAACGGAAAAAAAACAATAAAAGCCTACAAAAGAACAAATCATCAAAGAAACAAAATAATAGGAAGAAGAAAATTAGGGAAAGAAAGAAAAAACAAGCAAATACAGCACGACAACTTTTTTTTCCTCTTTGCATTATACAGCCCAGTAAATCTGAAGTAATGTGATGAAACTCTGGGAAAAAAAATCTGAGTTGTCATAACATCACTAAACTTTGGAATGAAAAAATCTATTCACATGTAGGTCAAGAACATTTGACAAAATTGACAAGATTTTACAAAAAGTAAAAATGAGAAAAATTAAACCCAGTGGAAAATTTGAAAAAAAAACTGTTTTCTCAAAACAAAGTCTCTAAGTCAGTTTAAAGTGAAGAAACAACCTGCTCTTTCTCTCGTTGTCTCCGTCTCCTATCTGTTTCTGTCTGTCTGTCTGTCTGTATGTCTGTCTCAACGTGTCATACAAAACTCCATACCAACAGGGATTCAAAATGAATTCAGTAGAACAAAACTGCTGTGTCAAAGAAGACTGAATGTATCTCAGGAAAATCACTCCACAAAACACACAGTCATAAAAAGGAGGCCAAGAAAGCAAGAGAAGTAGTATTGCATGAAATTCCTGTACGTCACAGTGTACAGAATGTGTTCTGTGGATCCGAGGTATTATGGACTGGAGACAACTGAAAAGTGCATATTATTATTATTATTATCATTATTATTATTATCATTATTATTATTATCGTTATTATTATCATTATTATTATCATTATTATTATTATTATCATTATCATTATTGTTATTATTATTCTGTAAAAAGGCGTACACATGAAATTATTATGTCAAAAACAAAAACAAAAAAAAACAAAAATCCCACTCCCCCAAAAAAACAACAACCAACCAACCAAACAAACAACAACAACAAAAAAGAAAGAAAACAAAGAAAAAAGAAAGAAGAAATGCGTAGAGCTTAGGAGATTATGTGATTACCTTATATACATACAACAGTCTCACTGCGAACACCAAAATGCAGGTGTACAGAGCATGTGTTTTGAGCACACTTCTCTACTCAAGTGAAGCCTGGACCACATACGCCAGCCAAGAAAAGTGGCTCAATATTTTCCATCTCCGCTGCTTGCGACGCATCTTCGGCATTCAATGGCAAGACAAGGTGACCAACACAGAGGTCCTCCGTCGTGCGGGCCTGCAGACCATCTTTGCCCTTCTAAGCCAACGCCGACTACGCTGGCTTGGCCATGTGCGTCGAATGGAGGATGGACGCATACCAAAAGACGTTCTCTACGGCGAACTGGCAAACCGGAAGCGAACTCCAGGACGCCCACAGCTACGCTGTGTAG
>CM060306.1:69434349-69436849 GCA_030674185.1 Monoplex corrugatus | reverse complement strand
ATGCCGCTTTGAGCAGGACAGCGAATTCAGTAAGCAGATATAGTGGAACCCAGAAGACACTGCATGTCTATGTTTCTTTGTTTATTTGGAAAGTATATTAGCAAATGCACGAGTATCGGTTTATTCAAAATGCCATAGGTTTTGTATAAGTGTTAAATAGGATTGATACTATTATGTGGATGTGAATCGAGGACAATCGATACGCAAACTCAGAACAAGATTGAGGCAACTGAAATGTGGTTTCTAAGAAGACTGTTAAGAGTTCCATGGACAGCAAAGAGAACAAACGATATATTTTCGAAAGAGGCAAACACAGAAAGAACATTAATGAAGATTAGGAAAAGACAACATTTACAGGACATTTTATGAGGCAAGATAAATTTGGGCACATAGTCACAGCTGGAAAGATGGAGGGAAAAAGAGCACTCAAGTGTTCTTTTTCCCTCCAGCCTTCCTGCACCAGGTAGACCCAGGGAGAAAATTCTGGACGAACTTAGCTTCGCATGGAGGGCAATGATGATGATGGAATGTTTATTTGCATGATGCTAAATAGCCAGAATCCAGTCACATAATTGCAGTCATAACAACAAGAAGAAAACGAGTACACAAATGAGCGCAATAATCAAGTTGGTAAAACAGCAAGCTGTAAATCAGAAGGACTGAGTTTGATCCTGTTTGGTATATCCCGCCTTGAGGATAAAGGGTGGAGGGTTTTTTTTCTCCAATCTCTCATGACAACACTCTTTGGTTCTGCCCTATTCATATGCTTTCCGTCATTTCTTCCTATCGTTTTCTGCCTCGTTGGTCCATTCACTTGTTTGTATGTTTTCGAGAAAGTCTTAATACTTTCTCTTAGGATTGAAAATTGAGTACATGTATTAAGAGCATTTTTGGCTCTTGGTAAATGAGATATGTGGAAGCAGTTTTAGGTATTTTTTGTTCGTTTTCTATATGCTTTAGTGTCCTTAGGTATGTTTAAATTTGTATTCAGGCACGTTTTTTTTTTTCACTTGTGTGATAAATTGGACGGAGAGGTCAACGTCAGGGGCATATCCTTAGATTATGTGTGCGAATGCATCGATATGCGTACTTAATTTTCTTTTCCATTTTTCCTGTTGAAGTATGGTGTGTGTATTAAAATGGCTACAGCCCTGATGTGGCTCATACAATCGGCTGGGCTCTAAACAAAAATAACAATAACAATAACCATAACAATAACAGTGTCAACATATCCCATATTTCTTGCTACCTAAGCCACACACCCCCACTCTTCGAATGCACATGCTCGCAGAACATCATAATTTGCACGTTCAAGATCCTGTGAGTCATGTCCATGTCGGTGACTTATGGAAACATTAAAACACCCAGCCTGCATGCACTCCGAAGACGAAATATGGCTACCGTGTAATAAGTTACATAGCCCCTGCTCAATGTGTGCAAACGAAATACATAAACTCATCGCAAACTGTCAGAACGAAAACAAGTACATGTATGCTCACGTTGTTTTTAGCCTCTGATAACATTTAGTGCATTAAGCATTAACAAAGCAGGCCATCGCTCAGTTTTGAATTAAGAAGGAAGAGGCGAGTAGGACAAAGAGAAAGACGGAGGAAGAAATGAAGGAGGAAAAGGGAATGAAGATAAGAAAAAGAGAAGTAGAGAGCACGCGTGTCAGTGAGTACAGGGAGAGAGGTGGGGAGGGAGAGGCGAAGGGGGGAAGAGATAGGCTAGAAAGAGAAAGAAGGATAAAGAATTTAATTTGGGGACAGTGTGTGTGTGTGTGTGTGTGTGTGTGTGTGTGTGTGTGTGTGTGTGTGCGTGTGTGAGAGAGAGAGAGAAAGAGAGAGATTGAGAGAGACAGACAGACAGACAGAGAAAGAGAAAGACAGAGACAGAGACAGACACAGACACAGACACAGAGAGACACAGAGAGACAGAGACACAGAGAGCAAGAAGAACAAAATCCTGCTGCAGGTTAGGACTGAACTCGAGACATCAGAGCATGAGACCATGGCTCTATCAACAGATCCTGCCAGGATGCATTGAAATCCTCTGGTATATGAACGGATTTACATGTATGTACAGGTCTACCAAACGATCCCCCACCACCCTGGCCACTGAGAGATGCAATCAGAAGACTGACTGATAACCGTTAAGTCAGTAAAAGCGAAGGTAATATGCAACATCCCCAAGGCTGTGGTCTTGGCTCACATTACATCAATTTTCCATTTGCAATGTTCCATGTACATTCTCTGATGTATAATGCGTAACGCTTACACCGTGGGGGGTGAATGCGAAGAATACCCCCCAAAAAACAAACAAAAAAACAAAAAAAGAAAATTTGAGTGGTTAAGTTATATGCATCATTCCATTTGCACTGTTCTTGCTTTCCTGCTTTCTCTGTATATCATTTCATGTGTTTGTTTTGCCTCTCCCTCTCTCTCTACCTGCGCATCTATCTATCTATATCTATCTATCTATCTATCTATCTATCTATCTA
>CM060306.1:69416849-69429349 GCA_030674185.1 Monoplex corrugatus | reverse complement strand
ATTGACTGCATGTATTGATATGTGCAGAGCGCATGAATCAAGTCAACATCAAACCGTCCAAATGATGAGAAAAACGCAGGACACGCAGGAAGTCCAAGCTTTCAAAGAAAAGCAGACAGCAAAGCAGTATAGCAAAGGAAACAAACCAGAGTACAGAGAGAAATGCGGATATTGTGGTGGAAAGCACCCAAGAGCAAAAGAGAAATGTCCAGCATTTGGAAGAAAATGCAAAGCTTGTGAAGGAAATAATCACTTTGCCTCATGCTGCAGCACACACAAGAAAGAACTTGAGAAAAGGAAACTGAAACAAGCGCACTACTACAACAGAAGCGCAGTAGAGCTGACAGAACTGAGTCCGGGACAGATTGTGAAATTCCAACCTCCAGAATCCAAACAGTGGATCAGCGCCAAAGTAGACCAACAGGTGAACATCCGGTCATACAACATTTGCACAGAGGACGGACGTCAGTACAGAAGGAATCGTCGTCAGCTACGAGACACAACAGAAACGGAGCTTCAGCAGACAATCAACCCTCAACGACTTGTCCAGAGAAGAAGGATGATTTCTGGAAGACATCGGGAAAGCGACACATCAGGCAAGCAACAGCAAATCATCGTACCATCAAAACAGATGCTGGAAGATAACAAGAAAACTGGAACTGGAACAGATGTCAGGACGCCAGCATCGTCTGTCCGTGAGAACTCATCTGATCAGTCACCAGTCATCAAAGTGTCTGAGACAACCAGCATCAAGGCGCCAGATGAAGTTATCAACAAACAAGGACAGGACAACCCGAACCAGTTAGTTCTCCTTACAGAACAAGATCTGGAAGACAAAGCAAAAGGCCAGATTTCCTGAAATATGAATGAAACTGAAGACTCAATCATAATCAGATCAGATAACCTGAAAGCATTGCGAAATATGGACATGATGATGATGGATAGTATAATGATCAGAGATAAAATGAGGTGAATGAATGATTGGGCCCTGTGCGTGAGAGAAAGAATGAGTGTTTGTTAAGTTAATGCTGTGATAAAGGTGGAAAACACATTTATGTCGTATGGATTGAAAGATAGGAAAAAATGATTAATTGATTTTGTTTCCTTAAAGAAAGGGAGATGTGACGTGTGTTGCTGTAAACAGCGTGCGGATAATAGCACGGCATGATATTCGTTTAAATAACTGATTGCTGTTCACTGTGATATGTATATATATAACAGTTGAGAATCAGAGAGCGACGAGTAAAGACGAAGAAGCATTGCCCTGTCTTCCGAGTTGGCTGTATCATTTAAACGAATATCATGCCGTGCTGTTATCCGCACGCTGTTTACAGCAACACACGTCACATCTCCCTTTCTTTAAGGAAACAAAATCAATTACACACGTCACATCTCCCTTTCTTTATCCCTTGCCTCCTAACGAAACAGTAATGCACTGTGGAAGAGGAGACAGGTGTAGCCCTGTTTAGTTTAGTATAGGGAAGTTAAAACAGCCACTGGGAGGAGACAGTCATTACCCTCATAAAGCTGGCCCAGACAACAGTTGAGGTCTCTACCACCTCACTCCCGTACAGACTAAGGATTATGAACCAGCCTGTAACTTTTAACCCACTAAAAATATAGACAATCTTTCGTATGCTAGTAAGTTTAACCAAGCGGGTTAGTTGATAAAGCCATGGATTTATGATCCAATATCTTGAGTTCGATTCCAGCCAGCAACTTACTAGATCCTTTCTCCCCAGTTCCCCATTTCAAGACCTATCCAGTGCGTTGGGTTTTGTGCAGGCTCAGGAAGTTTGTCATATAACTGCTTGCAGATGTAGGTGGAGAGCATACGGATGTTTCCGAGCACAGTGAATCCTTCTTTAATAAACACCAAAGAAACCACGTTGTTAAGAACGCTCTGCGTTTAATTCTTTCAGATAGTAGGACCCAGAAAATGTTGCAGATACTGAATAGGAGCCTCCCAAATAGCTATTTTGAAATAACCCAGGGAAAACTATATCGCCCATTATTTTCGAGCAGCTGAATGGAATTCAAGAACGGTTACCTACGGATAATAAGCAGATAATTAGGACACAGTTTTCTTTCCTTCTATATATTTTCTACTGGTCTCGGCTACTTTCATTCCTTTTGCTATTGCTGCTGCTGCTGTTTTTGATTAGGATGTGGTATTTAGTTCTTTTGGCTGTTGTTGTGTTGCTGCTATTTTTTGTTAATGGTGTGTTAGTCATCATTGTGCTTGTTGCCACTGCTGCTATTTTTATTGATGATATGATATAGGGTTGTGGTTACTGTTGCTGCTATATTTTTGATGATATGATATTGTGTTTAGTTGTTGTGACTGATGTGATTGCTGCAGCTATTTCGGATGACGATGGTGTACTAAGTTGTGGTTATTGTTGCTGCTGTGTTTGTGCTAATGAATCAAATCTCAAAATATGATATTTTAATTTTTAAATTCACTTTACTGTACTGACAGTTCGTTGGCCATAGCATCGTGCAAATCATTCTAGTAGTGTCAGTTTTCTCTTTCTGTGTCAGGGTTTATCAGTGCAGTGCTTAAGGATTTGTGCAGGACCCAGAAGCCTGCCAGGTCATTAACAGCAGAGTTACTTCTAGGACAAGCTGAGTTTTCAACATATGATGAATATATCGGGAACACATTTTAATTTTCCACACGCACATTGGTGTTTAAAATAAAATTTGATTCCCATTTTAGAAACCCATCTAGAGCAGATAAAACAACAATAAAAATGTCCACATTCATATTACAGGCATTTGAGCGCACACACACATACACAACACAACACACACACACACACACACACACACACACACACACACACGCACGCACGCACGCACGCACGCACACACACACACACCACTCACTCACTCACTCTCTCTCTCTGTCTCTCTCGCTTAGTCTCTGTCTCTCCTCTCTCTGTCGCGCGCGCACAAAGTACTTAACAAAGATGATACAGAGATGGGCAGTATTAAAGGAAAATATCGTATCGATCAATTTTCTTTCCAGCTGTGTCTGTCTCTTTATCCCTGTCTCTGTCTGTCTGTCTCTATCTATCTCTCTGTCTCTCTCTCCCCATTCTTCCCTCCCTCCTCTGTCTCCCCACCCCCACCGCCACCCCCACCCCCCAATGAGTCTAAGATCGAAGTGTAGTATCTTTCTTCTTGCCTGTATTTGTCTTTTCCTCTACATTTAATTGCAAGCCTGATTTTTTATTTAGTGCTTCTATGAGAAAGCGGGATTTGGAGCACCTGGTCACAACGGGAAAGCTGGAGGGAAAGAGAGCACCAGGTAGACCCAGGGAAAGAATGCTGGACGGACTTGCAGAGTGGCTGGGGATGAGGAGGGTGGAGGAGATGCTGGGGGCAACGAGAGATAGAGATGGTTGGATGTCCATGGTCGCCAACGCCATGCGGCAGGGCACCTGATGATGATGATGATGATTGATGCTTCTCTATAAAAATAAAGATGAATATCAGTACATTGCATGCGTGGATTTCTTCAGCACTTTTTGTTTCCCAACCTTTTCCACTCTCCTATACAAATTTATTGTTTAAGTGTTTCTTGGATTTGCTTTACCAGCACCAGACCAAATACAGGACAACCGAGCACAATCTCTATAAAATGGTCTGGCATCGCCCCCCTCTCCCCAAGACATTTTATATTGAAGCCACCCACGCAATTAATATCAAAAGTGTGTTGAATCAGCAGACACGGTGGACACATGTAACATCCGAACAGGACTGTGGTTTACGTTTCTCATTACATCATCTGTGTATTAACAGGGTTCCATTTGTTTTATACGTAATACACAGAGAAAACACTTTCTGTGTTGGTAAACAAAAGAGTCAAATCTGTGAACTCAACCCATTTACACTGTACAATATTATGTTTGTTTTATCGTTCCTATACATTTGTTTTCGTTGATGCTTTTGAATTACATCTACATATATATATATATATATATATATATATATATATATATATATATATATATATATATATATGTATATGTATACACATATGTCTACCTGTCTATCTTCTAATCATCTATCTATCTATCTGTCTATCTATCTATCTATCATTATCTCTATCTATTTATCCATCCATCTATTTATATATCTCTCTTCTATTTATCTATCTACTATCTATCTCTCTACCTATCTCTCTATTATTTATCCATCCATCATTTTTTATAATATCTACATCTATCTATTTTATATCTATCTATCTATTTTCTACATCTATCTCTCTTCTATCTATCCATATGTATCTACCTATCTATATCTCTTTATCTCTATCTATACATATCTATCTATCTCTACATCCATCCATTGATCTATCTATCTATCTATCTATCTACACACACACATACACAAGCATATACATATGTGTGTGTATATACATACACACATATATGTATATATATATATATATATATATATATATTATATATATATAGACAGAGAGATAGATGAGATAGATAGATAGATAGATAGACAGGTAGATAGATAGCTAGATAGCTAGCTAGATAGATAGATAAACAGATAGATAAATAGAGAGATAGATAGATAGATAAATATACCTTATTTATAGATAGATACATAGATAGATAATAGATAGATATATAGACAGATATATAGAAAGATAGATAAATAGATTGGTAGATAGATAAATATATAGATAGACAGACAGATAGATAGAGAGATAGATAGATAGAAAGATAGATAGATGAATAGATAGATAGATAGATAGATAGATAGACAGATATGATAGATAGATATATAGATATACATTATTTATAGATAGATAGACAGCTAGAAAGATAGATAGCTAGATAGCTAATAGACAGCTAGAAAGATAGATAGCTAGATAGCTAGATAGACAGGAAGATAGATAGCTAGATAGTTGGATAGATAGATAGATAAACAGACAGACAATAGATAGATAGATAGATAGATAACAGATAGACAGATAGATAGATAGATAGATAGATAATTGGTAGATAGATAGATACTCGTATACAGAGTGTTTGTTGACAGTGGAAAGGATGCTGGGCTATATATCAAATGAAGACAGTGTTTATAGTAGCTTAAACATGCACTAGATCGATATCCAAATTGGACGATTCAAAGTTCTGAGAGAAAACAAAAATAGTTTGAAACTTTTCAACTATCCTATTCGTCATTAGAACTGTTGACATCATTTACAAAAAGAAGACTATGTAGGGATTGCCCTGCAACAAGATCCAATAGCCTTGCTAAATCAATCCTCCACGGAACTGCTGAGAAAAGGAAACGAAGAGAAAGACAGAAACTATGGGCTGACAACATTGCGGGATGGACTGAGAAACCATTTCCAGAGATCCAGAGGAAGTTTGTGAACAGTTCTTTAGTACGTTGCCCAATGACTGTCTTCACAAACAGCGAAGGAAGAAGAAGAAGAAGATGTCATTTACATGCGTGGCAATTTCAAGCAGCCACGATGGGAACATGTCAGAATGCTCACAGAATTTTGAAAATTAAGATGAAAATTAACTTCGCTTCTGATCACACGGCCAAGCGAACACACGACTGACTTCTTTCACTCACATAACCCTGAAAACCATTACAGATGAGATGATAAAGTGTCTCCCAAACAGCTATCAGGATACAATTTAGTGCAATGGAGGCTATTGCCCATTATTTTCAAGGCGCCGAATGAAATCCAGGAATAATGAGTCACTGGGGACACATTCAGTATAATTATACTTCGATTTTATTCACACACACACACACACACACACACACACACACACACACACACACACACACACACACACACACACACACACACACACACACATGGACACGGACACACACACACCTACACACACACCTGCACACATGCAGGCACGCACAAAGAGAGAGATATACACACATACACATACACAAACATACACATACACACATACATATTTTATATATATATATATATATATATATATATATATATATATATATATATACACATGCACATACATGTACATATATGCAGACAAACGCAGAGCAACACACACACACACACACACATACACACACATGGGCGCACACACACACACACACATACACATGGGCACACACACACACACACATACACATGGCACACACACACACACACAACACACACACACACACACACACACACACACACACACACACACACACACACACACACACACACACATTATCGAGTCGGACAAAACCCAAGCACAACCACAAAAACTTGCAAAGTGTAGGTGGTCTTGAAGTGGGAGTTATTGTATTGGTCAAGAAGCTCAGTCTGTCAAGCTCGAAGGGTGCATACTCTTCAACCTATCCGAAATTTTGCAGATGTTCTCCTAAGCAAAAACAATATTAATGTAAATAGCATTCCAGTAATGCCACTTATTCCATCCATGCCTTCCTGGGAACTTCAAAAAGCTAACTTTGACATAGACTGTATAAATCTCAATAAAAAAGAAGAAATAAATATTCTCGTATCAGAAGTCAAATCTCATTTAACCACATATTATTTTAATCATCTAAAAGTTTTCACAGACGGGTCTGTTTTAGATACAGCTGATAGCGGAGCTGGATTCGTCAAATCCTGCCTTAAAGGTATAAAAATCTTTTTACGTAGGTAAAGGCTTCTCTATTTTTATATCAGAATTATACGCGATATTGATGGCTCTTAACTATATTAATAGCTCTCATACGATATCTGCAATATACTATTGTGTGTTGATTCTAAACCAGTGTTACGTAGTTTGAAACAAACAGAAAATGTAATACGAAATGACATTATATTTGAGATCAAACATTTGATACATTGTATTTCATCCAGCAGTGTTGGTATATATTCTTGCTGGGTTCTGTCACATTGTGGACTTTATTGGAATGAAGTTTCGGACAAATTAGCAAAAGACCGTACATCCATTAATGCAAATACAGTAACATTCCATAATATACGACTGTCAGTGCATGAACTTGGTTCTGTGTTAGAAATTTCACTTCATACAAATTTCTCCAATACCCAAAGCCTGATACCTTACTGCCCTAGACAGCTAGCGTCCTTGATATACAAACTAAGGCTTAACTCTTGGAAACAAAATGTACACAAAATGCATGTATTTGTTCAAACGCATTATCTGTCCACAATCTGCTCTTTGAATATCCTATCTTACTTACACATATAGAAATAACAATCTCGATTTTTCATGTAATGTACTGACTCTAGAGATATCCTTTACAACAAAAGTATTGATATCATTTCGGTAGTCCAACTGATTTTCAGATCCCCTGTTGGCAGATTGTTATGAAGAGTTAATCAATTGTTGTATGTTATTATTTGACACTGTTAATTCATTGTTCTGAATTATTAATTGTAATTGTTCCTCTTCTTACATTCAAAGTTCCACTACTCCTCCCCATCCCCATCCCCATCCCCCACCCACCCACCTCTTTTTCCCCTCTGTGTGTGTGTGTGTGTGTGTGTGTGTGTGTGTGTGTGTGTGTGTGTGTGGTGTGTGTGCATGTGTTGTGTGTGTGTGTGTGTGTGTGTGTGTGTGTGTGTGTGTGTGTGTGTGTGTGTGTGTGTGTGTGTGTGTAAAATCACTATTGTGAACAGACGTTAAATAAAAGATTACATCCCATTCTCAGTCTGCCTGCCCGTTTGACTCCGTTTCTCTGACTTTGTCTTTCTCTGTCTCTTTCTCTGTCTGTCTCTGTCTGTCCGTCTGTCTATGTGTGTGTGTGTGTGTCTCTCTCTCTCTCTCTCTTACTCCCTGTCTCTGTCTCTGTCTGTCTGTCTGTCTGTCTGTCTCTCTCTCTGTGCTTCATTACATTTTTGATTTCTATGTGCCCGCGTGTCTGTCTGTCTGTCGTTCTCTCTCTCTCTCTCTCTCTGTTTGTCCGTCTATCTTCCTGCCTGACCCCCTCCTCTCTCTCTGTGTCTCTATGTCTCTGTCTGCGTGTGTGTCTATCTGTCTATCTGTCTGTCCGTCTCTTTCTCTCTCTTTCTCTTTTCTCTGTCTTTTGGGGCTTCAAATCTCTTGAGCAACGAATTTAATTATCACTTTGAGTGAAGTTGTTAGCCGTTAAAATTCGCGCTGCTGTGATGGGACGTGCACACAGATTATTTTCAATCCTGTGTGCGCTCACATTAATTTTTGTTACAAGATTTGCATATGCCTTGATCCACAGAATACTTTTTGTGCGTATGTCAGTGGATGCGTATTAATGTCTACGTGTTCGTGACTGGGTACGCGTTTATGAGTGCTATTATGTTTGAAGGTGTGAGTTTGAGAGTGTGAGTGTGTGCATGCGTGCATATGTGTTAGTGGGTGTGTTAGTGTGTGTGTGTGTTGTGTGTAGTGTGTATGTGTGTTGTGTGTTTGTGTGTTCGTTCGTTCTCTGATTTAACGTCTGTTCACTATGAGTGATATTAGACGGATGTTTGTGTGTGTGTGTATGTGTGTGTGTGTGTGTGTGTGTGTGTGTGTGTGTGTGTGTGTGTGTGTGGTGTGTGTGTGTGTGTGTGTGTGTGCGTGTGTGTGTGTATGCGTGTGTGTGTGTGTGTGTGTGTGTGTGTGTGTGTGTGTGTCTGAATTGTTTGAAATGCGGACAGCTATCACTGCACCAGGCAAACCACAGAGCATAAAAGAGAAACCACCAGATATGCGACTGGCATCGTGCAACGTCAGGACAACATGCCCTAGTTTTTCAGGCCACCTACATGAGCACTACCGCAATAGCTTCTACCTGCAGCGCTTGCACCACTTTCTAGGCATTTCCTGGAAGAATCATGCACCGAATTTGGACATCAAGGACCAGGCCAGCATGGCAAGTATGAATACTCTCTCTACACACATCAACAACTATGCTTGTTTTGGCCATCACTGCAGCGTGCAGGATCGCTGTCAAGGGAGAGAAAGACTTGCAACAGCGACCACCTTCTTGCAGCCATCAGCCTTCATAAGCAGCGGCTATGCCAAGGGCTGCAACTCATGAGTCGGATTTTTCGTCCACAGTCAATACTCTTCCACATCAAACCGTGTTCTCAAGCGGACGCATTCATTGTCTCATCATACAGACAGAGCCGTCTTCATTGATTGATTCATTGATTGATTCATTGGTTTTATTCATTGATTTACTCATTCTTCTTCTTCTTCTTCTTCATCGTCGTCGTCGTCGTCGTCGTCATCATCATCATCATCATCATCATCATCATCATCATCATCTCCTCCTTCTTCCTCTTATTCTTTCTCCTCCTTCTTCTTCTCCTTCTTCTCTTCTTCTTCTTCTTCTTTGTTCTTATCATATCATTATCGCTACGGCTGACCCAGTTCAACACACATAACTGCAACAGAGAATATTTCCCAAGCTGCGGCCTGGTTCACATCATACTCGTATCATCTGCGCTTCAACAAAATTTAGCTAGCTGTTTCATTACATCATTTTGGATTCACGATGCCACAAGCATTCTGAATCTGGATCTGGATAATTACGCTGCAGGAGCCTTTTCAGGCTACCGTGTGTGTGTGTGTGTGTGTGTGTGTGTGTGTGTGTGTGTGTGTGTGTGTGTGTGTGTGTGTGTGTGTGTGTGTGTGTGTGTGTGTGTGTGCGGGCGCGCGCCAAGAGAGTGGGAGAGAGAGGGGTGAGAAGAGAGAGAGATAGAGAGAAAGATTGAAAGGAGAACGAGAGAGAGAGAGTGTGTGTGTGTGTGTGCATGTGCGTGTGCGTGCGTGCGTGTGTGTGTGTGTGTGTGTGTGTGGTGTGTGTGTGTGTGTGTGTGTGTGTGTGTGTGTGTGTGTGTATGTGTGTGTGCATTCTATTACAGTTGGCTAAAAGTGAGAAATGCCTGAAAAAAAAATTATAAAATTAATGCATTTGGCGAAACATATACATCACACTGATTTTTTTGGTCATTTTTTTTTTTTTGTGGGTGCACACAGTTGTTTTTTTTAATATTCCTTGTTCATTTATTATATTCTCTTCTGTTTAAAAAAAAGTTTAAAGAAGTTTGGTGACGGCATACGGAAAGTAGACAGGATGTAGAGCCATACATCAAAGAAGGACAAAATTCATTTAAGCCAAAGAAAAGAGAGCAGATCGATATTGAAAACGGATGACGCAGAGTTCGGATGCCAGGGAAGACGGGGGACACGATAAGTTTATTACTTTTCTCCTAAGAGAAGCGGATTAGCAGATTGGATTTTAAGAAAATTCTATACGTGTTTCTTTTTTTCTATTTTTTTTTTTTTTTTTTTTTAGAATTACACAGAGACACACAGACAGGTACAGACACAAACACGCCAATAAACCGGACATACAGATACGCACACACACACACGCACACACGCCTACACACACCCTCCATATCAAAAAGATTCTCCTTTCATTAAAAGGAAACACACACACACACACACACACACACACACATACACACACACACACGCACAAACACATACACACACACACGCGCACGCACGCACACGCACATGCACACACACACACACACACACACACACACACACACACATACACACACTCTCTCTCTCTCTCTCTCTCGTTCTCCTCTCAATCTTTCTCTCTATCTCTCTTTCCTCTCCCCCCTCTCTCTCCCACTCTATTGGCGCGCGCGCCCGCACACACACACACACACACACACACACACACACACACCACACACACACACACACACATACACACACACACACATACACACACACACAAACACTAGCGATCTATGCTGACGTCAGCAGCAAACTAAGCAGTATTCTCTTTGCTTAAATCAACAGGCGTGGTGTCACTAGCGATCTATGCTGATGTCAGGAACAAACTAATTTAAATCAATAAGCGTGGTGTCATTAGCGATCTAAGCTGATGTCAGGAACAAACTAATTTAAATCAACAGACGAAAACTATACGCCCAGAGGCTTTGGCCCTTGTGACATAGCATGCACACTGTGTAGCCAAATCATTTCACCACTACGTTTTGAGACCACGGAGGAGAAATACGAGATGGGCGAGGCAAATGAAGAAAGAGGAGAAGGGTAGAGACAGACAGGTACAGACAGACTGAGAGAGAGTGGAGACGAGGGACGAAGAAAGAAAGAAAACAAATTAAAAGAAAGAAGGAAGAAATAAAGAAAGGAAGTATGGAAGGAAGAAAGGAAGGAAGGAAGAAGAAAGGAAGGAGAATAAAGTGTGTGTAGCTGCGTGCGTGTGTGTGTGGTGTGTGGTGTGTGTGATGTGTGAAAGAGAAGAGAAGAGAGAGAGAGAACAGAGAGAGAGAGAGAGAACAGAGAGAAAGAGAGAGACAGAGACAGAGACAGAGCGACAAAGAGAGAGAGAGAGTTTTTGATCAATATAAAACAACGTCCATTTCAAAGAAAATGAAAGGAGGAATACGCCATGCATATAAAGAGAGGAACGAGAAAAGATAATCAAAAAAAAAGTAAAACTAAAGGAACAGAGAATGGTATGGAAAGGAAAAAAAGTGAATATAAAGAGAGACAGCAAGAGAGAGAGAGAAAGAGAGAGAGAGAGAGAGAGAGACAGAGAAGAGAGGAGACAGAGAGATAGAGAGAGAGAGACAGACAGACAGAAAAGAGAGACAGACAGAGAAGAGAGACAAAAACAGAGAGAAAGAAAGAGAGTGAGAAAGAGGGACAGACACACACGCACAAGAAAAAATAAAGAGAGAGAGAGAGACAGAGAGAGACAGAAAAGGAGCAGACCGACCGACGACGACCATCCGACGACAGAGACAGACAGACAGAAAAACAGACAGACAGAAAGATAGGCACACAGGTAGACAGGCAATCAGAGAGGCAGAGAGAAACACGCACAGAGCAAGAGACCCAATACTTTACTGCAATCCTTTGCACATTTATATTAGCCACCCACACAGTTTCCATCAGAAGGCTGATCATTAATTCTACAGACGACAAACATGCGTCATTCCCCAGACTGTGACCTTGACTCACGTTACGTCACCTATGCAATGGCAGATCCCCTTACCAAGTCAATGTGTTATAAGTTTTTTCGCGTGTTGTAAGGCGGTTGCATTGTATGTCAGGTGCGCAGGTGCGCTTTGGTTTGAATTGCCAAGATTCGGCGCCATATAAATACTGTTATCATTATTGTTATTCGTAGTAGTAGGAATAGGAGGAGGAGGGAGAGGAGTAGGAAGAGGAGGAAGAGGAGGAGGAGGAGTATTCCTTAAGAATTCTAATTCAGATAATGGACATTGAGAAATAAAAATGAGAGAAAGAAATTATGCTAGGGACAAAAGTGGAGAATGAGAAAAAAAACAAAATCAAGAAAGCATGGTTAGGATACGGAAAGGACGAAAAGGCGTAAAATCCTGTCAAGAAGACAATGGCAGAGAGAAAGAGAGAGGGGGGGAGAAAGGAGGGAGAGAGAGAGGGACACCGAGAGAAAAGAGAGAG
>CM060306.1:69409349-69414349 GCA_030674185.1 Monoplex corrugatus | reverse complement strand
GTGTCTATACTGGATCACACCTGCAACTCCTGCCATTATTCTTATCAACAGCTTAGGACAATCGCTTCCATCATATCATGTCTGTCCAAAAGAGCATAGAACGTTCGTATTTCTGCTGCAATGACTTCCCCGCTAGACTTGCCAGCAGAATATATTCTTCAAACACGAAGAGTTCAGAACAACGCCTCACGTCTAATAATGAAGAAAAGAAAAAAAAAAAAAAAAAGAAAGATCATAAATCATCATTACTGAAAGAACTCTACTGGTTACCAGTCAAATCGCGCTGCCAGAATCAAACAATAAACCTTAAATATCGCCATTGTGATGGAGTTTCATTATCATACCTTTCCCATCTCCTCTGCATGTCTCAATTAAACTGTGTGCCAGCGTTCAAGCAAATACGACTCCCACCCCCCACCCCCCACCCCTCCTCCACCATTCCAATGGAGTCTTGGCTTTGCAGCTGTCATGTTTCTGTATTTTTATCTGTTTCAAAATGTCTTCTTGTATGTAAGACAAGCCCTGTCGCGTCTGACTTAGGGTTTCTTCTTCTTCTTGTTTCTTTCTGTTGATATTATTATTATTATTTATATTATTATTATTATTATTATTATTGTCGTGTTCATGTTTATATCTAATATGTCTATTGTTATGCTTATTATTGATGTGATTATTTTTGTTGTTCTTGTCTTTATCGTTATATGTGCTATAACAACAACAAGAAGAGGAGGAGGAGGAAATCGACAGAGCGTATGATAGGGACAGACAGGCGGACAGACAGGCTGACAAGAAACAGACAGACGAAGAGAACAGAGATTTACCGAAAGAAACAGATACACAACCACGAAGCCAGACACAAAGAAATCTTATACATCCCTGAAATCCTCTGGCGTTACCACAACACAGTTTTATCCCAGCCAACCAGACAATTCAGATCAGAAAACTAGACCACTAAATCAACAGAAATGACGCAAGATACATCCTGCCCACAGGCTGCGACCTTGGCTCATGTTACGTCATCTGTACGTCAATGGGACCACTGTTCACGTGGGTATGTTGTTTTACAGCCCTACAAAACATGTTTCGGGATGGGGTTGTTAAGATAAAAAAAAAGGTTCAGGGAACAAATTGAGAGAGAGAGAGAGAGAGAGAGGCAAACGCTTCATATCCTAGGTTATGTCAGTGTTTCAGTAGTATTTTGTTTTTGCTAGTTCTAATTGTCGTGACTGTCATCATGTTGATGTTGTGATTGTTGTTGTGTTTATGGTGTGTTTATGGTGTGTGTGTGTGTGTGTGTTTGTGTGTGTGTGTGTGTGTGTGTGTGTGTGTTTGTGTGTGTTGTGTGTATGTGTGTGGTGGTGTGTGTTTGTGTGTGTGTGTTGTATGTGTGTGTGTTGTGTGTGCGTGTTATTTACTTTTGCTTTTATCTCACTCGCTTAGTGTGCTTCTTCTGAATTTTTGTTGCCTTTTCATGCAAAGAGTAAAACAAACAACAACCCCCAAAAAACAGAGAAAAAAAGTAACTGGCTAACACTCATTACCAAGGCAGCTCACAACACGCTTCTAATTCACTGCACATCTCATGGCGATAGAAAGCACGATATCTTTTCTTCAGAGGCTTAGGGGAACAAAGAAATCCTCTCTGATGGAATTAAAAGCGGAGACATGAAGTCAGCATCTGAAAGGGAGGAATGATGTGAAAGACATGTACGCTTTTTGCAAACAGTGGCGAAGCCACGTTTCTTGTGTTTTTTTCTTAGCAGTGGATTTCGTGGTTTTATTTCCTTCTTTCTTTCTTTCTTACTTTCCTTTTTTCTTCTTCCGGTTTTTCTTTTCTTATCTTTCTTTCCTTTTTGCCTTTTTCTTCCTCATCTCTTTATTTGGTATTTGTTTTACAATCTGCTTTTCTTCGGAACTAGAATCACACCTAACATATAATCAAAACGCGTATTTGATATAATACTAGACAGACCTAAATTTTCGGCCAACTGGCCTTTGTCAAGCGTCTATGAAAGAACACAAAGAATAAATGCACAAAACGTGATGAAAAAGGAAACACACACTCAGACTCACACACACACAAACACACACACACACACACACACACACACACACACACACACACACACACACACACACACACACACACACACACACACACACACATACACACACACACACACACACACAAACAAAACAGTAGACCACTCTCTTAAATGCCGCGCTGAGCATGAGACATGGCAGATATAAATTGTGTAACTAGGAAACAGGGGAGACAAATGCATTGCAGGCCATAAACATGGACATGCATCATTATTGTTGCTTTTTGTTTTGTACATATGATCCTCCAGCACTCACAGAACCTTAGGTTCACTGGAACTGTTTATTGCTAGAATCAAAATAAGTGTAAAAACGATGTTCTGTCCAATTTGGAATTTTGATTGAAAGTGACTCATAAATCACTCTTCTACTTCTTTCATACCTGAACCGGTAATATTTGAGGGGTAAAATTATAACAATTTGGTTTACTCGAATCTACCCCCACGCGTTTTGAGAAAAGGGAATATCCGAAATTAACGTTTGCCATTAGCCTACTACATTCCCCCATCATTTTTACTGCAAAAGATCTCTCGACCATTCTATTTTTTTGGACAATTCGTTTACCGCAAAAGTAAATTAACTTGTGCTGACTGTGACTGGCCGATCTCAAAATTGTCTAATCATTTATTTTTATCTTTTGTTGAACTTTGTCAGATTCACAAACATCAATTTAAACAATTCATTTTCTGTAGGTTAAAGTATAAAGAATTTTTTTTTCGATCGTACATTTGTTGTAAAAACATTGACGTGTATACTGATCATTGTGATAACATTTTCTTCTTTAAACAGTACGTGTTTCAAAAACACAGCAGCGTTGGGTTTTTTTTAACACAAACTGCTGCAGCGAAAAGCGAGAACAAAAACTACAAACAAAAGTAATCAATATTTTCTAACAAAAATGTGGATAACAGTCTAGCTGCACTGTTATCTATGCTTAAACTGTCGGCATGTTGATAAATGGTGGTACAAAACGTATACTGAGGACACAAATTCTAGTACTGAGTTTTGTACTCCACATTCTTAAAACAACTATTTAATGAGGTATAGTATGGAGATTCTTGTAACTCAACCATTATCTGTTACATTTAAAAATGGATTAATCATTTGAAACGGTAGAAAAATACGTCTATGACCAACTTAAGATTCCATGTGAGAATTTATATCCTCGGCCGATTGCAACTCCTCTGGCCATCACGCAACATGGCAGCCAACAGGAACTGTCAAAAAATGGTCACATTCAGTGCCATATGTAGCCTGACAATGTAGTCTGTGCACGAAAGAAGAACAAGCAAAAGACCATTCCGTGATGAACCGTCCACATTTGTCTGTCAGTCTGTCTGTTTGTCTTTTCTTTAGTCTTTCTTTCTTCTCTTTGCTTGTTTTCTTTCTTCCATTATTTCTTAAACATATGTTTTTGTGGTTATAATTTACGCTGCACATTCCTTTGGCTCTAGCTTTAGTAATGCTCGATATATTTAGCGACAGATATTTGATCTATTGAATTTGGGTAGAAATCCATCCATAAATAGGTAAGTGACGTTTTCTAATACAGTTTATGCACTGAAAAACAGTTATACACTGTATCACACTCACACTCGCACACGCACACACACGGGTGCGAGCGCGCACAAACACAGACACACACAGACACACAAACACAGACACACACACACAACACACACACACACACACACACACACACACACACACACACACACACACACACACACACACACACACACACACATTTCTACAAAGTACATTTTTGAACAAGGGGCTAACGGCTGAAAGATTAATAAAGCTATAACTTTATGGAATCTGACTGTATTCGTAACGTATCGCATTCAGGGTACTGTGACGACTGAGGACATCACCGAGCTGTTTTCTTACCTTGTATTTAGGGATATCTACGGAATAAAAAAAAAGCTGCATGCAAAGTAAAAAAGACATGCTACGAGTGATCAATTAAAGAAAGTTTTGCCCGTAGTTTCCATACGCGAAGGAAGCGAAGAAGGAGAATAAGGAGGGGAGGGGAGGGGAGAGAGAGAGAGAGAGAGAGAAGAGGGAGAGAGAGAAACATGCAGAGAGACAACCACGCTGGCAGTCAGACAGACAGACAGACAGACAGAGAGAGACAGAGACACAGAGAATAAGACACAGAGACAGAAACAGAGTGGAGACAAAACCTGAGAGAGAGAGAGAGAGAGAGAGAGAGGAGAGAGAGAGAGAGCGAGAGAGAGAGAGAGAGAGAGAGCGAGAGAGGGAGAGAGAGAGAGAGAGAGGGAGAGAGAGAGAGAGAGAGAGAGAGAGAGGAGAGAGAGAGAGAGAATCACGCTGGCAGGCAGATATACAATCACATGAATTAAGAAAGAATGAGATGAAAAATACAAAACAAAGAGAAAGTATCAGTGACCAGGAACAGTCTGTACGGAACGATTACTTGATTAAAATTGGACTATGACGGTTGAAGACGCTAAGCCATCTTTTCTGCAAGGCTGTACGTTTTAATCATCTGGAAGCAGAAGCAAAAACCCCAAAAATAAATGGCATCATCCACAAAGAGACAGCGGGTTTAATGGGTGCAGCTTATATGATCTAAATGTGGAAGAGAAAATAACAGTTCGATGAACTCTCCACACAGCATCATCTCCCCAAGAAAATATATCTTATTTCTTAACTTTACAAGCGAGGTCGATTAGCACTTACATGAGCGGAAGTTTAAGTTTCAGTTTCTCAAAATGGCATATCCGCGCTCTAAATCAATCCAATAACCACCAACGCCTCAGATGTTACTAGAAAGATAAGATTCAAAATGATCATGCATAGGCCATGCCTTAGAACTGCGCATAAGCCTAATGCGCTGACAAGGTCGTCCTCGATGGATGACCGAAGGGAATCAC
>CM060306.1:69399349-69404349 GCA_030674185.1 Monoplex corrugatus | reverse complement strand
CATAAGCAGGGAAAAGGGGGTGACATTGAATAACGATATCAGTGTGACTGGCACAGAATCACTGCATGTCCCTGCCTGAGGTTTACACCATTACGTGCTGCAGCTCATGCATGCAGTGAAAAGGATGATGATGACGGAAGTATCGTTTATTTCCTGTTAGCATGACGCTTTTCTTATAGAGAATATACGTAAGTTTGTTTATTTGTTTGTTTTGTTTTGCTTTTGTGTATGTTTGTTTCTTTCTATTAACAGAACGCCTTTTTTTATATACAGAATCAACATATTTTTTGTTTGTTTATTCGTTTGTTTGTTTCTTTATTTGTTTGTTTGTTTGCTGGGTGTGGTTTGTTTTGTTTAATGTATTTATTTGTTTGTCTCTCGAGCTGTCCCTCAAATACTTCAGTCAAGCTACAGAGAGAGAGAGAGAGAGAGAGAGAGAGAGAGAGACAGACAGAGACAGAGAGAGACAGAGAGAGACAGAGAGAGACAGAGAGAGACAGAGAGAGAGAGACAGAGAGAGAGGAGACAGAGACAGAGAGAGAGAGTGACAGACAGAGAGAGGAGAAGGAAGAAGAAGAAGAAGAAAAGGAAAGAAGAAGAAGAAGAAGAAGAAGAAGAAGAAGAAGAAGAAGATGAAGAAGAACAAGAACAAGAACAAGAACAAGAACAAGAACAAGAACAAGAAGAAAAAAGAAGAGAAGAAGAAGAAGAAGAAGAAGAGAGTGAGAGAGAGAGAGAGAGAGAGAGAGAGAGAGAGAGAGAGTGAGAGAGTGAGAGATAGAGACAGAGAGACACAGAGAGAGACACAGAGAGAGACACACACAGACAGAAAATGAGACAGACAGACAGAGACAGAAAGAGAGATGGATAGATTGGGGAGGGATGGGGAATGAAGAGACTACTCGTATCCATAAGCAGGAAAAAGGAGGCGACAGTTGAATAACGATATCAGTATGGCTGGCACAGCATCATTGCATGTCCCTGCCTTGGGGTGGAGGTTTACACCATTTCGTGCTGCAGCTCATGCATGCAGTGAAAAGGGGGATGCTGACGGAAGTATCGTTGATTTCCTATTAACACGACACATTTCTTCTTATAGAGGATATAAGTATGTTTGTTGGTTTGTTTGTTTCCTTCTGTTTAACATATGTGACCTGCCAGCACGAAATTAGTCTTAACTAGCATTTTGGGCATTTTGAGATAAACATATCACTGGAAAGTGTACATTCTGCTGATTATTTTGGTACTTGAATAAAGCTTGTACTAAAAAATGTAGAAGTTATGTATGTTTAAAGTCATTAAGTTGTATAACGGCTATTTTTAGAAAACGGCCTCTAAAGTTTTTGTGTGCTCTCCTACACATTTTCCTTAAATTTCTTTAATTGGTGGCTTTGACCCAGCTTGCTTCTAATTTCAGCTGTCATTATCTGAAAGATGCACCAAAGAGCTTTCGGTCAGTATATTACATGTACATGTGCAGGTTCTGTACAGGTTACGGTTCATAATAAGAGACAAAAATAGGTATTTTTGGTAGGACATTGTGTTCTTTCTGATGCCATCAGTGCATTAAAATGCCGTTTTAAATTGATTATTAATATTTTTTCAAGAAAAAACATTCTGTGGTGGATAGATTATAGTTTACAGAAATCAATTTTGAGAAAAAGTCCCAGAATGACCTTTTCAGCTCCTAATGCTGTTCGACTGACTGCGAGTTAAGACTGATTTCGTGGTGGGAGGTCACATATGTATGTTTCTTTTGTTTCATTTTGTTTATTTGTTTCTCTCTCTCTATCTGTGTCTCAAATACTTCAATTAAGATTTATATATATGTATATATAATATATATATATATAAATATATATATATCTATATATAGAGAGAGAGAAAGAGAGAGAGAGAAAGAGACAGACAGACAGTCAGACAGACAGAGACAGAGGTGCATAGAGACAGAGACATACATACATACATACATACATACATACATACATACATACATACATACATACATACATCATACATACATACATAGACAGACAGACAGACAGACAGACAGATGGATAGATTGGGTGGGGGAGGGGATGAAGGGATTACCCATATCGACGAGCAGGGAAAAGGGGGTGAAAGCTGAATAACGATATCAGTGTAGCTGGCACAGCATCATTGCATGTCCCTGCCTTGGGGTGGAGGTTTACACCATTATGTGCTGCAGCTCACGCATGCATTGAAAAGGAGGATACTGACGGAAGTATCGTGTATTCTCCGTTAACATGACGGTCTTTTACTACCAGATAATCTAAGTCTGTTTGTTTTGTTTTTGTAGTTGTTTGCTTTTCTTTGTTAACATGACGCCTTTTTTTGTACACAATCAAGTCTGTTTTTTGTTTTGTTTTGTTCATTTATTATTGCTTGTTTGTTTATTTTTGTTTGTTTGTTTGTTTGCTTTGTTTTGTTTATTTTATTTATTTGTTTGTTTGTCTCTCAACTATCTTTTTAAAACAGAATCAACATATGTTTGTTTCATTGTTTCTTTGTTTGTTTCTTTGTCTGCTTGTTTGTTTTGCTTTGTTTATTTCCCTATTTGTCTCTCAAATATTTCAATCCAGCTACACAGAGAGAGAGAAGAAGAAGAAGAAGAAGAAGAAGAAGGAGAAGAAGAAGAAGAAGAAGAAGAAGAAGAAGAAGAAGAAGAAGAAGAAGAAGAAGAAGAAGAAGAAGAAGAAGAAGAAGAAGAAGAAGAAGAAGAAGAAGAAGAAGAAGAAGAAGAAGAAGAAGAAGAAGAAGAAGAAGAAGAAGAAGAAGGAGACGAGACAGACAGGCAGACTAGCAGGCATACAGACAGACAGACAGATACACACACAACACACACACACACACGCACACGCACACACACAACACACACACACACACACACACACACACACACACACACACACACACACACACAGGAAAAGAGATGGATAGATTGGAGAGAGAGGGCAATAACGTGCTGCAGCTCGTGCATGCAGTGAAAAGGGGGATAATGACGGAAATATTGTTGATTCCTTGTTAACACAACGCTCTTCTTCTTTTTGAAAATATAAGTCTGTGTGTTTGTTTTTGTTTTGCTTTTGTGTATGTTTGTTTGATTGTGATAACATGACATCTTTCATATACAGAATCAACATCTGTTTGCTTGCTTCTTTCCGTGTTTGGTTTAGGTTGTTGTATTTTATTTATACGTTTGTTTGTCTCTCTGTCTGTCTCTCAAATACTTCAATTGAGACACAAAGAGAGAGAGAGAGAGAGAGAAGAAGAGAAGAAGAAGAAGAAGAAGAGAAAGAAATGAAGAAGAACAGACAGGCAGGCAGGCAGGCAGCCAGACAGAAAGACAGACAGACAGACAGGACATACAGACAGAGACAGAAAGAGAGATGGATAGATTGGGGTGGGGTGGGGTGGGGGATGAAGGGACTACTCGTATCCATAAGCAGGGAAAAGGAGGTGAAAGCTGAATAACGATATCAGTGTGGCTGGCACAGCATCACTGCATGTCCCTGCCTTGGGATGGAGGTTTACACCATTACGTGCTGCAGCTCACGCATGCAGTGAAAAGGGGGATGATGACGGAAGTATCGTTGATTTCCTATTAACACGACACATTTCTTCTTACAAATGATGTAAGTCTGTTTCTTGGTTTGTTTTTGTTTGTTTGTTGTTTGTTTTTGTTTGTTTCTTCTCTGTTAGCATGACGCTCTCTCTCTCCCTCCTCTCTCCCCACACACACACACACACACACACACACACACACACACACACACACACCACACTCTCTCTCTCTCCATCCTCATACACACACACGCTCACTCACACACACACACACACCACAACACACACACACTCTCTCTCTCATCACACACACAAGCGCGCGTGCCCGGCACACACACACACACACACACACACACACACACACACACACACACACACACACACACACACACACAACACACAAACACGAACACAATTACCATATACACCACACTTTTTATTTAAAACGCATAGTTTTTTGTATGTAGGGAGAATAGCTAAATGGAAGAAAAAAACGGTAATAGCAGGAAAAGCTTAGATTGCCCAAATGTGTAAGTGATCTCCTCGTCCCTCAAAACAAAGAAAGAAAGAGAGAAAGAAAGAGAAGAGAAACAGAAACAAACAAACAAATACTCCAAATTAGGTAAGAAAAAAAAAACTGGGAAAGACGAGAAAGGGGGGGGGGGGGAAACAGGAAGGGAGCAAGAGGAGAGAAGAAGGGATTACTCGTATCCCCATATGCATAAGCAAGGAAAAGAAGGTGATGGTCAATTAACGATATATCCGTGGATCATGCAGCATCATTCTATGGCCCTCTCTTGGGGTGGAGGTATGTATGATAGCATGGTGCTGCTCACGCATGAAGTGAATAGGGGGTTAATGATGGACGTCCCGTTCATTTTGTGTTGAAGCTCTATTTCTAATGGACAATCTAGATCTGTTTCCTCGTCTGTTTGTTAGTTAGTTAGTTTGTTTCTTTACTTGTTTTTCTGTCTGTCTGCCTCTCAAATATTTCCGTCAAGCCACATTTATTGTTCATATTTAAAAGCTTATAGTTATCTTAATAACAGAGAGAAAGAGAGAGAGAGAGAGAGAGAGAGAGAAGAGAATAGAACAGAGACAGACAGAGAGAGGGAGACAGACAGAGACAGAGACAGAGAGAGAACAGGAGAACGATAAAGGAAGAGAGAGAGAGAGATAGATAGATAGAGAGACAGACAGACAGACAACAGAGATATGAAGTGACTGATTCATAAATTAAAAAGGAAAAGAAAAAGAAAAGAAAAACAATAATATAATATCAAGATCTGCTAAGACAGGCCTTAAATCACACACTAACAATTCACTACGTCACCTGAAAACAAATGATAAAACTCTTTTTCCTCCATTGAAAACGCTGAAAAGGAACGAAAACGTTACATCTCCTGAAAAGTCAA
>CM060306.1:69386849-69396849 GCA_030674185.1 Monoplex corrugatus | reverse complement strand
CCTCAGTCTTGTTCTGGCTTTGCTTTTTTACTGTCCACGCCTCACAACCGTATAACAGTATTGGTTCTATGTAACATTCGAGAACTCTCTTCCAGATGTTAATTGATAGGCATTTGTAGGTAAGAATGCTTTTCATCTTCTTGATTGCTGTTTTGGCTTGGCCGATTCTGCTGGCTATTTCTGGTGTGCATCTGCCGTCTGGCGAAATGATCGTTCCCAGGTATTTAAACTTATCAACCTGTCTCAAGGTTGTGCCATTTGCTGTTATTTTGCATGAGGGGATTTCATGTTTTTTACTGATCACCATGACTTCAGTCTTCCTGCTGTTTAGTTCCAACCCCTTACCTTTGCTTTCTATTTCTAGTATATTCACAAGGTTTTGTAGGTCCCTTTCATTTTCTGCAATTAGCACGGTGTCATCTGCGTATCGAATGTTGTTTATCATTTTTCTCTAACCTTTAATCCAGGGTCTTCCTCTAGGTTTCTTATGATGTTTTCGTTGTAAAGTGAAAACAGATCTGGTGACACAAGACAAGCTTGTCTGACTCCTCTTTTGATGTTTTGGAAAGAGCTTATATCGTTTTCTATTCTCAGTGCAGCTGTTTGTTCCCAGTACATTATTTCTGATTATTCGTAGATCTTTTCTATCAGTATTGAGTCTTTCTAGTTGGTTGATCAATTCTTCATGTCTTACCCGATCGAAAGCCTTGGTATAAATCAACAAAGCATGAATATAAATCCTTATTCATCTCGATTGACCTCTCTGTGATAGTTCTTAAGATGTATATGGCATTAATAGTCCCTTTCCCTTCCACAAATCCACACTGCTCTTCTGCTATTTCTCTTTTGATTCTATTCTTTGTCCTCATCATGATTATTCTTAACAGGATTTTTGTTACATGACTCATCAAACTGATTGTGCGATGGAGTTTGCATTCTATAGCCGATGTCTTCTTTGGAAGTGCAATGAAATTGATTTTGACATATCTTTGGGGATTTTTCCAGTGCCATATATTCATGTAGAAGGACTGTTATTTTTTCAGTACCAATTCCTCCATGGCTTCACTCACCTTTGTAGTAATTTTGTCTGGTCCTGGGGCTTTTCCTGGTTTCATCTTTTTCAGTGCTGCTCTAACTTCATCTTTCATTATAGATGGTCCTTCAACGTTCTTTCTTATAATGTGTTCTTCGTTTCTGTCATCTTCAAAAAGGTCTTTAATGTACTATCCCCATCTGTCTAATATTTTGTCTATTTCCATGATAAGCGTACCATCTTTCGATTTTAAGCAACCAGTTGATGTGCATGTATTTTTCCAGTGGACAATTTCTTCATATTGTCTGTACATACCTTGAGGATCCGTTTTGTGTCGGTCTTCTCTTTCTTTGCATTTGATTGATAATAATAATAATAATAATAATAATAATAATAATATATATATAATAATAATAATTAATGATAAATAATAACAATAATAATAATAATAATAATAATAATAATAATAATAATAATAATAATAATAACAACAACAACAATAATAATATGAATAATGTAATGATAATAATAAAATAATAATAATAGAACATTATCACGATTATCATAACATTAACAATAACAACAAGAAGGAAGCCAATCTTGGTAAAACATTAATCCTGATGGAGACGATGGGAGGGAAGAGAAGAACAGGGGAGAAGAAGAAAAGAAAAGACAACGAAAGAGAAGAACAAGAAGAAAAAAGGAGAGGATAAAACGAGAGAAAGAAATCATGCACATCCGTGAATATGAATAGTGTTAGAGTCATCATCATCAGGTGCCCTGCCGCATGGCGGTTGGCGACCATGGACTTCCATCCATCTCTATCTCTCGTTGCCCCTAGCATCTCCCCCACCCTCCTCATCCCCAGCCACTCTGCAAGTCCGTCCAGCATTCTCTCCCTGGGTCTACCTGGTGCTCTCTTTCCCTCCAGCTTTCCCGTTGTGACCAGGTGCTCCAAATCTCCCTTCCTCATAAAATGGCCTATAAATGTTGACTGTCTTTTCCTAATCTTCCTTATGAGTGATCTACTTGTGTCTGCCTCCATCAAGATTGTCTCATTTGTTTTCTTTGCTGTCCACGGAACTCTCAACATTCTTCTGAGAAACCAAATCTCGGCAGCCTCAATCTTGCTCAGGCTTTGCTTGCTGACTGTCCACGCCTCAGTGTTAGAGTAAATGATTAAAATAAACGAGATGATGGGAACGTAATAATTCTCCCTTTTTGTCAAGGCTCTTCGATGCTTTTCTGTTTATCTTAATAAATATGCAAACATGCAAAGAAGGGTGGATGTGATGTTTGGTTCTGGTGGCTAAACTCATGGAAATGAAGACCAATAAAGTCAAAAGTCTGCGACTCACAAACATTGAGCACAAATCAAGGACATTAAAGCTTTTTTTTGTCAGACTAACTGTGTCCACATATTCTCATGAATGTCACATTGTAGTCTTGAGGGAACGAAACTAATCCTCATAATTTCTCATATCTTGCCAAGTCAGACTTTATAAGTGACGCCCAAGGGAGCAATATTTAGAAGATGTGGGCACATTAGGGCTGTGTATGCACAATAGATACAGTGATTGAGTGAGTGAGAGAGGGACAGACAGACAGACAGACAGAGACAGAGAGAGCAGACAGACAGACAGACAGGTAGACAGACAGGCAGACAGACGTATTGAAACAAAAGGAGACTTTATTCCCCAAAGGTTTAGATGATGGCATTTCGGCCAACTATCTGTCTTGGATAAGTCATTCGTATTAAAACAGGCACAGAAAGACAAAAAACAGAGAAAGAAAAAGAAATGGTAGAGAAAGACTGAGAGACAGACAGACAGATAGACAGACAGACAGACAGACAGAGAGAAGGAGAGAGAGAGAGGAGAGAGAGAGAGAGAGAGAACGAGAGAGAGAGAAAGCGAGAGGAGAGAGAGACACACAGACAGAGAGAGAGACAGACAGACAGACTGATAGACTGACAGACAGAGGGAAAGAGAGAAAGAGACAGAGACAAAGAAATTTATAGACTGGTCATTATTATCCAAAAGTGTAAACATTGACATCTGTTTTTGGTGAATGTTCCACGAATTGTGTGGTGTGAGTGTGTGTGTGTGTGTGTGTGTGTGTGTGTGTGTCGGTGTGTGTGTGTGTGTGTGTGTGTGTGTGTGTGTGTGTGGTGTGTGTGAGAGTGGAGAGAGAGTAGGGAGTGAGAGAGAGAGAGACGGTGGGGACAAGTTCTTTCCTTAAAAATTGAAATAAAAAAAATGTTTGCCTCTACATGAATTTTTCTTAAATCTATGTCTTAGTTATATGTTTTCATCGTTAAACTGTTGTCTTTATCACAGTTTGGAAAGCAAACTCTCCCTCCCTCCCTCCCTCCCTCCCTCTCTCTCCCTCTCTCTCTTTCTCTTTCTTTCCCTCTTTCATTCTCTCTTACGTTTAATCATTCATTTTGTATGTATTCAGTGGGGTCCCAGCAGACGCGGAATCTTGCTCAAGCCTGTTTTCAGATAATCATGCGTCCCTTGCGAAATAACAGGGAAGGTGAAGTTTTCTGACGATCACATTATCCATTTCTGCTTCAAAAATTGAACAGCACGTCTGCGTAAGTGATCTCACAACCCCCACCCCACCCCTCACCTCCACTTGTCTTTCTTTCTTTCTTCCCCCTCCGTCTCTGTCTTTGTATCTATCCCTGTCTCTGCTCTAGTCTCTGTCGTCTCAGTTGTCTCTGTCTGTCTCTGTCTTCTGTCTGTCTGTCTGTCTGTCTTCCTCTCCTCTCTCTCCTGATCGATTAAATGACTGCTTTGATGGATTAACGATGTGAGCTTTACATGATGGGATGATTGGTTTGTGAACCAAGAAGTGGTAACCTGCATTTAAATATGCGGTTCATAATATTGCAAAATCAAATAGGTGGAATGTCGAGGGTTTATATGCAATGTTGATTGGATCGTTTGAAAGAGAGAGAGAGAGAGAGAGAGAGAGAGAGAGAGAGACAGACAGACAGACAGACAGACAGACAGAGAGAGACAGAAAGAGAGAGAGAAGAGAGACAGAGAGATAGAGACAGACAGAAAGAGAGCGAGACACAGAGACAGAGAGACAGACGAGACAGAGAGAGAAGAAGAGAGAACAGAGAGAAGAGAGACAGAGAGAGAGAGAAACAGAGAGAGAAAACAGAGAGATAGAAACAGAAAAGAGAGACAGAGAGAGAGAGTGTTGACGAGAAAGGGCTGGTTGTGTGATAAATAGACAGAAAGCAGTACTTTCGTTATACTAAAGGAAGGAGGAATTACACATTAAACTGCCACCTACGTGGTTTCCTGTCCATATGCAATTACTCTCACTGTGTTCTCATTGAATTGTCGTCGAAGATCTCTTGCATCCATGTAATGTGAACTTCTTCTCTCTCCCCCTCTCTCTCCCTCCGTCTGTCTGATTGCCTCTCTGTCCCTGTCTCTGTCTCCGTCACTCTGTCTGTCTCTCTTTCTCTCTTTCAGTTTGTCTGTTTGTCTGCCTGTCTGGTTGACTATCTGTCTGTCTGTCTGTCTGTCTGTCGTCCTGTCTGTCTCTGTCTCTGTCTCTGACTCTCTTCTCTGTCTCTCTCTCTCTCTCTCTCTCTCGCTCTCGCTCTCTCCCTGTCTGTCAATTTGTCTATCTGTCTGTCTATCTGTCTGTCTGTCTGTCTGTCTGTCTCTCTCTCACCCTCCTTCTTTCTCTCTGCTTTTCTCTCACTCCTCACGCTCAATTGTTGATGTTGCACTCATTTCCCGTGATACTTCAGCAAGCAGGAGGAACTTTTTGATCAAACCTGCTGCTTCCAGACAACAATGCATCCTCTACGAACTAATGGAAAAGAAGGGGTTCCTTCTGTACATGGAACCATTCACCACCGCAACAACAGATCGTGTGCCCTAGTGAATGAGCGTCTCCCTCGCTGTACTTTCCCCTCCTACTGAATTAACGAAGACGAGAACGAACAGATGCGGGAGACAGGTAAAGCAGGACATAAACATGATGAAGAACAGAATGGCTAGAGAAGGGGGATACTGCCAAGATGATTGGGTGAAGAGAGAGCGAGTAGAGAAGCAGGTTCATAAAGACAGAGAGAGACAGACAAAAGAGAGAGAGAGAGGAGAGAGAGAGAGAAAGAGAGGGGAGAGAGGACAGACAGACAGACAGACAGGCAGAGACAGAGAGAGCCACATACAGAGACAGAGACAGGGAGACAGAGAGAGACAGAGAGACAGAGAGAGAGACAGACAGGCAGAGACAGAGAGAGCCACATACAGAGACAGAGACAGGGAGACAGAGAGAGACAGAGAGAGAGAGAGACAGAGAGAGAGAAAGAATAAGAGAGATAAAGACAGTCAGATAGACATAGAGACAGACAGACAGACAGCAGGCAGGCAGGCAGACAGGCAGGCAGGCAGGCAGGCATGCAGGCATGCAGGCAGGCAAGCAGGCAGGCAGGCAGGCAGGCAGGCAGACAGAGACAGAGAGAATGAATAAGCAGGTGGGAAGACAAGAATATAAGCAAAAACAAGACCTTTTCATTTTTGAACGTAGTGGCAGAGCGAGAATGTGAGGGCGTTGGTGGTAATATGATGTATAAGTTGAAACAGAGAGAGAGAGAAGAGAGAGAGAAAGAGAGAGAGAGAGAGAGAGAGAGAGAGAGAGAGAGAGAAATCATCAACCTTTTATCTTCTTGAGGGCTGAGAGAGAGAGAAGAGAGAGAGAGAGGAGAGAGAGAGAGAGAGAGGAGGGAGGGAGAGAAAGAGAGAGAAAGAGAGAGAGAGTCAGAATAAGAGAGACAGACTGACAGACAGACAGAGAGACAGACAGACAGACTGAAAGAGAGAGACAGAGAGAGAGAATAGAGAGAGAGAAAGAGAGAGAGAGCGACAGAGAGAGAGAGAGAGAGAGGGGGGGGGGGAGAGAGAGACAGAGACAAGGACAAAGAGAAAGAGAGAGAGAGGTAGACCGAAAGACAAATATCAAACGGAAAGACAGAGATCTTCCCCGCACGTTTGAATTGAAGGGCAAACAAAGAAAGCTTCTATCCAGCTGTGAGTTTGTGCGCTTCGGTGTTTCTCATTTGTTTTGTTTTGTTTTGTTTTGTTTTGTTTTATTTTTTGTGTTCAGTTTGAGGTGCGGGTGTTTATATCACCGCTCTTCATTGTCACTTCTTTCATTTCTTCCCGTCCAGATGCGGAAAGTTAAAAGAAAACACCCCACACACACACACACACACACACACACACACACACACACACACACACACACACACACACACACACACACACTCACATACTCACACACACACACACTCACACACACCCTCCCCCCCCCAAGGAACAGCAACAAAAATAATCCTTATCACAAGAAATGACTTTAAACGCTGGACATTTCGTCTAGAACAAATTATTTGGAAATCATCAAAAGCATCCAATGGTTTTATCGTAATCAAAAACGGATTTTTAACACATCTCACGAACTGATTTTCTCTTCAATCACCTAACAATCAGATCAGCCACCGACATAAAACAGTGGTTAACCTTTAACGTGGCATGAGATCAGATAGATTACTCCATTCCCATTCATCAGAACAAATTAATCATGATCACTCACACTGACATACGAATTTTAGAATGGAGGAAGCCCATGTCTACATGAGTGAAATACATGCAAATCCTGTCAGCAACTTCAGGAAATCCGGCTTTTAAGCCAATTTCAGCGCTATAGAAGTTGCAGCAAGGGAGTTGGTAGGCCCATCTGCCCATGACATCATCAAACAGCTCTCCATTTCTAGGAAGGAAAGAATTCCTAAGACGAGCAGAGAAGCAGCTGAAAAGAGTTTCCGGTGGATCTGGTCAAGTAGTAAGAATAGTGACTTTCAAACCGCTAAAAATTTCTCTGTACACAGCAGGTGTTTGATACCTGCGTGATTAAGACATAAGACATGGTGGTGACTTAGCTTTGAGTCGCCGATCAGTACCTTGGAGGAGCGGGTTCAAATTCAAGTGGAAAAAGAAAAATGGCAATAGCAGACTGGTATCCAAACGTCATGACCTGGATGCGACTGCCTCACTAAGATTGTAAGGAATAGGTCAAACTGCCTCACTGAGATTGTAAGGAATAGGTCAGACTGCCTCACTGAGATTGTAAGGAATAGGTCAAACTGCCTCACTGAGATTGTAAGGAATAGGTCAAACTGCCTCACTGAGATTGTAAGGAATAGGTCAGACTGCCTCACTGAGATTGTAAGGAATAGGTCAGACTGCCTTACTGAGATTGTAAGGAATAGGTCAGACTGCCTCACTGAGATTGTAAGGAATAGGTCAGACTGCCTCACTGAGATTGTAAGGAATAGGTCAGACTGCCTCACTGAGATTGTAAGGAATAGGTCAGACTGCCTCACTGAGATTGTAAGATAGAGATGAATTAGGTGTCAAACTGCCTCACTGAGATTGTAAGGAATAGGTCAGACTGCCTCACTGAGATTGTAAGGAATAGGTCAGACTGCCTCACTGAGATTGTAAAGAATAGGTCAGACTGCCTCACTGAGATTGTAAGGAATAGGTCAGACTGCCTCACTGAGATTGTAATGAATAGGTCAGACTGCCTCACTGAGATTGTAAGGAATAGGTCAAAATACTTTCTTGTGGGGGTTTTTCCTCTCAGGACTTTCAACTGCCCAGCTCTCCTAAAAGTTTCTTGTTTTGTATTTTGAATTCATGATTCGTTTATTTTGTTTTGTTTGCTTGTTTGTTTGTTGGTTGGCTAGATTGTTTTTTTTAATTCGAATATATTGGTGTTTTGTTTCCCTGCATTGTTGAAATATTGATGTTACTGATGTGCGATCTATGTGAGTTGTTGCGAACGTTCGTTGTAAAAATACATTTATTTTAGTGTATATTCTTGCAAATATAATTTGTCCTTCTTTTTCTATTTCTTGTTCTGGCACACAAAGTCGAAAATCGCGCCGTAAACAGCTTTGTTCACAAACAGTTGCTGTACTCATTTAAGGAGAAGACGGCTCCAGTAAATAATAAGTCTTGAGCAAGGTACTTTTCTGGTAATACAAACTATTTCGAAAGAAAGTGCTTCTCTGTAGATCGATCCATTCCTTTCAGCTGTCACATTAGGTTGAACAAATACTTAACTGAACTGGAATCTCTTTGCATTTAGTGTGCCTCGAATGAAGCGTAGAGAACAACAAGGAGCAGGCACAGAATCGATGTAAAAACATTGGACAGAGGGAGAGAGAAAAAGAGAGAGAGGAGGAGAACGACCTGGAAGATGAAAAGTGCGCAAAATTTATTTACTTTTAGGGTTCGCTGAATAAAGCGTCAGGAAAACGGGGAATCAGAACGGAATCGATTTCAAACACAGGATAAAGAGGAGGGAAGGAAAGAGAGAGAGGGCGACAGAGAGAGGGGGAGAGACACAGACACAGACACAGACGCAGACACAGACACGGACGCAGACACAGAGAGACACAGAGAGAAGAGAGAGAGAGAGAGGGAGAGAGAGAGAGGCAGGCAGAAGAGAGAGAGAGAAGACAGAGAGAGCAGACAGACAGACAGACAGAAGACAGACACAGACACAGACAGAGCCAGAGCAGAGACAGAGACAGAACAGAAAGAAAGAGACAGAGAGACAGAGACAGAGAGAGACAGAGACAGAGACAGAGATAGATAGAGAGACAGAGAGAGGAGAGAGAAATGTCAAAGAGAAAGACACACAGATCTTCCCTAAACGTTTGAGATGAAAGACAAAGTAAGAAAAAAAGCCATTTGCCAGACGTGTATTTCTGCGGTTTGTTTTGTTTTTTTTTTTTTTTTTTAATTCGGTTTCAAGTTCGACTGTCTATATTTCGTCACTCCGTTTCTACTCATTTTAATTGCAGAAAGTTCATAAAACCCTTCCCCTCTCTCTCTTTCTCTGTCATTCTATCAGTCCTATATATATATATATATTCTTTCCCTCATTCACTCACTCACTCACTCACTCACTCACCACTCACTCTCTCTCTGTCTGTCTGTCTGTCTCTCTCTCTCTCTCTCTCTCTCTCTCTCTCTCTCTCTCTCTCTCTCTCTCCTCTTATTTCTCGATTGTACGAGTTAGGCATGCTTCTAGTTCTTTTATCATCGACTGTTATCTGTCCACAATAACAGTCACAAAACACAGCAGTCCTCCTCTGCTCATAAAAAAAAGTTGTGAGACTCATTTGAAGAGGAGAGGTCTCTAATGAATAGGAAACCCTTGGCAACCTAACACTCAACTATAGTACTTTCGTCTCTGCTAAGTATTCGAAAAGAAAGAGCTTCTCTCGGTATCGATCAGTTCTTTTCAGCAGCCATATTAGAGAGAAGAAATATTTAACTGAAGGCGTGTTGCTTTGCTTTTAGAATGTCTTGATTGAGGCTTAACGAAAACGCAGGGAGTTAGGACAGAATCGATATAAAACATAGGACTGAGGGAAGGAAAGAAAAAGACGGTGGTTAAGAAGATTACAACTGGCAAAGAGGAACATGAACAAATGCGTGTACCTCCTTTCCAACAGATTACTGCATCCACCCACCCCCTAAACACACTCGCAAGCACGTACGAGAGCGAATACTCGCGTACACGCAGATACACATACACATACACATACACATACACATCCACATACACATACACTTGCACTTACACATGCACACAAACTCACACACACACACACACACACATACACACACACACATACACTCACACTCGCACACACGCACACACACACACACACACACACACACACACACACACACACACACACACACACACACACACGTGCGCGCGTATACACATCAACACGCACATGTCAGCTCTGCCGTGCCCATTTCTCCCTATCTCTGTTGTCAAAAGCTCTCTGCCTCTGTCCCTGTGTATGTGTCTTTTTCTGTCTGTCTGCCTGTCTTCCTGTCTGTC
>CM060306.1:69376849-69381849 GCA_030674185.1 Monoplex corrugatus | reverse complement strand
CCTTCATTTCAGCCTGCCCACTGCATGTATATTTACGTGATTACCTGATTAATTAAGAATCTCTATGCCTTCAGGATGTATCGAATAAAGTGTGTATGTATGTGGGTTTGGGGAATTCGGTGGGTTTTTTTTGGGGGGAGGGAGGGAGGTAAAGAATGGATGTTTATAAGATAAGCAGAATCGAAGGAGTCCGGGAAGAAGAAACATGATGTGTGGGAAGAGCGTGTGTTAAAAAAAATAAACAGAAAAAGAATATCGACATTTTAAACCGCTGACAGCATCGTGTCATCATGTGCCCTGCCGCGTGGCGCTGGCGATCATGGTCCACCATACACATATATCCCTTGTCCCTGCAAGTACATCTCCCACCCACTCTGTCCTCAGCCACTCTGCGAGTCCGTCCAATATGTTCTCCTTGGGTCTACCTGGTGCTTTCTTTCCCTCCAGCTTTCCTGCTGTGACCAGGTGCTCTAATTTATCCTGCCTCATAAAATGTCCTATAAATTTTGCTTTTCTTTTCTTAATCTTTCTTATTAATGTTCTTTTGTATCTGCCTCCTTTAAGACTGTCTTAACTGCTTTCTTTGCTGTCCACGGAACTCTCAACATTCTTCTTAGAAACCACATTTCAGGTGCCTCAATCTTGTTCTGACTTTGCGTGTTGACTGTCCACGCCTCACAGCCGTACAACAGTATAGGTTCTATATAACACTCAAGAACTCTCTTCCTAATGTTAATTGATAGACACTTGTTGGTCAGAATGTTTTTCATTTTATTGAATGCTGGTTTGGCTTGGCTGATTCTGCTGGTAATTTCTGATGTGCATCTGCAGTCAGGTGAGTTGACCGTTCTCAGATATTTGAACTTATCAACCTGTCTCAATGTTATGCCATTAGGACTCATGCTCAGACAAAATTGGAGGGATTCGGAGGAGGTCTGGTCCCCAGACGTGCGGCATACAGGCCCACCGACATGAGGACATGCCCTTGTGCCCACGAACCAGACATCTATCAATGGGTAAATAGCACCATTGCCTTGTGGTTATATCGGGAGAGAATCAAGGCTAATGAGTAAACTCTAACAGAAAAACAACCAGGCCTTGTGGTTATCTCGGGAAAGACCAAGGCAAAGGGAGCAAACCCTGACAGAAAACCGATAGAAGGCAACAGGAAACCACCATTGTATATTCCCAAGTTAATCAAAAGAGAACGGAGGTAAGTGACGTAAATAGGGACTCCAGTGGATCACCTTCGTCCGGTAGGGATCATCATGTTTGCGCAGGTGACACCCGACAAATCAGCAAGCTACTGCGATCAGACTAGAAGACATCAAAATTGCAGTCTGGAATGTCAGAACATTGCTGCAAAACGCCCACATTCTTTCAAAACTTCCCAGAAACGAAAGAAAAGGGAAAAAAAGAGAGAGGGTAGGGGACAGAAGAAGGACAGAGGGAGAGGGAGAGAAAGAAAGAGAGAGACACAGAGAGACAGAGAGAAAGAAAGAGAGAGACACAGAGAGAAAGAAAGAGAGAGACACAGAGAGACAGAGAGAAAGAAAGAGAGAGACACAGAGAGACAGAGAGAAAGAAAGAGAGAGAGAGAGAAAGAGAGAGACAGAGAGACAGAGACAGAAAGACAGAGAGAGACAGAGAGAGAGCCAGAGGGAGAAAGGGAGAGAGAGACAGAGAGAGAATAGACAGAGAGATAGAGACACACACAAACAGACAGAGACAGAGAGAGACAGGAGTTTCGATAATGAATAATTATAATTCCACGACACTTCAAAACACTGCTCAAGCAGAAGGTCAGTTTGATGATCAGTGCCTATGAAAAATATGTGTGACATGAATAAACAATCTGACACTATTGAATTATTGATATTTTCGCCTCCTTATCGAATTATACAATTAACGAAACAATTATGCAACTCCTGATCAACTGTATCCTTTTTGTATTGGATTAGGTTAGCAGCATCAGGAGAAGATCGAATGGGATGGAGAACACGAGGACGAGTGGAGAACATTGACGAGGGGGGAGGAAAGAGAGAGGGAGACAGAGTGAGCGAGAGAGAACTAGAGAGAGAGACAGACAGACAGACAGACCAGACTGACAGACTGACAGACTGACAGACTGACAGACAGACTAAGACAGACAGAAAGAGACAGAGAGAGAGAGGGAAAGAGACAGGGAGAGAGAGAGACATACATACACGCACATACACACACGCACACACGCACACACATACACACACACACACACACACACACACACACATACACGCACACACGCGCTCGGCCACGAACGCATACATACCCCGCGACACATAAAATACATGTAGAAACAGAACAGGAAGACAGAGACAGAGATAGTAAGAGAGAGACATAGAGGAAAAGGAAAAATCCCATGTACACGAACTCACAACACACACACACACATACACGCACACACGCGCTCGCCACGAACGCATACATACCCGCGACACATAAATACATGTAGAAACAGAGACAGAAAACAGAGACAGAGATAGTAAGAGAGAGACATAGAGAAAGGAAATCCAGACACGAACTCACAACACACACACACACATACACACACACACACACACACACACACACACACACACACACACACACACACACCAACACACACACACACAACACACGCACACAACACACACGCACACGCATCGCACGCATGCACGCATCATATGCACGCATATAAAATTCACACATTTAGAGGACAAAAAGCGTACTGTTCGTTGCTGAATATTTATCTGTAATCTCCCACAATATATGTGGGCACCTTCGTTACACACTCTGCAATATTTGGAACAATATAATATAATTCATAAAACAACTCAACATGGCTACGGTTGAGTGACATTTCACACAGTCTATATTAATACATAAGTAAAGAATTGATATCATAAACTGCCGCATTTTTTTTTTTCATCGGTAAAATCACACGAGGGAATGTTGCTTTGCAGTTATTTCATTTTGAGAATAACGGTTCTTCCATTGCAAGAGAAGTCATATTTTTAGGGGAAGGAAGATATATTTTCAACCACAGTGACTCATGTACCAGAGCAAAAATACAAGAGAGCATCCGAGACCTCGAAAAAGCCGATATGAGAAATCCAGAAGTCATGACCTGGATGCGGCCCAGCCCCTTAGAGAGCCAGGAGTTAAGGCCCGAAACATTTGCTTGACGGCGGTTTGTTCTCTGAGGACCTTCTGCTGTCCGGTTCTCCCCAGAGTTTCTTACTACTGTTTGTTGCTGTCCTTTTTTGTAATGTATTCATATAATGGACACCGTTTGTGAAAAACAAAACATCAAAATTAGCATCCAGCAAAAGGAGAGACAAAGATCATCCAAAACATGTGACAACCAACAGCATCTACATCAGCGACACCAAATTCAAATAAGTGGAGGAATTTAAAACACCATGGCCAAAAGTTTCACAGGAGACAAAAGACACAACAAACAAACGGCAATCACAAGCCAGAAAGCAAAACAATGTTAGCTATCAATCTGTCCCAATGCTGAAACACCCAAACATTACTACTGAAACGGAAGCCTAACTCATTAGAAAAGTTATTTCCGTCCCCACCCTAATATACCAGTACTAGACCTACACCCGGACCAGACCCTTAGGACACAAAATAACCAACTGTAAGTGGATCGCTTCAAAGGAGCAATTAACAAAACCAGCTGCGACATGATCAGAAACAAGACGCTCGAACATATAGTAGAACAGCATTAGTCCAACATCATTATTCTTTAACAAGAATTTGGTGGTTTAATCAACCGACCAGACTGTAACATGACCAACTGGCTCAAAAAACATGTCATAAAAGATACATGGATTTATAGCGAGACGCATACCAGCTCGCTGCTGACCGTCAACATTTTCTCCCCGCAACAGCCATGATAGTGCAAGTGGACAGATACAAAGAGAAGACAGGTATAGATGAATATGGAATAAACTGGCTCTAGAAATAAAGAAACAAAATGAGTGCGGTGCATTTCTCTTTCATATCAAAAATAACTTAATATAGAACCATAAAAAGATGATATATCAAACATAAAAAGTATAAATATAAGTGGCATATAACAAGTGAAAATGACAGACAGAAGTGATTCTTATGTAAAACAGCATGACTTAGCTGATCCTGCAAACACATTTGTTTTAAACCTGACACGAGCACAGAAACTACACCATAACCATTAGATTACACACACACACACACACACACACACACACACACACACACACACCCCACACACACACACACACACACACACACACATACACACACACACACACACACACACACACACACACACACACACACACACACACATACACACACACACACACACACACACACACACACACACACACACACACACACACACACACACACGCAAGGGAATTTGACAATAGCAGCTTCCCAAACCCTTCACGGAACCAAAACTCTCTTGGATATTATAGCAAACTGCATTACACGAATGGAAACTCAAAATATAATAATCAATTTATCATCGTGAATCTGCATTCATCTCCCTCCTCCTCCTCAATCATCGCACATTGAATGCCTGTCGTGGCCTCTAAAGCTCTTAATGCCAGGAAGTTGATAGATTAAGTAAAAAAAAAATATTGAAAAGGGAAGAGGATATGTGTAATGGAGTGAGAAAGAGACAACAACATGCCATGCTCCGTCTAACTTCCTGTTTAGTTTCACTAAGAAAAAAAAATATACAGAAGGAAAGAACGAAATAAAGAAAGAAAAATAACTGAAGGAGGGAAGAAAACAATAGAAAGGAAAGAGGAAGAAAGAATAAAAATAAGAACAATTCACGATAAGTAGTATTCTTTCATCAGCATACCACAAACCTGTTTTTACATATGTAAGTAGAACGACAAGAATAAATTGAGGTCCACGTGAAGTGCAATAACCCTTTAACTCCCGCACCCTGTCCACCAGCCTCCTGCATTGCC
>CM060306.1:69364349-69366849 GCA_030674185.1 Monoplex corrugatus | reverse complement strand
TAATAATGAATAGCTTTTGTATAGCGCTATTCTCAGTTCGACTCTCTGCGCTGTTACATAGATAATCTCACTCACATACCAACAACATCATTTTTCAATCACACAAACAAAAACAAAACAAAAAAACAAGCACACAAAAAACAAAAACAAAAAGCTATCAACAGACTTTACCTGATATGATTTTACGTATGAATTTGTTTTTCTTTAATTATATGTTAGACTTGTAAGAATAACGGTGAGCACGGGTTTTGTTGTTGTTTGTTGTTGTTGTTTTGTTTTTTCTTGTTAATCTGGGTGTCGTTTTCGACGTGGTGTTAGCCCTGATATGGCTCTAGTGGTCGGCTGGGTTATACGCAATATGAACCTGAATCTGAACCTTGTTTACACATGGTGTTGCTTGGATGCTGGATCATTTTCATGTTCCTATAAGTCAGCCACTGAAATGACTCACACAGGATCTTTAACGTAACCTATTCAACATTCTGCAAGCGTATACACACGAATGGCGTTTAGACACTGGCAGGACTGCACACATGTTGATCAAGGAGATCGAACAAATCCCCACCGTTTACCCATCAGGTGGAGAGATGTTTAGGCAAATCAAACCTAGATTGAGTTCGATATTTACTCACCCGTATCTTCTATGTGTGAGAGACAGATTGAGACCTACACAGGCACAAAGAGAGAGAGAGAGAGAGAGAGAGAGAGAGAGAGAGAGAGAGAGAGAGAGAGAGAGAGAGAGAGAGAAGAGAAAGAGAGCGAGAGAGAGAGACAGACAGACAGGAAAAAGACAAGAGAGAGAGAGAGAGAGAGAGAGAGAGAGAGAGAGAGAGAAAGAGATAGAGACGGACGGAGACAGATATACAGAGATAGAGACAGACGGAGACAGAGAGACAGACTCAGAGACAGAGACAGACACAGACAGAAACAGAGTCAGAAAAAGAGAAAGAGAGAGAGAGAGAGAGAGAGAGAGAGAGAGAGAGAGAGAGAGAGAGAGAGAGAGAGAGAGAGAGAGAGAGAGAGAAAGCACCAGCCGACCTGCAAAATCTCCGTAGTTATGAACGGGAACTTAACACCCTATAGCCTCCGAAACCTCTTACGACGGAAGACAGATAATATGCAAAGAGTAATGAGGAAATAAAAGAGTTCATGTAAAGTTCAGTGCACAGGGTAAATGCACAAACATTACGTAGAACATGTTGCCTTGATTGCAGCCAAGTATTATTCTGGAAAAAAATGGTCATCTAATATATGGGATAACATACGACGAGATAGGATACAAGTTGAATATGTCACTCAAAAACCTAAGTTACATCAAAGTCATCTCATCATCATCATCATGTGCCCTGCCGCATGGTGTTGGCGATCATGGCCCTCCATATGTATCTATCCCTTGTTGCCGCAAGCACATCTTCCACCCTCTCCGTCCTCAGCCACCCTGCAAGTCCGTCCAACAATTTCTCCCTGGGTCTACCTGGTGTTCTCTTTCCCTCCAGCTTTCCTGCTGTGACCAGGTGCTCTAATTCCTCTTTCCTCACAAATGTTGCTTGTCTGTTCCTAATATTCCTCATGAAAGATCTTGTGTCTGCCTTCATCAAGACCGTCTTGTTTGTTTTCTTTGCTGTCCATGGAACTCTCAATAGTCTTTTTAGAAACCACATTTCGGCTGCCTAAATCTTGTTCTGGCTTTGCCTGTACATCAAAGTGAGGTGCAAAATTGCTTTAATTGTTTTATTATTAGGCATGTCGGCATTGATTACTAACTCTTTTACTCAACTTGACAGAGTTCAGAATAATTCAGCACGTCAGATCATGGAGAAAAGAAGGCACAGCCATGCCAACTTCAATATTTTAAGACCTACACCGGCTGCCAATCAAATTTCGGTGCCAGTTTAAAATTTCAAGCCATTGCATATTGCCGCTTTGATGGGTTTTTACCATCGTCCCTTTCAGATTGTCTCTCCATGTCTTACACATCACGCGTCCTGCAATCAGTAAAAGGAAAGCTTCTGGATGTGAACAGAACGCACTCTAAAAATAGTTGGTGAGCATGCTTTCAGTTTGGCCACGCCATGTACTTGGAACTCACTGCTAGATTATCAACGGGATCTGTCCATCCTCTCACATTCGTCAGAGAGAGAGAGAGAGAGAGAGAGAGAGAGAGAGAGAGAGAGAGAGAGAGAGAGAGAGAGAGAGAAAGAGAGAGAGAGAGAGAGAAAGAGAGAGAGAGAGATAGCGGAGGGAGGAAGGAAGAGGGAAAGACAGAGACAGAGAGAAGAAAGATGGGGGATAGAGACAGAGACAGAGAGCAGAAAGATGGGGGATAGAGACAGAGACAGACAGACAAAAAAAAAAAAAAAGACAGACAGGCAGAAAGACAGACAAAGAAAATGACAACAACAGGAGTCAAATATGTTCAACAAAAGAACCAAACAGATATATGCTAAGGTTCAGGCAGACCACGAACCAAAGGAGACATTTAAATCAATTTCAACAAAGC
>CM060306.1:69356849-69361849 GCA_030674185.1 Monoplex corrugatus | reverse complement strand
TCTGGGTGACAACGCCAACCAGCTTGAGGATGTTGTCGTGGTCAAAAGCGGACATGATCTCTACCTCCCTCTCAAAGTCTTCACGGATCTCATGAGACACGTTCTCCTTCAGCACTTTGACAGCCACCAGCTGTTTGGTGTTCGTCTCTGGCCAAAGCAGTTCGCCTGCAACACAGAGAAGTTTGATTGATCAAAGTGGTGGGGTTGAACTGAGGCGACGGATTATCCCAGGATAATCTCAATTTCACTCAGAAAATCTTGTGTAACCAGATAGACAATACAATACAATACAATACAAGACAATACAAGACAAGACAAGACAAGACAAGACGATACGATACGATACGATACGATACGATACGATGCGATGCGATGCGATGCGATGCGATACGATACGATACGATACGATACGATACGATACGATACGATACGATACAATGCAATACAATGCAATGCAATGCAATGCAATGTAATGCAATGCAATACAATGCAATACAATGCAATACAATACAATACAATACGATACAATACGATACAACGCAATACAATGCTGTGCAATACAATACAATACAATACAATACAACACAACACAACACAACACAACACAACACGACACGACACGACACGACACGACACGACGACACAACACAACACAACACAACACAATACAATACAGTACCATGCAATGCAATACAGTAAAACACCACGCGGTTCAATGCAATGCACCACAATACAATATAATACTATAAATATAATACACTACAAAACAATACAACAAATTGCAATGCAGTGTTTATTCCTAGCTATAACTTATCTTCACCTCCTAACCGTGGCAATGAACGACTTTGCCTTCATGCACAAAACACGAAATCATGATGTACTGTTGTTGATTCATTACATCAAATATCTAGGGAAAAGCTGGTCAGCAGAAGATCCTCAGAGGAGAAAGTCCATTGAAGCAAGCGCTTCGGCCCTAAACTTGTCACACTCTAAAGGGGCCGGGCTGCATTCATGCCATGATTCCTACATGTCTCTCCCTGGCCATGTTTTCCTCCGTCGGGGTTCGAACCCCCTCCAAGGTGTTCGAGCTTCTCAAGGCCAGGTCACCCTTGTGACAAATAATTATATTATGCATGTAGCTATCGGACACTTGCAGTCATGATCATGATCTGATCATGATCACCATCAGCGTCATCGTCGTCATCGTCGTCATCATCTCATCATCATCATCATCATCATACATCATCATCATCATGATCATCATCATTATGATCATCATCATGTGCTCTGTCGCATAGCGTTGACGATCATGGCCCTCCATATAATTCTATCGTTTATCTGTGCAAGTACATCTCTCACCAACCCTCTCTGTCTTCATCCACTCCGCAAGTCCGTCCAATATTTTCTCCCCGGGTCTATCAGGAGTTCTTTTTCCCTCTAGCTTTCCTGTTGTGACTAGGTGCTCTAATTTGTCTTGCTTCATAAAATGTTCCATAAATGTTGCTTGTCTTTTCCTAATCTTCGTCATCAATGTTCTGTTCGAGGTTTGCCTCTTTCGAGACTGCCTTGTTTGTTTTCTTTGCTGTCCATGAAACTCTTAACAGTCTTCTTAGAAACCACATTTCAGCTGCCTCAGTCTTGATCTGACTTACACTTGCAGTACATAGGAAAATATTAAGCGTATTGAAGTTTTACTTTTACATCTTCTCTCGACCAGGTTTAGCTGGAACTCTTTTCTGCTGCTTCCTCTATTGCCTTTAGGTCTCTAGTCGTCTCCTTCCCAGGCAAACCTCGAACAGAACATTGATGACGAAGATTAGGAAAAGACAAGCAACATTTATGGAACATTTTATGAAGCAAGACTTCAAACTTCTTTTGGCATCTGTGGTTCTGTTCTGAGTTGGTTCCAATCCTATCTAGTCGATCGCACTCAGACTGTCTGTGTGAAGGGTGTTTCTTCTGAACCATCTGTTCTGTCTTCCGGCGTCCCACAAGGGTCTGTTCTGGGACCCATGCTTTTTGTGCTGTATGCGTCACCTGTGTCCGATGTCATCAGTCGTCACGCCATGTCACATGAGAGCTTCGCTGATGATACTCAGGTTCATCAGTCGGCTTCCATTAATGAAATTGATGGGCTGATGGCTCGGACGCAGGGGTGCATTTCAGACCTGAAGGTATGGATGACACAAAATAAACTTCAGCTAAATGATGACAAAACGGAACTCCTCCTAGCTTGCCCCAAGAAATTTCTCAGCCAACCATCTTTGCCCACTTCTCTTGAAATGGGCAATATCACAGTTCCCTTTTCTTCCGCTGTTCGCAGTCTTGGGGTCACTCTTGACCAAACCCTCTCTTTTCAGCAACACATCTCAAATGTTTGTAGAAGTGCTTACTTTGAACTTCGGAAGATTAGCTCTGTCCGCCACCTCCTGTCTGCTGACGCTACTAAAACTCTAGTCTGTGCTTTCATCTTCTCTAAACTTGACTATTGCAACTCTCTTTTGGTTGGACTTCCTAAACATCTCTTACATAGACTTCAGCGAATACAGAACAATGCCGCCCGTCTGGTTTGTAGGTCCTCTAAATTTGAACATGTCTCTCCTTTGCTTCACTCACTTCACTGGCTTCCCATCTCAGACAGGATAGATTACAAAATTTCTTCACTGACCTACCATGCTGTCTCTGGCACTGGCCCTGAATACCTCTCTGAACTTGTTCACATTTACACTCCTTCTCGCTCTCTCCGCTCTTCATCTGACACTAGACTTCTCCGCATTCCCTCTGTGAGGACAAAAACTTATGGCCAACGATCTTTCTCTTACCAGGCTCCCACTACGTGGAATACCCTACCAACTCCTCTCAGGCACGCAGAGTCTATTACCTCTTTCAAAACCTCACTCAAAACACATCTGTTCTCGTGCTGACTTCTCCTCTTCGTGGTGCTTCTTCTTTATGCTTATGATATTGACAACCTGCGATCGTGTATGTTGTGTGTGTGTGTGTTTGTGTGTGTGTGTGTGCGTGCGCGCGCGCGTGCGTGTGTGTGTGTGTGTGTGTGTGTGTGTGTGTGTGTGTGTGTGTGTGTGTGTGTGTCTGTGTGTGTGTGTGTGTGTACTTGTAAAGCGCCAGAAGCAATTTTTTGGACTGTGCGCTATATAAATGCTCATTATTATTATTATTGTTATTATTACGAAAGGTCTGTTGTTGTTTCATTGCGCAAGTCAGTGTTTGAACTTGAATATTCTGTGGTTTTTGATATATCTTCTTACTTGTGTAGCTTTGATGGTGGTTGTTTTCTCATTGTATACGTAGTTGTGAACATTTTTTGTTTTGCGAAATGTAAAGCGCTGGTGAGCATGTTTGCATGGAATATGCGCTATATAAATAAACATTATATTATTATTATTAAACCGAGAACTGTATTATTATAAGCAGATGAGCCTACCAACCCCCTTGCTCTAACCGGTATGGCAAGCGCTTTGTCTTGGGAACCCGACATTCTTTTCGATCATGTAGAAATAGGTTTCCTCCTTTTTACTTTCATTCGGCACACTGAGTTTAATCAGATTCAGTCGTTTTGATTAATAGGAGTAGAGTATCGAATCCGGTCACATGACACTCTTGCTGATGATCTCTAGATGTTCAAATTTTCATTCTGGAAAATCTACGGTGCATGCTAATGATCTGCTTCATCTAGTAAACCTCATTTCCATGCTGTGTATGGCACAGAATTTTTAGGCCACATTTTGCTCCCTCCTGACTTGTAGAAGGATTTTTTTCTTCTAAGTTTCCTTCTTTGGTACATTTTCCAGAACCTGTAGACAACTTTGGTAACCTCGTGAATACAGCAGGAATAAGAAAAAGATGCTACTTGCTAAACCAAAAATAATTCTTTACTCTCACATTATATTTCTAAAGGTCAGACATTGAGATCAAAGATACATCATCTGTCTACATGAGAATACACAGCACGTCGGCCCCTAACACTGACCTGACAGTAGACGCAGAACATAATAATGGAATTGTCCGAGTGCTATGACCCACTTCATGCAAATCTCAATTTCAGATTCCAGTTCCTCGTTGTTTTTCCTACCTTCTGCCACTAGGAACATGTCCTCTATTTGTTTCTTCCATTTTATTTTCGCATCTTTTGTTCTCTTTCTCTCTCTCTCTCTCTCTCTCTCTCTCTCCTCTCTCTCTCTCTCTCTCTCTCTCTCTCTCTCACTCCTCTCTCTCTCTCTGTTTCTGTCTCCGTCTCTGTTTGTCTGTCTGTCTGTCTGTCTCTGTCTCTGTCTCTATCTCTGTCTGTCTGTCTATCTGTTTGTCTATATGTCTGTCTCTTTTCTCAGTTTGTCTGGAATTTTTGAATGAAACCTCGAAGTGGCTTGTGGCCAGCCGAGGTCATCAGTCTAAGTCACAAGGGACAGAGTTTAAAGTGAAATGTTTCAAAGTCAGGTCACGGGCTCAGACGGTCCTCTAATCATGTTAACGACCCAGTGGTGTTGAATGAATTACTTACCAGAACCCAATCAGTTTGGAATTACGCATTTTGAACAGTGAACAAGTTTGGGAGTTGAGACAGAGCTGTGGGCTGAAAAGACCCTTTGAATCAAATTTGCTTTCGTCCTGAATCTCTGCGTTTGGAATTTAAATTCTCTAGGCCAGTTCGAATTATCATGTCTTCATTTAAAGGGTTGGTAACTGAAAATAATGCTTACCTAAACTTTTTGTAGTAGCGCCCCTTGCCCCCTCCCCCCACTCTCTCTCTCTCTCTCTCTCTCTCTCTCTCTCTCTCTCTCTTTACCACACTCATTCTTAAGACAAATAAGTACGGAATGTAGGGGTGTCTGGGAATAGAAAAAACTGGAGGTAACAACAGTAACACATTATTCAAACAAATGACGTTGGATTGCTATCAAGTGACATGGATTTGTAGCCCAAACGACAGTGAGAGGCTTTTTGTAGATGTTTTTAAATCGGCGACACGATCAGAAACAACA